>CM068316.1:14221999-14239499 GCA_034766995.1 Acanthacorydalis orientalis | reverse complement strand
ATATTTATATATAGATATATATATATATTTATATATAGATATATATATATATATTTATATATAGATATATATATATATATTTATATATAGATATATTTATATATATATATATATTTTTATATATATATATATTTATATACATATTTATATATATATATATATATTTATATATTTATATATATATATATATATATTTATATATATATATATATATATATATATATATATATATATATATTTATATACATATTTATTTATATATATATATATATACATACATGTGTGTGTCTGTATAAAGATATTTCATTTGACATATCCTTATAGTTTTAATAAAAAACAATTTCAATTTGATAATTGAGTTTAATGTCATTAAAGTTCACTATAGACTGGAAAGATTACATTATCGTTCAGTGAAAAGCCGTCCCAACACCGTTCACGTTCATATTTCACAAATTGTTATTAATATAGCGCCTATGACACTTAATTGACTGATAAGCTATGCTCGATCAATGTCAGTACAATGCATGTCAAATCAAATGTCAACCGAAATGGATCAAATGTGAAAGGAGGAATTGTTACATTAATCGCTATAAGAATTTTTGATTAATATGAAAAGCAGACAACATATGTTATATATATATACACACACATATATAGTAAATATTTTCATAATATGAGGATATTGATTTTATTAAAAAATAATGTTATTGTTTACGATTATTCTTTTCATTTATTCATTCTTTTAGTTGAATATTGGAATTCGTTGACGTTAATTATCATTATATTGCTAGTTATAACTACATAAAACAATAAATTTTGGATAGAAATTTTGACTTCAATGTTTGCTATTTACTGTAGAATGCTTATTAGTTTAACATTTTACTATAAAGTTGAATCTCAGAATAATTGTTTTTAAAATACAAAAATGTTTCTCAGCTGATAAAATATATTTTATCAACTGAAAATTAAAGTGTATTAATAAAAATCGAAACTTTTAATATTATTATTATTCCTACACGTATATTTTTTACTTACTCCCCCGAAACACCCGCGAACCACAATAAATATTCTTATTAAAAATATTTAATAATTGATTATTGATCATTTTTGATTGTCACTTATTCGCACTTCCATGTTAATTTCATTATGCTCAAAGCACTAAGATACAAGAAATTTAAATTCTGCTATACTTCATCAACATTAGGATAATAGTTTTATCAAAATATGCATACGTAAGAATGAAAAATAATCAGAAATAGTTTATTGATCAGTTTTCATTAGATTTTTTATTGTTTTTGTGGTGATTGTTGGCAAGTGTTTGTAAATGAATTTACCTACAGTATCAAAACTATATAAACTATATTGTAATAAAAGATTTATAATAATTGTATCTTATTATTCGTAGGTATGTATAATTTAGTAATATATATTTGAAATATTTTATATTTACAAAATATATAGCTGATTCAATTTAGGCTTTTACTTAGAAGTATTAAAAGGAGATACTTGTGTTAAGAAAAGTCATGTTATTTTTTATTTAGTATTTTAGTTCAATTCAATACTGAAATCCAATTAAACTAAAATACTAAATAGGAGAAACATGTTTCTTTTTAATTTTTTCCTTAATATTTTCCTGTGGAAGCCCAAGTGGAATTATCCTATATGTTAGTTCAAATGAAATAGAACCAAACCAAAACTCATTTTTTTTCAAATTCGATAAAGTTATTATAATGATTAAAGATTATTTTATAACCTTAAGAAAAACATTTCATGTAATTATTGAGTTCAATAAATGCAGAAAATTGATTAAACTTAAAGTTAACAGACAAAATTGTTTCCTCTTCTAAAATGTTATGTAATACAAATGATAGAAAAATAACATTTTTTGTTCATGTTGTATCTATGGATCTATCTGCATTCATATATATATATATAT
The DNA here is from genome assembly GCA_034766995.1 of Acanthacorydalis orientalis. NCBI lineage: Eukaryota > Metazoa > Arthropoda > Insecta > Megaloptera > Corydalidae > Acanthacorydalis > Acanthacorydalis orientalis. The sequence continues at coordinate 14,237,563 of CM068316.1, read as the reverse complement.
ATATATATATATATACGAGAAAAGATCAAAAAATTCGCAAAATAAAGGGTTAGGGTGGCAAAAGAAAATCAGTAATTATTTTTTTTTGATATATTTTCTCTTAAGTCAAATACACTTTTAGAACTTCGAATCATAAAAATAATTTGTGAATTTCGAACCAAAATAGGCCGAATTTGCTGCCTTGCTCTCAAAAAATTTTATTCCCAAAAAAAATTCCCATTTTTACTATTTATTTCTTCTTTAAACGGGCATTACAAGCTTGAACGGGCCTTCATTTTAATCTTTATCTTTCTTGAAAAGACCATGCTACTTGTAAATCATAGTTTTCAAAGAACAATAACACAACAAACAGATTTCATCTCTTACATAATCAGTAGTCATTTTTCCTTGTTTTGTGAAGAATTTAATGACTGCTGTAAAATCAAATTCTTCGTTTTAAGGTTTTTTTTTCAGACTGGATGTGCGTTTCGAGTGATAATTTGTATATTACTGCTTAAAATGTCTTACAACTTTATATGTATACTGCTGAAGAAACCTACTTTTTAATACGTAAACGCAAGGTTTCCTCTACCTACATCATCACGACCATTCTGCGAAGAGTTCGACTTTCCCTTATATATATATATATATATATATATATATATATATATATATATATGACTGAAATCAATGCGGAGCCTGTATAAAAAAATCAGACAAAAAAATGCTTAATGGGCAGAATTGTTTTAATTAAAAGTAATCTTAAATTGAGAGAATCTTATTCTGGCTTGTTAATATATGAGTAGAATTAAAGGTATTATTAATGTGGGAAGGTAATGAACTGTAACGTTATTGTACAGATGAAATAGAGAACGAACTTATTTTTGAATAGCGAATTATTATTAACGGGGGTTTTATTTTTTAAATTGAATTGTCAAGATAAAAAATATTTATTTTATATTTAATGGTGAAACTTGTATTTCTTTACAATAAACATAAATTATTTGTATTATCAGAGTATTCAAACAAATATCATTTTATTGACAATAATATTTTTATTGTATTTTGAACTATTTTTCATTCATAGTATAGAAATTATCTTTTGAAATAATTTTACAGTGATTAGTCAAAATACAAGCTTGATAAAACAAAGATTTTTAAGTATCCAAAATTTTTCTTAAGTAAATATATTTTGTTAATAGAATAGACACATTTTATTATTAAGGGATGGATTTTTATGTTTTTAATTTATGGTGATTTTCTTCAAGAGAAAATATTTTTATATAGAGTTCTTATTTTTGATCAATATGAAATATTTTAGAAAAAATAAAGCGACAAATACGAAAATAGTTCGAAATAGTTAATCAGTTTCAAATCTTTTTTAAATTAAGTGTTCAGTAATTTAATGTTTCTCTCAGTAATTCAAAACATCCAAAAATAAAGACAATCAATTAATGTAAACCGAATAAATTTTTTCAATAAATATTTACAGACTCTATAACCGAAATCCTCACTAATAATTAAATTTGATCGAAAATAAATGAAAAACAAACGAAAACAAATAGAAAGCAATTTAACAAAAATTTATTTAAAATCGAATCAACTCGTAATTAAACCGAAATAATTGAAACTTGTAAAACTCATCTATTGTTCTCGACACGTTCCGTTTAATATTTATAACCGAAAATCGTAACCCGTCTGAAAATTTCACTCGGAACGACCGAACAGCATCTATTTAAACGATTTCATATAATAATTTCACTTTCAAACAGTTCTTGTGTACTTTTTCTTTTGATAAATGATCTCTAAATATATATTTTAATGCAAAAGTTTACTTCAGTACAACACATATCTCGTGCTTGAAATAAAATATGAAACGAATGTTATATAAGAAGAACGTATTTTTGACACTTAAATAACGGTTTCTCGTAATAAATCATTTAATTTGACGTTTGATTTCAGTATAGTCATTTCTATAAACGATTTATATCTTACGGAAATAGTCTGCAGCCAAAAATTTTTATACAATATAAACATATATACAAGTGTGTATATAAATATATATATATCATATATAATATGCAAATTACATTTACATAACGCAACATTTATATTTACTAAATTCTCAGCTCACAAAAAATTAACAGGGTGAATTATTATCTTAATAATTTTTATGTTTCATTGACTTCTGACAGATCATTAAAACAATATTAATTTCATTAACTTTCATGATATGGCTTTAATAATTCATAAGTAAACGACACTTTAAGATGTAAGTACCAGCCGTAATAAAACATTATTATCGCGTTTATTTTTGAATTAGTACTCTGAACACTGTACTTATAATTAATTATTGCACTTTAAACAACTTATGCTACTTTTTTAAGTTTATATATATATATACATATATATGTATATAATTACATATATAATAATTATATATATATATATATAAAAAAACATATATTTGTATACAAAAATAAGTACACCTATTTAAGAAATTAAAATAAATGAAAATTATATTTAAACATATTTTTTTAAATTATCTAATTTACAAGTGTAGCACCAAATATTTTTAGCCTAGATCTGAAGTAATATAGATAAAAAAACAAGATTTTTCTATTTAATCTCCTTTAACTTCAATGTTTACAGCAACTTTCTTATAGAGTTTAATTATATACCCTTACAAAGTAATCTTCTGTTTGCATGTTAATGTGGTCAGTACTCATATTTTCAGCTTATTATAATCATTAAAACGCTAATCATGTACATACTTTTTCAAATTATCAAAGAGGTAAATAATCGTTGAAGCAATGTCGAAACTGTAGGGTGAGTGATGAAGTTCTTGGAAGCCATACTCTCGAATAGCGGTTTGAGAAACAATAATGGTGTGAAGTAGCTAGTGCATTACCATGCAAAAAGTACACTGCTTTTATCAGTTTTATGATGAGATTTTTCGCGAATATTATTTCGCAGTTTAAGCAAAAATGTTGTATAATATGGGCCTTTGACAGTATTGGGTTTTTTAAAATCTATTAATAAAACTCTATTGAAATCACAAAAAAATGTGGTTATTATCTTTTTTGTGAATTGAGACACCTTGACTTTTCTTGCGGATGATTCTCCTACTTGCCATTATTCCATGGATTATCTTTTAGATAAAGAATCCTAGTACATATTTTTTTCCCTATTACAATGGTCCCTGTTAGTGCATTTGGCTGCTCGACATTGTCGCTGAATGGCTGAAAGAAATTTTAGTACCCACGTTGCATTGACCTTATTTATACATAAATAGTCATGGAGAATTCGGCGAACGGTTGGTTGTTAAATATTGGACAATACTACTGATTCATTCATTTAAGCTCTGATCACTAAGCACCAGTTCTTCGATAAATGTAACAGAATGAAGCATGAGCACGTCGTGAACTACCTCGTATATTATTAATTTTTTATATTCAATCACTTGGTTTTATTTATTATTTTACTAATGTACTGATTAATGAATTTTACATGTTTATTTTTTAATAGAATTATATTATTTTTTCTCTAGAAAACCCATTAAAGTTTCACACATGACTTTTCCTCTTATATCACCACTTAGAAAAATAATCAATGGTCGATTAGTTATTATTCATTTTTGATTTTTGTTTATGCATATTTCAGTAGCCATGTATTATCTTATTTGTCTGTATGTTTGAGTTTCGGGGATAATGGGGCATCATTATCGAAATGAGTATAAGGGAGAGTCAAAAATTATCAATATTTGATTATTAAAGATTTTTGGTCAAAAAAAACATTTATGATTACTTAATGTGAGAGAAAAATTTATTTCGTTCAGTAATTTCTGATGAACTTGATTTTCATTCATATTGTCATTTAGATTTTCTTGATATTCGATAGTTTATTTTTTAATTACAAAATATTAGATTAATAATATATAAAAAAATGAGTTATAAACAAAATTTTAGTAAAATTTAAATTAGACGTTTTATGTATTTTATAAATTATTGGGTTGGAACAAATGTTCGTAGCGTTTTTAAAGTGAAATTCAAAGGTAGTATTTACTTATTTGTACATATATTTGTTATAATACATACATGTCATTTTGATCCACCATCTGTCACCATCTTTCACGTAGTTTCATAATTCCGTTCTCTCACAACTTAGCCTCTTTCTGGACCATGAACTGAATCAGATAGTTTCTGAAAGCTTGGAGAGAAGTGAAGTTTTTCTCATTAAGGGAATTGTGTACGGACCGGAATAAATGATATTATGAAGGTACAAGATCAGGTGAATATGGCGGGTGAAATAGGAGGTCTTAGCCAAACTGTACCAATTTCTGCTGTGCCTGCGAGAGACGTGAGGTTTAGCGGTAGCTTAGTGGAAAACGATACCGGTTCAAGTGACCAAATCTGGACGCTATTGATCGATTGTCGCCTTTAATTGGTTCAATTGAGTACAATACTTCTCCAAATTTATCGTCTGATTATTTGGAAGAAACTCGTAATACACAATACCCTTCTAATCCCACCAGATACACATCCCTTTTTTCGGAAGACCTGCTTTTGGAGTGGATGACGGAGGGTCCTTTCGTTTTCCCCAAAACCTTTTTCGCTTCACATTATTGTAGACGATCCATTTTTCATCGCTAGTGATTAATCGTTTTAGCAACGGATCGTTTTGGTTCCTTTTAAGAAGCGAATTACTGATCAAAATGCGTTCATTTAAATTTATTTCACTTTAACTATGAGGCACTCAAATATCGTAGCTATTCACATATCCAAGTGTCTCCAAATGTCTAACATTACTCATATGAGACACCTGCAGTATCTTTGAGATATACTGTGTCGTGATTATTTTCAATAAGTGTTACAATTTTGTCAACAAATGCAGTCCTGCCGAAACGCTCTCAATCCTCTAGGTTGAATTTTTCATCTGTGAACCGAACGAACTATTTTTGAACAGTATTACCAGCTAAGGTACCTTCTCCATGAACAGATATCTTTTTTGATATCTCTGTAGCGCTTTTTCCTTTCCAGAAATAAAATACCATCAAATGACAAAAATGCATCTTATACTTATTTCGCTTTTAAATTTAGCAGATTTAAAATTCACAAAATTGCACAAGAATAGCAAAGAAAGATACGTTTAAACATCACCTTTCAAAATATCACACATATATCCAAGTCATATAATCCAGCTGCGCGCTAAACTGCAATTAATGAGATCTATTGGGAAACACTAGGAATTTTTGTTCCAACCTAATAAATATCATTGATATCTTTTTTACAATAGAATCAAGAGAATTTTTGACCCAGGATTTTTGAATAAAAACAAGATTTACATAATATTTTTTTATTTTTTTTGTTTGTTAAATATTTTTTTGGCATTAAAAATGAATTATTTCTTTAATTAATTTTGAACGATACAAAATTTATCATTTTTTACTTGGAGTAATTATGCCAGCAAAATATTATAAATTTCTAATAAAATATATAAGTAAATAATACTTAGTAGTAAAAATCAGTACCGTGTTTGTATTGTATAAAAATAAAATACGATTCCCTCTTTATAATATATTACTTCACTTCTAAATGAAAAGCTGAAAATAGTTAGAAACTCGAATCGAAATAATATTTCATTTCCGATCATCTTTTTGTTGTAGGGTACTGCACAGTGAACTATAAAAATTTGCAAGGTACAAGTATAAATACTTCCCACAGGAAATGCAGCTGCATTGCACTGCGTCTTTCTATTTTCGTTATAAGAAACACTTGACACTTTGTTTTTCGATTTTATCATTTTTAGTTATTCTCAGTGTTATGTAAATTTTTATCTTGCATCTCAGTATTCTCATTGCATATGGTTTTCTGCTTTTTCAAAAATTTACTTTTCATATTATACACTTCAGTGTTTACTTCTATTTGTAAATAAGATTGCATACTGTATTTTAAATCTTTACTTTAAAAAAGTATAGAACTTCTTTTTAAAAAAATATGGAAGAAAAAAACTTATTTTAATAAAATACAATTTTTTTTTCTTTTTGATTTGAATTTCTAGAAGTTCATTTAAACAGAATTTCCTCTTAATAAGTTTTAATGATTATCTTATGTTAGAAAAGTGAAAGATTTTTTTAGAAAACATATGTGCTGTAATTACGTATATACTTTAAGGCAGTTTTTTTGTAAAATAATAATATTTATTTATTCACCTTAAGGCTATTAGTCACAAGAATTACTAAAAGAAATCGTAATACATAAAAAAGAAGTTATGTTAAACATAAAAATGTAAATAATCAGTGTCATTTGTGAAAAAATATTTTTTTTCTATAAATCGTTTGAATTATAATTAATTTTTCAAATATCAAAACAAGAAAGTCAAAAGTTCATAAAGTTCATAGTAGGCGACATATGAAAAAGACTAATGACATAGAAATTACATTTCTTGTAACGTTCATATAACGTTTGATGATTTCTTGAATTATTGATTTCGTAGCACTATACATACATGCATATATATATATTTATATATATATATATATATATATATATATATGTATGTATGTGAATGTGTGTGATATTTCTAGTCAGAGTGGCATATTTTACAAATTAAAAAAATATGTTTTGTTTTAAAATAAATTCTTCTCTATACAATTTGTAATTTTGTCTCGATTTCGACTTAAAATTTCTTCTACGTTTTGTGGATTGTTTAATGTTTATTCTAACGTATAAGTTTTTCTATTTTATCACCATAATTTTTCCAAAATTATAAAACTGAAAAATTATATACAACTTATAGATGTATTCAATGAAAGAGAGCATGAGAAGTTATTAAATTACAGAAGAAAAAGTAGTTAATTGATGGGGTGTTCATAATTAACAAATATACTGAATCAGTTTAATCACTTACATCCCGATACTACTTATAGGTTTTTTAAACCACATTGGTTTTAGTTTACTAGTACATATTAGACTCTTTTACAAATATTAATTTTTTTTTTACTTTACCACATATATCCATCTGGTATACTTTTTTGATTCATAGTGATGTTTTTCATTTCAATGAAAGTATTAGTATTTGTAGTGAGTTTTAAGGGTTTTCTTTGTTATATATTTGAACATTTTCATTTTTTAATTGCTATAAAAATTATATACATACATATATATATATATATATATATATATAAAAATATATATAAATATCAGATACTCTTACAGTACATTCTAGTACATGAGTTTAAACTCGGGTATAATTCTAATAATAAATATTTGCGAAGCATTATATAGTAATATTTTTCAAATTAAAGAGTAATAAACTGATTTACAAGATTTCGTTTGAAAAATACTTATATCATAGATATGATAAAAATTAAAGAACTTGAAAGAGTTAAATTTGATGATATTAAGGCGTTAATTGAAGCAGATTTTTGTCTTATTTTTTTCGAAGATGCAGACAGATTAAATTTAGTACCCAGATCGATTTTAGAGGTTGAAAAAATAGGAAATCAATCAAATGTGTTGTAAAGATGTCGCACCAATTGTCTGGATGTCATTTCGTAACACGAATATCAATTTTTCAATAATTGATAATCTGCTAAATAGTTCAATCAATAATGATTAAAATTAAGTAGTGGGGTTTTATAATAATTTGGATATTTTATGTTAATGTAACAAGAAATCTACAATTGATTACAACTGGATAAATTCTTAAAGTTATATAGAATTTTGACATGTCTTTAAATAATCTTAAATGAATCATGTTTTTTTCTATAAACTGTAAAAAAAATAAGAACTTATTATTGTTGATATTATTGTTACGTTTAAGGGACGAACATAAAGTTTCTCGTTGTAAACCGAAATTGTGTTAGATAATATCAAAATTACACTCGCCTACAAGTTTTCAAGCAAAAAACTCAAAAAATGCTTTTTGAATGAGAATTTTTTCTTGACCCATTTCATTCTCTACATATTTTATCAAGCGACGATTCATTTTAATATCCATTTCTTTACTCTGAACGACAACATAAATAAAGAGGATATGAAACTATAAGATTAAAGAATATATTAAAACTAAATATTGTTTATTTTTTCAATTAAGGACTAAAAGAAATGAAAAATTATGGAAAATAATAATTAAAAATTAATTACTGATTGAAAATACTTTCATTATTTATTTTTAAACTAAAAGTTATTGACTAAAAATGCAAATGCGTACAGAAAATTATAATTTGTACAAATATTATTTTATTTTATAAATGAAAAGAAAATAATAATATTCCGAAAAATCACTCTAAAAATTAGCCATTTTTTGAACCTGAAGAAAAATACTGTTTTAAATAACATATTTAATTAAAATATACTTTTTATAAGCTAAACAGAATTATATATTTGAAATTATATTTATAGAAAAAATATTTATTTTCTTTAACAAATAATAGATAAAACTATATGAAAGTGTTTTAATTTAGTTTCATTTTCTTAGAAAGAGAAAAAGATAATTTATGCATTTGTATATTTCTTACTATACTCGTATTTTCACATACTTGTATATTTTTTTCTTAATGAAATATTCTAAGGAACTTTTTAAAGTAGGTAAAATACTGTATGAAAGCTTTGTAATTTATATTCACTTTCCTAGTCAAAAAAAACGAAACACAAAATATTTCTTTTTATTCTATATATATATATATATATATATATATATATATATATATATATATATATGTATATATAGAATAAAAAGAAATATTTTGTTTCGTTTTTTTTTGATATATATATATATATATATATATATATAGCGCTGTATATCAAATTATATTCAGCCTGCGAATTGTGTGTAATATTTTATTTTCTTACGTCTAAGTCAACACTGTTAAAATATTTCATCCACGTGAAACATTCCAGTATTAACCTTAATTCACTGACCTCACGAAACAATACATCAAAGCTATCGACAGGTATTGCTTCTGTAAGTAGTTTTATATTCTGTACACTCTATGCACCTTCTATCGAACGTCTGACCCCTGACACTGGTGTGTGTATAGGCTGTTACCGTTCTAAAATGCCTTCGAGCTGAAATTAAATTACACTAAAGTCCAATCAATCTCTAAAAACAAACGTGCTCTTTGTTTTGCAGTGACCTCTTAAAGACTTTAACACGTTAAAAGCAAACTAACGAGGGTATACTCATTTTAATTAAAAAGTATATATTGGTTAATTATAAGGGAGTAATTAATAAAGGATTCAACACTTTTAGTATGACACAATAATATGAATAGTATAATTGGAAATGAATATAAGAGATTTAAAAAGTAATAATGTATGTGTTGAATAATTGAAATTTTGATTGGTTTTAAAATAAATAAATTGTTTTGTACAAATATTTTAAAATCAATAACAAATTCCGTTGATTGTCAACAGAGTTTTATTATTCATTTAATGTTATAAACAATTATCAATACAAAAGTTCATCTCCGAGTATTAGTCTGTAGAAATAATGAATATTTATAATTTAATATTATCTCTTTAATGGTTTAAATTATTTTTTATATGTATATTTTATGTATTTTCTTGTTCATATCTCAAAATAGATAATTCACTACTTGATTTTTGTATCAAATTTATGTTTATAATTCAGACATACTTTTGAAACGAAAAGCTTTTGAAAATTTATATCTCTTAAAACTATCACATATTTATATATATATATATATATATATATATAATTATTTATGAAAAAATAATGATAGCTATCGTTTCTTTATAAAACCCCAAATAACAATAACAGTTAAAAATAATGATATTACAATAATTTCAAGTAGAAAATATCCGATATATGTTATAAACTAATAAATTATTAGCTCGGTACATTTATGTATCGAATCATTTATATCTATTTATTTTACAGAGCCGAAGTTTGTATCTAAATTTTATTTATTATTTATCTTTATTCATTTTTCTTTCAGTTCATCATTTATAATATATTACAATAGGAAGATAAAGTTTTACAATAATTGTCATTGACAATATTAAGTATTTATATTTCTGTTGAAAGAATAAATTGACATCACATTTTATTAATTGGGTTCTTATTAAAAGTTATTGATCTAAGTACATTCTTTCTCTCTTCTTTTGACTTTTTAGGTGATGGGTTGAGGTTTATTAGTTAAATTGATTTATAAACCTTCAATATAAAATTTCGAAAATTAGCTATTTTCTAAATTAATGTTTACTTAAAGGGTTTTATATAAAATTAAACAAAATATAAAACTTTCAAAGCTATGAAGAACATTATATACATATATATATATATATATATATATATATATATATATATATATATATATATATGTATATATATGTATAATAGTCGTTTTTTCTATTCATATTTATCATTTTTAAAAATGTTCAGTGGACAAACGACATTGGAAACCACTATTCTAATTCACTTATAAAATAAAACAATTCTTTATTTTCTATCATTCTTTAATCATTTAATCTAAGTGACACAGACATCTTCTTATATTACATATTAGTAATTATCGTAGCACTAATATATTTATGCCAAGTATTTGATAAATAAATTTTTAAATGGGAAACAATACTTTTTTTTAATTTAAAAGATTCTTACTACTATTTTCTATATATTTGACTCTTTTTTTAACAATACACAAATAAGATAAAAGTGCATCACCAAAAAGAAAAAATCAGCTAAGTTTAATAAAATTGCATTAGTTACAAATATATTTCAAAACGTGTTTGTCAGTAAAATAAAATGAATGAAAATACATTTGTATTTAAATATATTTGTATGTATATATATATATATATATATATGTACTCATATAATGTAATTTAATATCAAATATAGTGAGTAATAATTTAAATATTTGAAGTAAAATTATTTTATTACAGCTTTATTTTCTAAAATTAAAACTGAAAAACAAAAATAATGAAAAAGAGAGTGTCAAAATTAATATTGTATAAATAAGTTAAATAATTTTTACTTGTTTCCACTTTTTGACATTTTTAATATTAAAAATATTTTAAGGAATATTTAAAAATAACATTTTAACATTGGTGAAAAGTTATTTAATACTAATGATGGAAATTAATTAAAATGTACTTTTAATTAAAATAAATGAGTGGTTTATGTACGTATATATCATATATATATATATATATATATATATATATATATATATATATATATATATATATATATATATATGAATAGTGAAATTGGAGTTAAAAATTAAAATTATTAAAAAGCTTTACTTGCTATACATTTCATAAAATAAATTTATTTCTATATAACCATATATATATATATATATATATATATATATATATATGTGTGTATATATATATATATATATATATGTATATATATATATGTGTGTGTGTGTATATATATTTATATGTGTATATATATATATATATATAGTTATTTAAAATATGAAGAAAAATTTAAGAAATTTTTCTTTGTATAGTCATCATTTTTCCATCCATTAATTACTTAATCACAACTTTATGGAAATGAATACGCTGTATAGGTTGAAAATTGTTGTTTTAATATGGAAAATAATTTCTTATTTGAAGTTGAAGATAACAGTGGTAGGTCCGTATTTTCAAGTAAAAAAACATTTTACACTGTTTCATTGAAATTGTTTATTTATTTTTGAGATAATTTTATGATACTAAAAAGTAATGTAAGTTATTATGTAAGGTTATTGTACAGGTAAACTTTTTATCTCTAATTTTTAAATTTTTAAAATAGTTTCTCAACAACGAGTACGTGTTACTAGCTTGAATATTTTTACAATGATGTCATTGAACAAAAAAATATTTATTTTATTACATGTGTGGTAAATAAATTAAAAAAATATTATGTTCTTTATTAAGAATATTAACTATAACAAATATGAGTTCTTTTAAAACTAGCGATCTCTCTCTCTCTCTCTCTATATATATATATATATTAGTTGTAAAAATTAATTCTCTGCCTTTAAATTGAATAAATCATAATTCTGTTTTAAATTAAAATATTTTCTCGTTGATTTAGGTTTTTGAAATCTCAATCTTAACATTTAAAAATAGTATATATCTTAACCAATACTTGGTATAATCTCACAAAACAATAGTGAACACGATATCAACCAAAAAGCAGTATATAAGGCAATGCATAATTTTCGCATTCCAGTTGAAAAAAATGCTGCCGAAGCTATGGGAATGATTTTTTAAGCTTTGAGGGAAGATGTATGCATAAAACATGTAGAAAATGCTAAAAAATTACAAGAGGTTCGAAAATGCATTAAGATTTCATCGATTCAGGGTCGCCATATTTTTTTTCGATAAGGGATTCGTCTCTTCTCCCAACAGATGGAACAAAGTTATAGAAATTAATTGGGGATATTATGAGGATTGAAATGTATTCCATTTTTCCGTAAACAACCGTTTTCCATAAAAAAGGTACCCAATTAATTTGCATACCTAATAGATATGTAATATCAGTATTAATCGTTATTTTCTATATTTAAATTGGATTTTAAAGTGCACTTATTATTGTGTATTTAACATTGGTGTTCGTTTGTGATAAAAAAACCACAGTATTTATGATAGATATTTATGAAATAAAATTGTATAGTAAACGGTACTAATTTTAAATAATAAAAAAAATTTTTGATGGGTAAGAATCATTGTTCACATCTTTGATATACAAATATATAATGACTAGACTTAGATTTTATTTTATATATATATATATGTATGTGTGAAACCATTTTTAAATTTAATGTCTTTTCGAAATAATATTTATGAGATTTAAATGGAACATATTTATTTATTAATATATTTTTTCAATTTATAAACAATCAATTCAAAATATTGTTAAGAAATCGTTAAAGAAGTTTAATTATAAGAACACAGATTACTTATGGTAATATCTACTTTAAAAGTTTCATATATTCTCTCAGTTCATGAGCTGTAACATTAAGCTTTAGCTGCAAGATATTCTCGAATCTTAATGCTCTTCGATTTTCTCAACGTTCGTAAATAATTTAAGAAAAAATAAATAAAAAAAATTTAAAGACAATAAGGAAAATTCATAAATACTTAGGTGTGCGTACGTGTGTAATAAAGAAGAAGGAGAGTTAATTACATTTGAATTTTTTGTTACTAATTATGTAAACAAACGTTGAGAAAACGGTGAAATAAAATGTAGAATAAAATAAAACAACACTGCAGTGAAGTTCGCTTTTCAAGAGTACACAAATACGGTTAATGTCTTAAATTTTTAATTGCAACCAAGCACGAGATACATGCTGTACTATCGTAATACTTTGAATGTTTACCGTAGTGGAAAAATCTCTTGAAAAATGTAAGTGCTTCTGGAAATCTCCTTAAAAATCACGAAAGCTGCTCAGAAAAAACCTCGCACGGAAAGCTTTTACTACAAGGCTGCCGTTTTAAAACACGTCATGGCGTTTCGTTTACTGTTTTCAACATTGGGTTTCGTTCATTTGTATGTTTTCTTTTTATATATTTTGCATTATGGATGTTTTGGTTTTGCGAATGGATGTGTGGAACGTTGATGATTCTATATTTTATTTCCTCGTCGGCTATTTTACTTCCACAAATCCATAACACATACAAATCTGTATATATATATATATATATATATATATATATATGTAAAGTCAGAGTTGCTGTTCAATTTACAATTTTTATCACTTCAGCTTTCAGCTTAAATAATATAAAAATATTGAACGAGTTAAAATTGGAGAGAGTAAATATTAATGATAATTCCGCTTGAGTACATGCATCGATGTATACGCACACATTTGCACATGTATAATATTTTCATTTATGAATTATCATTTTTGATTGATAAAATAAACAAAAAATTGAAAAATACATACAAAAAAATATCGTTAAAATTTATCATAATATGAAAAAATTAATACATATAATCAAAATATTTCATTTTTTTTCATATAATTTGGTTCAAAAGTTTCCTGTATAATTTAAGAAACTAAATGTCTGTAAATAATGTTTCCTACTTGTTTATTATTCGCAATTATATTTTGCACGTTTATTATTTACAACATTTTTTAAGTTTATATATATATATATATATATATATATATATATAAGCTTATATACTTTTATTACCCTAAAAATGTTGAATTGGCCTATCACTTTTAAAAAAAGTATAATAAATTATAATTGTAGAAGTAGCACAAAAAATATTAATATGAATGACAATATATACTTTCTCTCTTTCTGTATATATATATATATATATATATATATACACTATAATTTTACAGAATCTTTAAGAAAATTTCAAATCAAAATTCTAGTATTACTTGGAATTATATAATTTTGAAAATGTATCTAAATCTAATATAAACGACGAAAAAATATTATTTTTTATGATAGAGTTGATATTAACAATAAATTTGAAATGAATTTATTTTAAAAATTGGTTTTGTATCTCATTTTATTGACATTCATCAAAGAAACTTATTATTTTGCCTGCCATTACCTTATGATTTAACATGTTGAATGCCATGAGGCCACCGGTGACCGGTACTCAACTTACATGTAGCGCCGTGGGGATTATCGGTGACCAGAGGTTGCCAAAATTAGTAAAAATAAATAATTCAAGTAAACGGAAATAGTTTTAAAATTTTCAATATTATTATCATTATTACAATGATGTTAAAAAATTAATGAACCATGAGACATTGAAGTGTCATCGAAAAAACGCACTCCAGCGCCAGGGGAGGAGCACCGTTGACCCCCACTAAGAAATGCATAAAACATGATAATACAGTTCAAATTAACTGTATATTATGTTTTTGCACAATAATCATCGCACAACAAAAAATTTGTTACGGCGCATTTGGCAAGTCATAAAATTGGTCCGGCATTCAACGTGTTAATTTTATTAATAATGTATGTAAAAAATTATAATAATTAGTATGTCTACTTTTTATACGTGGTTGCTTTAAAATAGTTTCCTGAACTATTAACGAATATTTATATGATTAAACAACTTTTCAATTCATTGATAATAGTATTTCCTAGAGATACATTTTAGGAAGTCGGTTTTAAATTGCTGAATATCTTTAATTGTATTAATTCGCGTATTTATTATTTTAAGTCTTAGTTCAAGAAAAATATTAACAAAATGATAAATCAGGCGGTAAAATGATTGATTAAAAATCTGCGTACATTTGAATATTAAAAATTATTGAAAGTTATTTGCGAGCTGTGGAATATGCTGTTATATAATAGAAATTAATTACATAGTTCCCAATTATGATTGAGAAATAATCAAATTGTAATTATTAAAAAATTTAAATCATTTAATTAGTACCTTAATATTTCCATCAGAAATAAACTCCTTACAAATGATTCCTTCGAAATTAAAGGGAACGTTAAACAATATTTTATTTGAAATTGTGTATATACACATTTTTATGCTTCAGTGAGTCTGAATCTTTAAATACAGAGCTCTGCTTTTTTTAGCAGTTCGTATATTTCATTTCTAATTATAAGAATTTTTATGTACTTTTGA
>CM068316.1:14041999-14216999 GCA_034766995.1 Acanthacorydalis orientalis | reverse complement strand
TTCGTAATATCCCTTACATCCAGTTAATATTTCACATTTTTGTACTCTTATCCTCACATTTACAAATATCAGTTATGTAGAATGAATTATTTCCAACCACAATTAGTTTCCTTATTAAAACATTGAAAATTTATTATTGATAAATTTGATTTAGGCTTTTGTGTATTTAGTTGTTTATTTATAAACCTTCATATCACGAAAGTACAGAACAATTTCAGGCAGGAAAGCTACAAAGAAGAGTTAGATTTTTTGTGCTTCCAAGATTAAAAGAACATAGTATAAATATTAAAATGCTCATAAATTGAAATAAAAATTAATAATATGTGTTTGTTAAATATTTTAATAAGGACAGCAACCTTTATACTTTATATTCGAATAACTTTTATGCAATTATAATTTGTATAGATTGGGCAACATACTGAAATCTTATTGATTACTACTTTTATTTGTATATGCATAATCAAATGATTATTTAAATGGTTCAAAAGTCTCTGAGATAACTTAAAACTTTCTTATCAATGTTACTTTTTCGCTATTAAGTTATAAATGTCAAATCTTTTTAGAACAATAATAAATATTTTCATTTATGGTTTTATATATACATACATATATATATATATATATATATATAAAGTCAAATGACATGATTAAATAGTAACTTAATATCAAAACTAATACAGTATGTTACAATTCATACAGACTACAGAAAGTCTAATAATATGGATAATAACATAATACTTCTTATAACAAAAATAAGTTGTAATACTGTTATTTTAAATAAATTTTCTACAAAAGTAAATATACTTATTCAAGCGATTTGATTCGTTAAACTTGCCACGAATTTCTTTTATCAAAAAAACAAACACTTTCATTCATCTCAAGAATCAATTCCTTATCAATGTTTTCAGGCAGAAAAAAGGTTATAGATAACTTATTTCTTGTTTCAGAGTAACTTTTAAACTTAAATATTGTTCATGCAAACTTGTTCAAGTTTACATTCAGATCAGACAAACATTTGCTATTCGAAAAGTATTTTTTCATGTATGTTCAATGTCTTAGAATCGATCACCAATTTTTATATCAGTCATACATTTTTTATATATAAAAAAATATATTCGTACGTCTGCTCGTCTTATGTCGAAATTTATACCGTCATTTATGTTTTATATTGGTATTCAGAATATCATCAAAAGTTTTATAACAATTTTTAAAGTTAATTTACTTTGGCTGGCTGAAGCCTTCTGAAGATATTTTTTTTATATTTATTTCTTTTAACTAGTTTATTTTTTAGGATATTAACTCAAATATTTACTCTATGAAAAACATATTAATTCAACTTCAGTGGAAATAAATATTTCATCCTTTAACAAAATACGCTTAATTTGATAATAATAAAGACATATAAAAATATTTATTTATAAAGTGTTTTGTTGGCCTATTTATAACATGAGAAATGGATGTGAAATGTTCAATATTTATATTTAATAAAAATATGTTGATTGTATTAATTGAAAATATTTAAAAAATACTATATATATATATATATGTTTCAAGTGTGAAAAGAGAGAAAGAGTTTGATTAAAACTAATGTAAATTTGGGTCAAGTGTGTTTTGTATATACACTTAGTTGTGTAACTGACATATGTCTTTTTCGTACGGTTTAGTCATTGATTACTACTCTCGTTTGCAGTTGTCGAAAGATAACGCCTCACTGCACAACACACATAAGTCTTCATTATCTTTATTTTCCAATTTGAAAGAATTTTGGATTATCCGCTTTTCATTCTCGCTTCAACCTATTTCTCGTTTTGCACTTTGATTGAGTTATTTAAAGACAAGTTATTGAATTCAATCTGCATGACAAATCTTTTCAAATTAACTGTATATATATATATATATATATATGTATATTTATATGTATATATATATATGTATGTTTATATATATATATATATATGTATATTTATATATATATATATATATATATATATATAATATTTCTGGCAGACATATTGCAACGTAGTTGTTTTATAAAGTCGCATATTTGATTGTACTTGTTATGACACCCATATCATAATTTTTCGTGAAAATTTCGTGTAACTTCGGATTTCATGATTAATAATAATTCAATATAAAATCTCGACATGTTTTTTTTTTAAAAAAATTGTCTTTTTTAAGATTTTACAGAATATTTTTTATATATAGATAGATGTATTCCCAGTCACATCACAAATTATATTTTTTTTATTAAAAATATCCAATAATTTTTTATTGATAAGGTAGAAATAATCAGTAGTCAATTATTGAATATTTTTGATCAAAAAAGTTAATCATTTGTGAAATTAGTGAGAAGTCGATTTGTGAAAATAATTTATCCAGTGTCTATATTATTATTATATATTTTATTTTCTTAATTCTGATTTATATATATATATATATATATATATATATGAGTATATATCCACAAATCTGACGTTTTGTCGAGAATTTTTAAGATTTATTCAGAAAATATCATACTTGTACGAAAATATTAATATTATATGTATATATAACATTAATTAAAAAAATATTATTCACATACTATATGTATCATTATTCTGCGATGTTCTTTCTAAATTAATTCATTCAAGATGAAATGTGTTGTCTTACCCCGGAATGTTTCAAGTGATTACGATTTTATTCAAGATTGGAAAATCATTAAAATTACCAAACTTTTTGACATCAAGAAGTGTGTAAGGATTTGATAACGAGACAAGAAACTGCTCTTAATTTCATTAATTATATTACTATAAATAATGAGTCATGGTTGCACGGTTAAAATGAAACTCTAGTCACTTAAGTAGAACTTACTATCTTTATTATGATTAAAAAACACACGACATTGTCAGTAAATTATACTTTTAGATATTGAAAGCATTATATATGAGAACTTTGTATCTAATGGTGAAATAGTTAATAGAGGTCGCAATAAATGAAAACTACAGTGAGTTGTAAGAGAAATGTTTTTTAATCTTGTCCGGTAATAGCAATATTTCACACACTGTCACTTTTTTTATGGATCCACATTCCGTGTATTTATCTGATTTTGTTCTGTTTTTTTTCTATTTTCAAAAATCAAAATGAATTTCAAAGGAAAGACGTTATCTCACACTCGAATCATCTGAATTAATCAGAATGGTTAATCACATGTTGTAAGGTAATTGAAAAGGATCAGCATTGTTTTCAGAAATGATAAAAATACTGGAACAAGTACATATTATTAGGGCAGATTAATTAAAACCAAATGGTATATAATAGTTATATATGTATATTATTTTCTAAAATAAATTTTTAGACTGATCTTTTAGAATAGATTTCATATATTTTATTAGAAATGAATGTAAATTTATTTCTTATGTAAATTAAACATATAAAATTGGATACGAGTATATAAACTATATATATATATATATATATATATATATATATATATATATATATATATATATAACCTATATATTAAATTATGATTTATTTAAAGAAAACTAATTTTTCTCTTTTTATATTTCAAAAATATTTTTTATCTTTACAGCATATAAAAATATTTTCATAACGATTTTTATTTTACTGATTTTGTGTTCATTTATTAAAAAAAATATCAAATGCAACTAAAATATGTACTAACAAAAATTAAATTGTATTTAATTCTATTTAATAATTATTTCATAGAAAATTATGTTTCATACATAACAAACACGCACACACTTATATGTTTGTGGGTGAGTTAAATTGAAATATTATTTTTGGAATGTTTTAAAATAATGAATTCATTTTAAAATAAAACAGAACGATAACACTAATATAGGTCATTTTCAAAACGTAGTAATTTATCATACGAAAAAATAAAAAATGATTAATTATTAGATATGAAAATAAAAATTAATTATGTTTAAATACAAGAGCATTTCTCGTATAAAAATCTATAATAAACTCGTACATAAAAACTATAAAAGCCATGTAGGATGGTTTTATTATAATTAAAGGTGTTTATTTATTATTTTTTAATTAAAAATTAATGTGCACATATCCGTTTACAAACACCTACATACACAGATACAAGCACATACACAAACACACACACACACACACACATATATATATATATATATATATTTTTGTAGTAAATTATCATACAAAAAATAAGTGAATTTTATAATATTGAACTGATGTGATTCTATTGAATACATTTTATTTTGGGATATTATTTTTTTTAACTATTAATATAAATGATCATCTGAATGTATAAGAATAGAATTTTCTAACAAAATAAATTGACTATCGATATGAAATATTGTGTAGGTATTTCACTATTTGTGTTATTATAAATTGAAAAATACAGTTTATTTTCGTTGAATACCTTCAATAAAAGGAGAACGTATTTCAGATATACAGAGAAATGTCTGTATTTTGTTATTTCATTTAATATTCATTGCATTTTTATTAAAATATCTATTTATTAAATGTATAAATTGTTGATATTTGATACATTTATGTCTTGAAACTCAGCTCTTATTAATATTAAAATTAAATATTTAATAATTCCATAAAAAAAAATAATTTTATTAATTTAATAAAAATTTAAAGCTATTACATTTTTGGAAAGGTTTAATTCGGTCAGTAAACAGTTAAATATGCGATATATAATACATTTTTCCCATTTTTATTATAAATTAATTTTTGTGTAATGAGTAAAGCGCACATTGAAGGATGATTAATAATGATTTTTAAATTTAAATCAAAACTATCTGTCCAATTCTTCTTTTTGTTATATTTATTGTGAATTTTTTATCAAAATTTTTACTTAAATTGATATTGGCTGAAATGGGAAATATTATAATGTATTTTAATAAAAGATTGAGCTTATGACACAGATTACATTTTTTTAAAATATCAGAGTACTATTATTTATATATATATATATATATATATATATATATATATATATATATGTAAATATAATAATAATGTATATCTAATACAATAAATACATGATAATGTAAATAGAAATGTAGATAAAAAGAAGAAAGTATTTTAAGAAAAAAATCAAAACGGAGTTTTAAAATCTTTGAGTAATTATTAATAATCTTCAAAAAAAAAATAAAAAAAAGCTTGACAAAAATAATTGCGGCTTATGGCTCAAATTCATATACATTTTTTAATGAACGTGGTTTTAAGTAGTACAGAACTATTGGATGACAAACGCTTAACTTTTGTGTAAGCTTTGGAACTGTTGTGCATGGTTCTGATACAACTAACACCTTCAGTTCATCGTTATGAACTGAAAAAGGACGCCCGTGATCTTCTTCATCTTTAAGGCTCTCGTCCCCAGCATACAATTTTTGGAACCACCATTGCACTATGCGTTCGTTAGCAGTATCCACACCAAAAAGATCGTTTAGTTTACGAGCAGTTTCTGCTGCTTTACCACACATTATGAACTCATACAAAAAATGCTCTGATTTGCTTCTTTTCCCTCTTTAATTCAATAAACCAATTTGAAGCAAAATTTATAATAAAACCAAAGTGGATATTACAGAAATATAAATCAAAAAATGCATTTTGAAATGATATTACCATGAACACGATGAAATAAAACTTTAATTGAAAAAATTAAGGTTATAATTCAAACAAAAACCGCAATTATTTTCCTAACAACATAATACGTTATGTTTAAAGCAATAAAAATCTTGATAAATACAAAAATCAATTGAATGAAACATAAAAATAAATAAAAAAATGTAGCAATTTAATATTTACAAATTAAATGACTACCTGATTTAATTGTTTATGGAAATTTTATTTTAAAATTACAAGTAATGTCGGCCCTTCACAAATGCAGGTGTTAAGGGAGCATGATCCCCCGTGAAAGTGGAAAACTCACGAACATTTCTAGGCCTCCCAAACCTTAATTCTTAATACTGTTGACAATAATTAACACAAAAAAATTAAAACAATACACTCGGCTGCAACAGTATATTCTATAAATTTAAAATTATAATTTCAACAATATAAACAAAACAGAGATTACTTATGTATTGAGTGTGACAACAAAGGAAGATTTCACCATGTTACTTAGAATGGTGTGCAATTTGAAACTTATAAATCGTTTATTTTTGGAATTTTTCATTTAATATTTAATCTTTAATAATAAACCGCGGATAATTAAATCTGCGGAAATCTACTTCACGGATACGATATTCATACTTTTATTTATGGTAGCCAATGATAAAATAGATTATTTATATATATATATATATATATATATATATATATATATATATATTTAATGCATTTATGACATTTATTTATTATTATGACTTATTATTATATTTTTTTTCAGTATGTTTTACATTCTATAGTCTACGTGCGTCCTCTGTGTTTTTCAGAAGTAGATAGAATAATTTTCTGAAATTCCCATTTAATTATTAATGGAAAACTATCAGAATAATCAAATCTGTGAAAGTTTAACCGGCGAAAATCGAGGCTGTGCTCTACTTGTACTAATTATAATGTAATGTACTAAAGAACATCACTGTATAATGTCACCAATAATGAAAATTGAATAATCAATGACCTAATTATTAATTAATTAATTGTTAATTAATATCGACGAATTTAATAAAAAAAACTCTTATTCGAAGATAGTACATAATTGGGTTTAATGAATTTAATTGCTTCATTAATAGATGTTTTGTTGAACAAAGAAAATAATGTTTCAGTACTTAAAAAAGTATATTTTTTTACAAAAAATAGTGTTATAATTGGAATAACATTTTAAAATAAACAATTGAATATTTATACATTAAATTAATATTTATACAATTTCATATTTAAACAATTAAATATCTATAAAAAAAATAAATATTTATACTTTTGAACATGTTTGAAAACATAACAGTTACATTCTATATTGATTTTGAAACTATATAAAATTGTTACCATCAATTAATTGATATTAATTTATGACTAAAACATTTTTTAAATATAAATACATTTATCTTATCGAATTAAAAAAAAAACAGATAAATTCCTATTTAGATACAACGTTTGATAACTAATCAAATTTTTACATATAGAATACCGTTCGATAAAATCACAAATAATCCAATTTTCAAATTTACAAACATGTTTATCGCTTGATACCATACACACTGTATAATAACATTACACCATTAATTAGAAACCAGGATTGAAAAAATGTTCATAATTTATTTACGGATGTAACAAAAAATAAATATGTTGCTTTTTCAACCAAATGCTATTTATTATATTTTATCTAACGAGCTTTATATCATTTCCTTATAGAGGCGTTTGTGACGCTATGCGGGTATGTGATAAAGCTCTCCTACGTGTATTTCACACTATACTATTCCATTGTTCGTCTAATTCTAAATCATCGCGATGCAACGTTCATATAAAGTCCTTCTTATTGCATCCAGTGATGACGGCGAAATAGAATACTTCCGGCTGTTCTCTCTCGAAGCACCATATATTTAGCTTACCAGACACGTGCAACATCGTTAGAAGAACAGTCAATATTTTTATATAAAGGAAACGTGCGGTTTCTATTAAAATCGATACATAATCATATATATATATATATATATATATATGTATATATATGTGTATATATATATATATATATATATATATAAACGTTTACGAAATACTGATTTGTATTGAATAAAGTAAGATGTTAAATTTATTTTCTCAAATGTATTCTATTTTCACTCCAAAAATTATACAACTTTTTTTATAAATAACGTTCAATAAATAGTTATTTATGATTTTTTTGTTGTATATGCATATTTAGATTGTATTCTGTCATTTTCAGAGCACCAAAGTACATAAATATTGGGTTCATAGGAAAATAATTGCGGGTTTTTTCTGAATTATAATCTTAATTTTTTGTCAATGAAAGTGTCATTTCATCGCATTCATGTTAATATCATTTTAAAGTGCATTTTTCTTTCTGTATTTTGGTAACGTCGACTTTGGTTTATTATTAATTTTGTTTGTAGTTGGGTTATTTAATTAAAGATAGAAAAGAAGAAAATAAGAGCATTTTTTGTATGAGTTGAAAACGGGTGGTTAAGCAGCAAAAATTGCTCGTAAACTAAGCGATGCTTTTGATGTGGGTACTGTTAAGGAACGTACGATACAAGGGTTGTTCCAAAAAATTCCTACTGAGAACGAGAGTCTTGAAGATGTAGAAAGACTTAGACATGCTTCAGTTCATAACGACCAATTAAAAATTGAAATTAAAAAAGAAACCAATTAAAAAAGGTGTTAGTTGATTCAGAACCACGCACAATATTTCAAGACATTGCATAAAAGTTAGACGTTAGGCTTCCAACAGTTTTGGTCAACTTAAAATCACTTAAATTAAAAAAATGTATATGAATTTGAAAGTTATAAACCGAAATTATTTTTCTACGAACCTAACGTCTTAGATATTTATGTGTCTTGGAGATAATCAGTTAATGAACATTGATTATTATTTTTTTGCTGTTTATGACACAAAAAACTCATTTATTTGTGACAAAGATTTAGTCACAGTAGCAGAACAGTATTTTTTTAAAAAAAATTAAACTAAAAATAAATTATGTTTCTTATATATCGTACAGATTATTTTCTCAAATGTAGTTAAAAAACATTACATTTTTCATATATTGTGTTGTTATATTATTTTTATCAAATCTTTTTTTATTATTACAAACCGACTTAGGACTTACAGGGCTGGGTTCTATTAATCTACTAGTGGATACCGTTGAGTGAACTCCTGTTTTTTATATATATATATATAGTTTATTATGAAATAAAATAGGTAATTTTTGTAGGAAATTTTATAGATGTCGATAGTTCCTTAACTTCAGAATTATTTCGGCAGTGTTTTAATGGTCTGTTATTCTTAACTCTTTAATGGAAAGACTTAAAGAAAATATGTTTCAAATTTTATGTTTTCTTATTTTACATTTCAATTCTAAGTTAGTATTTCTTCACATCCGATCCCTTTTTTATTAAAATAAAATTTTGAAATATTTATTAGTCTAATTTTGTGTGTCTGTGTGTGTCTGTCTAATTGTGTGTGTGTTCTCTTAAATTGGATTGGTTCGTTGATTAATTTCAGATTACATTCCGTTTCACAGTTTGTTTTAATTTCCTTATACATTTTTGATTAAGAATAGTTTTTCTAATAGAAAGAATAAGATAGACACGTTGGTATTGTTTATATGAGTTGATTGTAGATATAGTGATTTTAATCACTTTAAAAATAGTATCGAGGTATGAGCGATTATAATTAGTTAGACAACATGTGATTGTGTTAAATATAAATGCAAATTCAAAATTTTATTTAAGATCAATTCTATATAGAAAAAAATATGAAAATAAATATTTTTCAATTAATGATTGCATTATAAAACTTGAAAATTATTACTTTGTGTACTTACATCACACATTTTGGTACAGAGCAAGAAAACTATTTTTTCTGCAAAATGGTACACAGAGGATGATATCATCATTTTGAAAAGTGCATAATCAACAGTAACAAATGATTAATAATGTTTTATTGATCATTTGTTATCAAAAAAACATTTGTGATTTGTGTGACGATAAAAAAATTCATTAGTGAAACGGAAAATGTTTGTAGTAATCATAATACAAAGTATAAAAACATAAATGAGAACTAATTCTTAAATAATATTAGTAATTTTAGAGAGTTTTGAATTTTGCTGATATTGTATTACAAATTATTTGTGATAGAATTAATTTTAATAAAAATTTCAAATTTATGGATTAAATTACATTAACAAATGGCTCGTTATATTATATAATATTTATCTATGATTATAATTATTATATTGTATAACATGATATATAAATTTTGAATTTGTTACTCCAAGTTATTAAAACTAAATGAGTAACTACATATTTTTTGTTACATATTTATTTTTAATTATTAATCAATTCTCCGAATAAGCTTATTAATCAAAAATAGTTCCCCAGAAAACTTGAATGCTTAAAGTATTTTAATTAAAATATATTTTGATTTAGAATGTATGATCAGGAATTTTATTATCATATATATATGTATATATATATATGCATATATAATTTGCTATCTTACAGTAAGAGTCTGTAGATATTAGAGCTTATAAAGTTACAATATAAATTTACTTCTTCAGTCTATATTACTCCTTTATGCAAAATAATATAACGTTTAAAAATTCATTGCTACTTACAACAGTGTTCAATCATATATAAAACATTGTTTCATATGCTAAATTAACTAATATTATTTTTTTTTTCAAAAATATATTACATTAAATTTTTCAGTTAGTAATTATTTTTAAGGTATTTTTTTATATCATTCTTAACTATTAGGTGTAAAAATTAACTTGGTGCTTTTAAATTGTGCCAATTATAAATTTGCTTTAAATTAAAATATTTCCTCATTGTTTTAGAATTTTTAAAATTCAACCTTAACCTTAAATTCAACCTTAAATTTAAAACATTATACACCTTGGGCAATGAATTGGTATAAACAGTACACAGTACAAAAAACAGTACAAAAACAGTACTGAATTCAATGACGTTCGAAAAGAAGTATATTAGGAATTGCATTATTTTCGTATTCTAGTTGAAAAAAATGCTTCCGAAGTCACAGGAATGATTTGTTCAGCTTTTGGGAGAGACGTTGCGATGCTTAAAACAAATACAAAAAATACTACAACAGTTGAAGAGGTCTGAAAATATAACTTCATCAACTCAAAGTCGACATATTTTTGCCGACAAGCGATTCATCAGTTACCTGACAAATGGAGCAGTTATATAAAATACTAGAGGATATTTAGAGGATAGGAATGTATTCCATTGTCCTATAAACATTAATTTTCTATAAAAAAAGCACCGAATTAATTTGTAGACCAATAATTATCATATACGAGATTACATGTCTAATTTTTTAAAACATGATAATAAAAAACATAATTATAAAATTATTAATTAAGGTGATTGAAATCTGCTTTCTCGTTTTTTCTTCTATTGAATGAAAATGAATCAGTAGAAATTTTTACTATTGAATTACTTTTTATTATTTTATTTGTTGTTTGATAAGCAGTTACAAGTTTTTTTCTGATTTAATAAATTTTAAAATGAAATTATAATACTTTAAACGTAATAAAAAGGTTTTTGTTCTTACAAATGTTATGATTGAAGTGTATTTACTTAAACTTATCTAACATTCAGAGTTTACTTCTCAATATCTAGATTAATTAGATAACAGTATTAAAAAAAGACATTATTTAGAGAGCGAAACGATTCTCTCTAGATAAATATTAAGGCTTTATATAAAAGGTTTATTGATTGAAGTTTATAAATAATCCATCAATTTATTTTATGATTAGTGCCTCATCAAATATTATGATTGGCTCATAATGTAATCATTAAATAAACTATAAAATTTGTTCTATAGATTTAACGTGTACAATAAAGAAAACTTCAAGATTAGAAAAAAATATATTGATTTAACCTTCACTCTATTTGTTTTTAATGCTACACTTAATAATATCCAATTACTTCAATATAGTTATAAGTACTGACAATTCATTTACATTAAATAAATTTTCATTCTTCTAAAAACCACAAAAACTTGATCCATGAATATTAATTATTCATCATTTTGAATTATTGTTTATGTGAATTTTAATGACAATGCCATCTTCTTCGGAGTGATATATGGATGTATATTTTTCTATATTTAAACGCTTTTCGGATAATATAACCCTTATAAAAATTCAAATTAATAACAGTTAAAACTGCTCAAAAATCAATTATTTTCTATTTTTTGTTTGGAAAAAAATATGTTGAAGGAATGAGGAACTCATTTATGTAATTTACTTATTTGTAAATACTTAATTTCAAATTATTTTAAAAAATGAAATAATAAAAAAGAAAATCAGAAAGTGATTATATCTGAAATATAATTATTATAAATTAAATAAAAATTAACTCAACAAATTGTAAACATTTTCAAATTATTAATAGTGTAAGAAAAGTAATTAATATAAATTTAGTTGACCATTATTTATGACAACTATTGAATCATTTTGAGAATAGTTTTATGACAATTATTGAAAAAAATATGAATGAGATATTTTTTCATTAAATACAATATTTTTGATTTATTAGTTTTTTACTGACTAATATTTAATAATAAGGTACCACGAATAATAATTATTAATTAAAATTAATTAATTAAATCTATCTGAAAATGACACTAAGAAACCCCAGTTTAATAAAAATAATCGAATGTAGATATTAAAAGATAATTAATCCGAAGGCAAAATTGTCAATTAGGTAAATCACAATAATTCATTAATATAAAATTAAATTCTAGACAGAAAATGTCATATGCAGTATGTTTTATGTTTCTCGTCATTATAAAAAAATGTACTATCTACTTTAATATAATGTGTAATTCCTTTTACAATTCTATATTTGAACAGCCTTTGGCTGGAATACATTATTTATATTCTTACCGTTGATTAATATTGTCTTAGATAAAACAAAATTAACTGTTTAAAGTAAATCATTAATTATATTCCAATGGAATTTCGACCGAAATTCGCCAAGTTTGTTAATAATTTTAATAAACAAGTTCATAATTATGAAATACTTGTTTTGTATACCCACTATTCTCATAATAAATTATTCATTCTGTGAAACTCCATTTCAACACTTTGAATTGATTTTGTTGTCAATTAGTAATTTTTGAAATCCAGTCAATTTTAATTTGTATTAAAATGAATAAATTTTATACAATTTAATATTTATCAGTATTCGTTTAAAACACATTTTCGAAATAATTACCTAGAAAATTTGCATATTATTCAATAAATGTATTATTATCATCACTTAAGTGTCGAATTTTATTCCAATATATTTATAATCTTGTATATTTTAAATCTGAATTATTATGTAAATCATAATAATTAAATTTTGTATTTTTTTACATATAACGTTTTACTTTTATAAACCTTCCTGGATCGTTTTTTTTTAATTTTTCAAGCAATTTGTTTTTTTCATAATAAAATAAAATAAATCATTGTCGAAACGAAAAGAATCACTGATATTTTCAAAAATGAATTATTGTTTCCCTCCATAAACGACACTAAAATTTTTCTATCAAAAACATTCAATATTTTTTTTATTGATTATTTTCAATTATCACCTATATGCATTTCGATAGTAATTCCATCATTCTCATAGTGTTAAGATAAGTGATACTCTTTAATAATACATGTGTAACACTAAGGAATAATAATATTCAATAAAATTCTGCAGTTCATACAAATAAATACTCACTTTGAAATATTGTATTTTTATTTATCAAGAATTATTAATATAGAAGTATCTAACAGTTAATATTAGATTTTTTTCTATATTGTGGTAGCTACCCTGTTATTAGTTTGTATTGTAAAATTATTTCTAATACATACTTATTTAAAAAGTATAAGTATGTCAGTTTATTTGATCAAAACATTCAACTTTGTACAGTAAAAGATAGTACAAATATTGAATTATAAATCAGTTTAAAATCTTCAAATTAAAAAAAATGGTTAAAAGTAGTAAAGATATGTAAAAAATTTAATTTCAGTATTTTCTTTGCCAACTGGACAAAAATCAAAAATGATTTCTTATAAGTTTCAACCAACTCATCCATAAAATAAAACAGTTGCATTGTACAAGACGATACGGATTCGGTTGGACAATGCATTGGAACTCATTGTTCGCTGCAAGGCGTCTCGTCTTGTACTATAAATGTATGTTCATGGTTATATGAAAAAACATTATTTAGTACACAGTTGTCTCGTTGCTGTATTTTGTTGTCTCTTGGTCGTCGTTTTCGTATGAAGAGAACAACAGTGCCATTTAAACAATAATCTACGGATCGTTTGAGGTATTCGAAACACACAGACGTTACCCAAAACGAGAATTAATTATTATTTTTTATGATACCGACAAAATATAAGCAGTTTTTATGTTTGTTTTTTATGTTATTTTCTTTTTATTTGTACTTTTTTTATTATGATATTTACTAAACATTTACCATTTTCGCACATTACATATGAGTGTTATGTTCTCAGAAAATTTAAAATCGTTGCATGGAATAGTAACTATGTTTGTATATAAACCTTAATTAATATTCAAAGAACGTAGTTTCATTTCTTTATGAGGTTCAGAAGTGGTTGTTAAGATTAAATCTATAGATGATAATTATTTATCGATTCTTAAATGGTATCGTGCCTGTTTTTTAAAAATTTAAATAGTCTATAAGGTTTTTTCTGTCGAGATTTTTTGTGGTATATTATTCCAACAAATGTAATTTAGAATGGATACTATTTTATCTATTAGAAAAAAATTAATTTAAAGAAAATATTTAGGCACAGTATCGTTCAAATATTATTTTTCAATATTACTACATTTATATTTTTGTCAGAACTGAATAGAAATATGAATTCCTTTCTACAGTTATTAATAACAGTTTTTTAAAAAGTTTATATATATATATATATATATATATATATATATACTTTTGAAAAGATTGTTAAAAATTAAATTTGAAAGGTAGTGAACTGATCAATACATAAAATATGGACTTGTTAAAAAAGATCTTGTCTTTTATTAAAAAAGTCTGTAAGCTCAATCAGCTTCGGTTTTGACAGTGTTCTAGAAAAATCTGAAGAAAAAAGATGCGAGACTGATAAAGTGACTGATTATTGATCGAATACAGCCATATAAGTAAAATGAAGTAAGAGCTTTGAAGTTCTTTATATAAGATGTTATATGACAGGTAGTTTTTTTATCAAGTAAGTTGAACATAGACACTGATTCATAAAGGAAACAAGGTTAAAAAAAGTAATAATCTTTAAAATATCAAATATTAATTAGAAGAACGTTAAAGTATTTTTTTATATTTTATTATATTTTTAATGAATAGATTTTTTTATAGAAATATTAAATATTTTTTATTAAAAACTAATTATGACGGTAAAACAACTTTATAAATGGAAATTTATAAACACTTTTTCTAAATTTTAATTCTTAAAACCTAAACTAAGTTATAAAAGCACTAGATTTGTATTTTTATAATATAAAATTTTATATTTTTGAATCAACTTTTAAAATAATATATATATATATATATATATATATATGTATGTATATATATATACACACACACACATATATATATATATACACATATATATATATATATATATATATATATAAATATGTATATGTATACATATAAATATGTATGTATATATATATATTGGATGTCGAATAATGAAACAAACTTTACATTTTTTCTCAAAACAAAATTTGTAACACTACAGTTTTGACGCGGTAGCAAAATTTACATTCCCAAATGAATTTTTCCTTCATCTCATAAATAATAATAAATTTTTATTATCAAAATTTTTCAATAAATCGTTGTTAATTTTTTTTGATTGTTGTTTTTTGTAAAAGTTAATTTAGTTATTATGCCACAAGTATCTTGTAACAAATATTAATTAGACGGTCGTATAAATTATTTTTAATAAATATTTTTTTTATTTGAATACAAATGAAAATTTTTGAATATGATCAGAAAGTTTATGTATGTCGAGGTTTTTAATATCTTAAATATAGTTTAATAAGCATTTCCTTCTAATATTTCTTTAAAAATATCTTTATAGACCTTTGTGGTCCTAGCAGACATGTTTTGATATATGTTAAATTCATCCATTATTTTTAGTATTAGGTTGGAAGTAAATTAATTTCGGTTTATGACAAAATTCATATACATTTTTCCCTTTTTTGATTTTACTAGCTGTTTTAAGTGGTCCATAACTATTGGATGACTAACATCTAACTTTTGTGCAATCTCTCGAATTTTTGTGCGTAGTTAGTCGTTATGAACAGAAGGACACCCGCGACCTTCTTCATCTTTAAGACTCTTGTCCTCAGCACGAAGTTTTTGGAACCACCATTGTACCGTACATTCCTTAACGGTACTCACACCAATAACATCATTAATTTGGTTCAAGTTTCTACTGCTTTACCACCCGTTTTGAACTCATACAAAAAATTATGCTTATTTGCTTCTTTTCTGTCTTATATTTAGTAGCCCAATTTGAAGTAAAATTAATAATAAAACCAAAATCGATGTTAGAAAATGCAGACCGAAAAATGAACTTTAAAATGGTATTAACATGAACCGATGAAATGACACTTTCATTGACAAAAAATTAAGATTAGAATTCAGAAATCAAAAACTGCAATTATTTTCCTACCACATAATATAAGAATATTAAAATTTGAGATAAAAAATCTAAATTTGAATTAAAGGTATAAAATAATTTTCATTAACTTTTTACATTTGAGATTCAAATCTTATATAAGATATTTAAAATAAGTTCATATGAACTATAAAAAATATAAAAGAACACAAAAATTCACTTATAATTCTAATAAAAGCTTTATTTCCTTTATTTATCTCCCGTATACCTATTTATATTCATCTGACATTTTTATAAACGTATAACTAACACAAAATTCATAAACATACACCAACATCAATAGAAATAAATAGGCAATAAGTGTGTTGTTGATATTAACAAAATGACGTAAGAGTAACGAAACATATTCCCTTCATAAAATAAAAATTACTCTCGCGCAATTTAAACTTTCAGCTGGTTCCGCGAACTTATTCCTTTAATAATAATAATTCTTATCGATTCATTGAATTTTAAACGACATGGAAAGAATACGAATAAATAAGCATCCATTCAAAAGAACAACTAAGTTTGAATACTTTTAAAGTTTTTCTTTTTTTTGTTTCAAAATTTTTTCGTCTCTTTCCTTACGTTCATCCTTGGAACGGTGTTCTATATAATACAAAAAAGTATGAATAACAATTGATGTAGTAGAATAGTTTTCAATTCAAATGTCTCTGGTTATATGCACAGCAAATATTCTAGTATGAAATTGTTGAAATAACTTATATTGTTTTTGTAGAAAGTAAAGTAGAACAAACTTTGCACACATGAGTGTATATATACATATATACATATATATATACATATACATATATATATATATATATATATATATATTCGAACTCGGTTATAGCAAACAAAGCTGTAATGCATTTATTGCTAAAGCGAGCAGATGTTCACATAGATTGTCTTTGATTTATGCATATTACCATACAAACACATTTACGGTTATAACGAACTAGTGTTGAGGATACACCGAGTAAATGTGGTCTTCTCTGAGAACTTTATTTATTTTCTCATTTGCAGTAAACTCCATTTCTTAAAATAAATAAAAGATGACTATCTTGTACGTTCCCAAATATAAAATTGTTTATATATTGATTAGTATTATCATTTTTCTAATTAAAATATAGCGTTAATTAATTTCCAAAATGTTTTTGTACTGTAAATAAAGTAGTGAATGTGTCGTTATTGTTTTTAAATATTTATTTTCATTCATTGAATTTAATTTCCATAGATATAACAAGTAAAGTTTATCATCGAGGGAATATTGTCGATTCTGTAGTATTAGCCATAACTAAGTTTGACATTTTCTCTCTCTTCTATATCTCATTCCCTCTTTTGCCTGTACCTCATTCTCTCTCTCTCTATATATATATTTATATACATTTATATATATATATATATATATATATATAAACATGTATGTATATCAATGAATTATTGAAAGAGTTCGATATATCGCTTCATTGATCTTTAATCTTTTTAAAGACTAGAGTTACCCCAACTGCCCTGTAACATTTAATCGTTTCTTTGAAAAAGTATAATAAATAATAAGTGAAAACATAAAATAAAATTATATATTAATTCATATCTCTCTCTCTCTCTCTCTCTCTCTCTCTCTATATATATATATATATATATACATATGGTCATATATATATATATATATATATATATATATATTTATGATTATTTCAGGATGTTTATAAAACCTTTATTTTTTCCAACAAAAATTTGTATATACAGCAGTGTTTAGAAACGAGTTAAGTATGAAAATTTTAATAGAAGTTAAATTATACACTCTAAATAATCATATAGACATTTATTAAAGTGTTTTTGAGTAGCCATCGTATAGTAATATAGAGAAAAATAATAAAAATAGTCTGCTATCTGTGTAGTTTCCATTTAATAGATTTTTTTGTTTTAAATAATAATAAATTTTAATTAATGTTAAATTAGTAGTTCTAAACTGATCGATTATTATTTATACATTTATTAAACAATCTATCCTAACGACATCAATCGGCTTTCGAATGGTTTTGAAGTTGTATTTGTTCAAAAAATCAATTTTAAAATTTTACTGTTTAAAACAAACATTACAGTTCCAGAATAATCGAAAACTCATCTCGCGTGATATCTAAGTAAGGTTATAAAATAATTAGATTTTAGCTATTAAGTCCCAACATTAATATCTTTTTTAATATCTCTAATACTTAAACTTATTAAAACACATTAAAGATATTAGGTATTTCATTTATTTACTACTTCTGTCTCATTGACAAAAAGTTGTATGTAACCGTAATTATTTTTCGAAAAGAAATTTATTGTTTGAACTATTTGTTTACCATTTTATAAATGCTTTAATTGTACCTTAACAACCACATAAATGTTTTTGGTTACGTTGACATAATTACTTGTTGCTGTTTATGTACCGAAACAGAAACACTAACCACAAAACGAACAAAAACGTTCACCTACTACAAACCCAAAACACGAATGATTCGACTCAAACAGTGAAAACATTAACAAAAGTACAGTAAACTGTTATTCTTTAAGTAACTGAAGTTATTCTTTACTTAGAAAAAAATTCCTTTGGTTAGTAATAAAACATTCTTAAGTTATTTTTAGTTTTCTTATATCTTTTGTCTCTAACGTCCATATATATATATATATATATATATATATATATATATATAATTGGTTAACAAACAAGAGGGTTTTTTTCTCAAAGGAGCACTAATTAACTTAGTAACTGACACGCCCTTAAACCCTATATAAATAGCTAACTTTTTTGTCAAATTTGTAATCAATACATATATATATATATATATGATATGTATGTATATGTATATATATATGTATGTATGTATATATATATGTATATAATATGTATGTATATATATGTGTGTATATATATATATATATATATATGTAATGTCCAGCAAAGTATTCATAGTGGTTTTTATTGAAATAAACAGTACTTTATCTTATTAATTGTTGTTAAAAACATATATTGATTAAGAATCTAATTAACATTCCAATGAATTTACGTTAACTTTCATCCGAACGGGCACCATAAATGAACGAATAATAAGTGTATAAGAAATACCGAACGTTTCCTCGCGAAATACTTGTCCGGTGAGAGAAATCCCATAGCAGTGATATAATTAGCAATTTTGAGCAATTCTACTAAATTAACACCACGTTTTTCGTTTAATACGAGTGTAGAGTGGAGAGTTCGCTGCACTGAAATTTAATCGCGAGCATTTACATTGTACGGTTACCACATTCAAAAGGTTCAAACATAACTTTCGCGAGATAAGAAAGGCCGTGTAAAAGATTTTAACACACTTTTGGAAGTAGATACGTCGAGATAAAACTTCACCGATTGTGTTTCCCTTTAATATTTTTTTTTGTTTATTTTTTTCACTTTCGTATAAACAATTCGTACGTAAAGATTCATAAATATTAACTTTTATAACCACACAGACGTGTATATATATATATATATATACACATACACATATACACCGTATATCTCGACATATAAAGCGACCTACGTATAAGATGATCCTGAATTAAACACCTATTTCACATTTTATAATACATATTTATGTCCAAAATCTAAATTAGAGAAATTACATTTTTCAATTTAAAATTAAAAAAATGAAATTCAGGGAATCATCTTTGTTTTAATATACTGTTATTAAAACATCGTGCAAGGCTTGTCTCTAGACGGCTATGGATATGTATTTTATTTAAAAAAAATATTTAAAATGAATCATTCAGTGAATATATGTTATAACTAAAGTTTAAGATCATTTTCTTAGCATAAAGAATTTAATTTCTATATAAGCACAATACATTTTGTTCGTGTTATTTTAAAGGTTCTGTTTTTGTATTGAGCATATAAGACGACCCTCTATTTTTTGAAGTTTTTTTGAGTTGTATGGGTAGCCTTATACGCCGAGATATACGGTATATATATATATATATATATGATTCTAGAAAAAACTAACTAATATGTTGAATATTTTATAATAAGGTATAAAAATGAAGCATGTTATTTTTTACAAAATATTTCTTCATCTCACTTTGTTACAATACATAAATATAAATTCACGCATCCACACACATACATATATGTGTATGTTGTTGGGAAATTCCGACGACCAAGCAAAGTAGGACTTTACCTAGTCAAAGTTCGACTTTGCCTGGCCGCCGTCAGTCAAAGACCGACTTTGACTAGTCAATATAATTCCTGATTTATAAAATTAAAATTGTGTCACCTTCACCCACATTTTTATCGTCACTCTTACCCTTTTTTGACCCGTCAGGTATACAGCCTTGAGTAGATGTTCTACTTTGGACTTTGACTGATGGAGGCCGGGCAAAGTCGGACTTTGCCTACGACATATATAATCGTTAATTATATTTATATTTGTTTAACTAAACTGCATATGTTTTTTGATTAAATTAAATAAAAATTTCCTTCTTTTTTTGGAAATAAAAGGTTATTGATATCCGATACTTTCTTTTTAATCGGTTTCAATCGAAATTTGTTTTAGATATATTAGTTTTCAATAAAAAACGAACTAAATAAATTAAATTTGGACAAGTTCTGTGCTCTTATTACGATGACATCGACATTAAAATGCGCATTATTAATAATCCAAACGATCAATAACCAGATATTAAACATATTGTTTTATAATTTTTTTAAGGAGTAAAAACTCCTTTTTGTAAGTTAATTTAATTACAGTTCCAAAATTTACTCTTTATTATGTAACTGGTATCTTCTTGAATCTTAGCGCCCTGCGAAAATCAAGCACTGTAAATACATACAACTCTCTTCGCTTAAAAATTCTGATCGTTGGATTTCTATTGCCTATATGTTTGATCCATACCCTTCTTCTCTTAAAATGGAAGTCAATCACAGAGATTAAAATTAGTCCATTTTATGTAACTGACAGCTTCTAAAAATCTCACCAAACTGAGAATGTAAAGCATCGGGACTTAGAGCACCGGGATTTACGTACTCACTTTGTTCAAAAATCTGATCATTCCATTTCTGTTGTGTATAAATTTAATCCTTAGCCGCCATGTTCGTAGGAAAAGTACCCATTACAGAGGTTAACAACTGACGTTTTGCAAATTAAAAGTTGGTCTCGTGGTTAAGGATGATTTCTAAAAAAGTGAAATATTTTTATAGTTCTGACGAAGCCACTTCTCACAGTTCATCTCACACTAGATAGAGTACCTTTTAGAGTGAACTTTTCACAGCGACTACTAAAGTACTTTTTTACTAGTCTATAT
Source organism: Acanthacorydalis orientalis (assembly GCA_034766995.1). Taxonomy (NCBI): domain Eukaryota; kingdom Metazoa; phylum Arthropoda; class Insecta; order Megaloptera; family Corydalidae; genus Acanthacorydalis; species Acanthacorydalis orientalis. Next base: position 14,195,313 of record CM068316.1, on the reverse strand, counting down.
GCTTATATATATATATATGTATATATATATATATATATACACATATATATATATATATATACATACATGGATATATATATATATGTATATGGAACGCCAGATAGAGCCCGACTCGCTGAAGTACTCATTCGTCCTTGTTCTCTGACGCAAGCAGATCTGGACCGTTTGTGTTGGAAATACTCGGGCAACGAAGTCATATTTTCTTGCAATCGTTCTTGGGTAAAGAATTTCATTTCATTACATATTGATATTATTTTTCGCATCTCTCTCCTTTACAAGATCCATTTGCACAGCTTAATCCGTAAAAGTCAAGGTTGTCCATATAGCACCTAATTACTAGCTGAAAAAGTTATAATTACGCTTATTTTTTTTACTAAAGGAATATTATAAATTAATTGAAATCATTATAATTTAGTAGAAAATAAGCAGTCATTAATTATGTAAATAAAATTATAAATTAGGATTAATATTTAAATACATAAATAAGACTATGATGAAAAAACAGCAACAGAATGTAGTTCTAACACTGTATCTAAATTGACATTGAATTGAGAAATGAATTTTTTTCATTACACAAATCATTAAAAAAAATCCAGTCAAGTATGTATAGAAGTACCAAAAATTTTTTTGTATGAATATATTCTGAAGATGATAGCATTCCTATTGAAATTCACATAAGTATCAATAAAAAAATAATTGATAATGATTTAATAAACATGTTTGATTAGACATTTTTTTCTTGTTAATGGAAGAAAAAAGAATTCATTTGTGAAAAAACAGAATGTATTTTAACGTAGAAATAGTATTTAGGATTTTCATAGATTTGTATTCTGGTCTGTAGAAATATTTATTCATACGAATAATATTTACAAAATCACTTTTTAAACATCGTACAAAATGATATATTAGATAAAGAATTTTTATATTACTGAATATAAGATCTCGAGCATTTTGAATAAGTTATTCGCAGAAGCCACATTTTATATATAATTTTACAGGCCAACAGCATGAAATGACCCCGTTGGGTATTGTGAAAAATGTTCAAATTTCATCTGATATTTAACGAACCATGATAAGTTAAGCTAGATTTGTACGTCATGAGTCGAAGTGTTTCGAACTGAAAAGGTTCACAACCAAGACACCGTAAACATACAAATATAAGTTACTTGTTTTTTAATTAATCTTTTAAAGGTGAACGTACAAATTATGTAAATAATTTTTATTCATTTCGAAATTAAACTTATTTATTTACACGCTTTACATTAGAATATATTGTTGAATCGTGATTATATATATATATATATACATATACATATATATACACATATATATATATATAACAAGGTAATCATTCTCTAAACATAATACTCAGTGAGACCAAAAATGAAGCAAATAATATATTTATATATACTCCAGCCTTGAAAATTTGGTCATTTTGTCCAAATGAAAAAACTGTACTTCATATTATTCTCTAATACTATTATATATTACTGTGCTATTTTATTATTTTAACTATAATTTTAGTTTTTAAAATAACCATTATTACTATTTTAATTGTGAAACTGTAAGTATTATAAAAAATAAGCTCATTTAAAGCAATACTAACCGCCTTTGTAATAGGTCATTGTGCAATTCGAATAAAAATAAATACATTCATTCATATTTATATATACATATATATATATATATATATATATATATATATATATATGCAGATACATATTTCTTTGAACAATTACCATTTTTAATATAAACGATGTAGTTATCAAAAAAGAAATTGAAAAATATAGATATTAGCCTGCTTATATATATATATATATATATATATATATATATATATATATATATATATATATATCATATGGAAAAGTAAAGAAAATAAATGTTGGCACTAGTCCATTGGACTTTTGACTTCTTACATTACTTTTACTACTGGTTTTATATATATATATATATATATATATATATATATATTTATTTTGAAATAATGATAAATGTGTGTATGGATATTTGAATTTTATTTATAAATAATTAAATACATTTTTTTTTATAAAAAGCTTTTATGTATATATACATATATAATGTAAAAATATATAAATAATGAATCTTACCTAATTTTTTTTTAGGATCTATACCAGTGTTCTTCAAACTGTGTTTCGTGGAACCCCTAGAAAAACCCCGAAAGCCAAATATTCAAAATAATTAATTTGTTATAATTTATTTTACTTCTATAAATTCCTATTATTATGCAGTAAAACTGTATTTGTGAGTACACATTACGACTCCGCTCAGAGGTAAATAGCAAAATTTACTCATGTAACATGGTTGATTTTTAAAACTTGTGGGGTACGCATCTTGAGTTTTCTGGGGATGGAAGGGTCGTATAATAAAAAAATATAATTTAAAGGGTCCCGCGAGTAAACCAAGTTGGAACACCTCTGATTTATACGATTGTTAAGTCTTTTCTGGACATTTTAATTAATTCATTCGGATTATATATATATATTTATATATTATCTCATATTTGTTTAAGTAAAATAATTTTGAATTTTTGTATGTTTAAAATATTACTTCAAATCTATATTGTTTATTAAAAATTGGTAGTTTATAAATCGAATAAATTTTAATCAATATAATTTTTAATAGCTGGATAACATTTTAAAAATTACTTAGATTTTTTTATAAAATAAAACAACAAATAACTATAGAACATATAAAGCCTTTCATGTATAATAAACATTATTAATATTTATATTTTTTCTATGTTTAATGTATAAGTAGTCAATTAGTGGGAATATTTACCTAAGAAATTTTAAATTTATTATTACATAAATAAATCTGATAAACTATTTTGCATTATATTTTATAATTATAATTAAATATATATATATATATGTATATATATATATATATATAAATAAAAGTATATATATATATATGTAAATTTTTCTCGATTAATAATTTAGTAATTATAAAACACGGAGTATTTTTTTAACTAAACTTTTAGCATCAAATAATCGAGAATAAGTTGACGAGTAATGCATTATGGTGCTCAGTTAATTACAAACTAACGAACTTCGGTAATTTAATTTATCTTGTATAATGGAGCTTGAAAGACAATGAATACTGATCGATATTGTATAACTTGTACGAAAAAAAATATTCAGGTCATCGACTGAATAATTTTGGTAGTGATGATGTTTCCGAAACAATAAAAATGGATATTTTACTTGTTAGATGTTCCATAATTCACGATAATGGGTTTTCAATTCCAATCTAGTACTTCTCTCTCACTCTCTCTCTCTCTCTCTATATATATATATATAAATATATATATATATATATATATAAATATATATATATATAAATATATATATATATATATAAATATATATATATATATAAATATATATATATATATATATACAATTAGCTTTTATTAGAATTGGAAGCTATTTTAATTTAAACCTTTCTTTTAACTGAATACATTTTAAAGACTCTTAATAATTTAATAGATAAACGGATTTATTTTTAGTAATTTTAATCTATTAATTTACATAGTAATGTGAAAATTTTTTCGATGTGATATGAAAGAAAAGTTATCTTTAATAAATATTTTTATTTTTTAATATAATGTTACTTTATATGAAGGCATTTTTTATATTTACTTCTAAAAATATTTGTCACTATAAAAATAAATTTAATTTCAGGTTTCAATATGATTGAAGACAATTTAATATATTTCTTTATCTGCTGATATTCTGCTGCTGACCTTAATTGAAGATTAGGTTTCAATTTTGAAAATTAAAATTATTCCCTAGAGGCTCAATCTGTGCTCTGAAGAAATCTATCTCCATGCAATTACATTTGTTATTAGAAGCTTTTGTTACAGAAACAATGTGAATCGGATCTTTATCATGTAATGAAATTATTCTTTAGTGAATTTTTCTTGATAGTTTTCTTGGATAACATAATACAGCTGATAAAGAGGATTAGAGTAATCCCCTGTGTTTATAGGAGGATTACGTTCTTTGAAGTCTTTCAAAACGAATCTTTCGTAACCTCAAAACAATGGTTCTAATTAAACTTTATTAACTTAGAGAAAATTTGGATTTTTCACAAACCAGTTCTCGTTTTTATTGGACACTGTAGATGTTTCTTGGCTATAATATCGGTCATAAACATAGAACCGTGGTTTTACTATTTATCACAAGAGACTACATTACATTTTTCTTGGCAGTAATACGAATCTTCAAATCTTTCTTCATTCGAATATTTCTTTTCAAAATTCCCATTAAATATTCTAGACATTACATCCTTCAGAGTTTTTTACTGCGGCTTAAATTTTAGCCATTTATCGAACACTGATTTTTGTCATCTTTAAATATTTACAGAGAATAAATAGAATAATTTACTCGAAAAGTTAGGTTTTTTTCATAATTTATGTTGCTTTTATCAATAGTACTTTTCACTTAATTAATGTTTTACTTGAAATCGAAGTTTTCTTAATTGAGCATTTCTCATACAAACTATTCTTAATCGACTATGTAATATTTAACGAAAAAATTTAAGCAGTTTATGCAAGATGTTCAAGATTAAACAGAGTTATCATAAATAGAATCCACTTTTCATTTCATCTCATTTATACTAACGTGGATGTTGTAATACACTATATATATATATATATATATATATATATATATATATATATATATATATTGGTAAATTTCCATGATGTGGTGCCACCATTTATTTGTGAACGTCCGGCTATCAAGTGTCACTTTTCAAATTAGCATAGGCGAAATTTTATCCAGTAGTGGCTCGTTACTTACGTTCTACAGATGTTCAAATCGAGCATTATAGCGTTGTCGCAAAAATGGAAAAAAACGAGCAGGCCTTTTGTGTCAATTCGTCACCGAGGATGAAACATGGATCCACTAGTACACCTCTGAGTTGATGTAATAGTCAAAGCAATGGACATTGCCTTGTTAAAAGTGCGCCGAAGAAGCCGAAGACCGTTTTGTCAGCTGAAAATGTGATGGACACTGTTTTTTTTTTAGATTTCCAAGGAATGATCTTGATCGACTACTTAACGACAGGAAAAACGATAATAGGAGCCTATTATGGATCATAATTGGACTGTTTGAAAGAAGAGCTGAAACAGAAACGGCCAAGATTGGCGTATAAAAAAATAGTCTTTCACCAGAACAACGCGTGTTCCTACAAATCGACTGTCTCAATGGAAAAATTGCACGAATTAGGCTTGAAATTTATTCCTCATCCACCCTATTCTCCGGACTTAGACCCGTGCGAATTCTCCTTCTTCCCAAAATTGAAAATTTTACTCTGTGGGAAAAAATTCTCGTCGAATGAGGATGCCATCGCCGCCGTCAATGAGTATTTTGCAGACTCACTAGAAAAAGTGTATAACGCTCAATGGAGACTATGTTGAGAAGTAAAATCGATTTTGTTCGGTGGTTAATTTGTTTTTTTTACCATATTTGAAAAAAATATTTTCCGTTAAGTGTTCAATTTTTTTAATTCTACTAACACTTATCCTGGCGAATGCCATTTATAATCTAACTTACGTATTCGATCTTTGATTGAAAGCCATACTGAGATTCGTTAATGCAATGGTTTCATCATTGAGTATCAGGCACAGGGATTCATGATTCATGCTTTTACCTATGCATTGGGATGTCTTCATGTAGTTGTAATAATTAGATATGCAACTATATAAAATTAGTAACGACTTTGAATTTTTTTAACGCATTAAATTGTGAAATATTAGATCACACACAAACACACACACACACACATATATATATATATATATATGTATGTATATATAATATGTAAATAGGTATAAGTTGATATTTATATATAAACATAATTTAATTTATACTTTTACTACTGTTTACGAAATTACAATTTATTTCCCTTCTATTCCTTAAAATTAAATGCAATAAGAATGTATTATATTTATATAACTACATGAAGTATAAGAAAATAATAAAATTATTAATCACTTCAACAAATGTTAAATATTAAAAAGTATAACGAAAAATATCAATTTTGCAATAAAGTACTTCATTTCATTTTTGTTGTTTTAGTTGGAAAATTTAATAAAAAAACACAGATAAATGTAAAAAACAGGAACCGGATATTTGCATTAATTGATTCTTGATCAAATGTTGAAGTACCGTGTGTTTAGTTATTTAATTTTATTTTTTTAACAAACATGTTTAATTACAACAGCCTTTTAATAAATTCATACCTCATAATTAATTAGTTACATTTTTATAAAATAATTTAAAGAAACAAATAAATAAAAATAATCAGAAATATATTCCGTACTATCGTTATGATATATTTTTCTTTACTGCAAGTTTATAATATTTCATTTAAAAATAATTCACTCAAACATGAAATAAATTATGTTCTAAAAAATCACTTCAAATACTTTTTAAATGAATCAAATCCTAGTGTTTGAACTATAATTCTTAAAAATGCACTTACATATCTGAGCTGTAGAGATAATACGATCTATTTTATATTTTATTAAGAGAACTACTCTTTTGAAAATTGAAGTAGCGTCAATCTTAAAAGCAAATGTAAGAAATATAACATTTGTAACATAAAACAGACTTTTATGCCAGAATAATTTTATACTGGATAGTAAGTTATGAATAAGACTTAAATTTATTCCCATACATGTTGACTTGAGACTTTAAATTGTTCACCAACGACCTGAACTTTATCTTCCAGTACTGTCTTGTGTAATGAAATGAAAATATATTGAATCAATGTGCATTTTAAAATAAATAGATTCTTTAGAAATAAAAGATTTATTACAATCGAAAATAGCGACATAAATATAAATGTAACTTTTCTTACAAACAATAGTTTGAGTTATATAGAATTTAAGTATGTCGAAGTTTTACTGTCTGAAGAGTTTTATATCGGAATTTATATGACTCTAGTACAGAGAAAAGTACAGTGATTAGGTGTTTTATTTTAATATATGTATTGATTAAAACGTTTAGTTATTATATCTTAATGTTTTGGATGTTCTCAGAATTTAAAATATATTGAATAAATAACAAAAACTTCCATAAAAATTATTTTAATTACCTGTATACATATATCATTTCGTTAGAGAAAAATCAGATATGTATTTAATATGATTAAAAATGTAAATAATATAATGAAAAATATAAAGTGCATAATGATTTTTTGTTCATTTCAAGAATGAGTAAAAGCACTGAAGATATATTTATAGATTTTTTTCTGTAGTAACTAAAAATATTATATATTTCTTATTATTTTCTAGTAATAGAAAATATTAACCCTTTGTTAACCCTTTCTTTGAGTTATAAATTTAGTCTCAATAAAAAGAGATTAGTGACCTTTAAATATATCATGCAAGAGGATACCATAGTTTCTTTGGAAAATATCATTGGTTTCCTAGATCCATGTACGGCTTCAAAGGGTTAATATTTTTTTTTTATTTAATGACACATATTTAGATTTTATTTAGAAATGTTATGTATCTTAAATTATACATGAATGTATCATTTTATATTTAATTATAATTTTTTATGTTTACATTTACCGTTTTTTTTCTTTTATAATGATCAATTTTTATTATAACATGTCTTCAAGGAACTTAAACCTAAAAAAAATTAAGTAATTAGTAAATAAATGTTTATTATATGATACATGAATATTAAATATACACATACATAAAAAATTAAATATTATATATGTATGTATGTATAGATATATATGTATATATATATATAAATATATATATATATATAAAAATAAATATATAAATATTTATGTATAAATATATATATATATATAAATATATATATATATGTATATATATATATAAATATATATATATATATATATATATATATAAAATTTTCATTTCTGTGATTTTTAAAATATGAACTATATTCCATCGATTTCTGATTGAAATTATTAACAATTAATTAAAATTTAAAAAAAATAAAATCAGGTTATTATAAAATAAAAATATAGAAAAGGTATGATAAGGTCTGCTGTCGATGTTAAAATATGTTATTTTGCTTGAAGTATGAATGAAGCTATTATTTAATTCATGAAAGAAACTCAATGTAGGTGTAATTATGTTCCTCTCGTTCTCAGTACACGATCATTTTTCCGTTTATCTTTGAAACATTTCTGTTTATCAAACTTCAAACTATACAAAATGCTCGTTCAATGTAGATTTAATACATAGACCTTAAAGTGTTCGATCTCATCTGATGACGTTATAATTACACTCTCTCCCTATCAATATAGAGGACTGTGGGGTTAATACTCCTGCCGTACTCGTCGGAACTTTGGGTTTTCAATTAAGAAAAAGCCATTAACCGCGTGGTTTGACGGTATAGCCCGTTTCGAAATGCGTGTGCATAGGTCCGGTGTAGTGTATACTACTGTCCCGTAATGATTTTGATTACTTTTGCAAATGCTAAATGCTCTACAACATGAAAGTGAAATCTCACTGTGTAAATAGATCGCAGCGACTTACAACTTATCTAATTATTTATTTAATGTTTATTAATGTATTCACTGCATGTACGTTTTATTTTCTACATGGCCATGTTTGTAAATGTGATGAAATTTTCCACTGAAAAGGGTACGAATATTAAAAATAAGCGTTGCAATATGGCGGTAATTTCGTACATATATACATACAGACGTACGCAGTTTTCTACAGGACGATCGCAAATCGTCGCGAAAGAAAGGATGGAATTACGTTTACGCACTTCCATTTCTGTTCTATAGATTTCTCGTGGTCTCTTTGTACTGCATCCTAAATTAACGATGTTTCAGCGACTGAGGTCATTTGCAACGTTAAATATATATATAAAGGTTTGGTTTAATTGCTTAAGGAAAATAGAAGGGAAACTGGTCGATTTTCATGGTATGTTTGCATTTTTAGTAAAAGTATGTTTCAAGTTTCTGTTCCGTTAAAGGTACACAATTAACATTTATTTTATGATTTTTTTTTGTATCTCTCTGTACAAATTTCATATCAATTTAAGACAGTTTTTATGATTAAAAAAGAAATACACATATTGTACGTGTAAATTAAATAATAAATAGAAGTGAAAAAAGTTCCTTCACGAGCTTTATATCAAAGTTATTTATGTATAAATTTTTAATTTCTGTAAAAAACTTTTGAAAATAAAAAGAGAGATTTTAGAATGAATGGAAATATGATAACATAATAGGTTAAAGTTTAGTTTATTTTAAAAGCATTTAAAATATGTCACTTCAGAAAAAAAAACAATAAAATAGGAAGTATAGGTGTGATATAATTGATATTACTCAAAAGATTTCTCACAATTAGATGTCAGTAATAGAGATATAACAATCGAATGTAATATTTCTTTAAATGGTAAAATATGAACGTGTAAAGATGATGATGATTTGTAAAAATATTCGTTGGTATATGGTAAAACTATTAACATACTTTCTTAATTACCATACAGAAATATTAGAAAGTGAGTATTTGTTAAAAATATATTTAATGATAGAATAATAATTTATGATTTAATTTTTAATATAAATTACTATAAATAGAAAGCATATATGAAAATTCATTGAAATTTGTTTATATTTTCCTTGGCTTAAATCACGAATTAAAAAATGATTTTATGTCTTATATTAGAAGTCATATTAGTTTTATGTCTTATATTTAATAAGAATTAAATGGAAAAATTATTAATATAGATAATATAAATTATAAATATATTTATTTGTTTAATACTGAAATTTAATTTTTCACTTTAAAAACTGATTATTCATGAAAAAACATTTTTTTATAATTTACTAAAATAAACAATAAGTTTATTCTATTTAATTTGGCATTAATTCAGTTCAGAATTTAAATAGGGCCATTGTGATTGTATGAGCTACTGGATGATTAAATAGTAGGTCACATATTTTCAATTCAACACGTATTTCGTGACATCTCTCTGCTTGAATCGAATGTCAATAAAATTTAATTACTAGCTTCCCGTATTATTAATAATTATGAAATCACAACTATTTTAAATGAATATTTCAGTCTCCTTCTTTATTCTTTTATATATATATATATATATATATATATATATATATATATGTATATATATACAAAATATATTTTGGCAATCTGCCTAGATAATTTCCACAGTAAAACATTTAAGTTTTCTTAGAATATCATATGTGTCAGTTGGGCGGTCGTTATGTTTTCCTGTATTTTTTAAGGCATAGTTTTTATTTCTTGATGTATATATATGTGTGTGTCAATGTATATATATATATGTGTGTGTGTGTATGTATGTATTTGTCAAACTATAAAACAAGCAATACTTCTTGTTTCCTTAAAAATATATAGTTGAATTCGTTTTTCTCTTTAGCATAAAACAAAAGGATGGCAGAAATTGGATTGAAAAAAAATCCGTGTGTAAAATTCGTTATGTGTGTGTACTTTTTTGTATGTTACGTATTTCAAAGAGATTTTAACTTTTTTCTCTCTTCAGCCTTAAAATTTACGATCGTTCGACCGATACCGAAGTTCAGCCACATTGACAAAAGTTCAGATTCATTGTGTTTATACGTGAAAACGAAAGTTTGTTCATTCTTTCAGTCATTTGTATTGTGAGTAGAATTTATACCTTGTTTCCTTCGGAATTTCATGTATTAAATATACAATGTATTTGAATAAATGATGTTTTTACGATTGACGATTTCTACTTTTTTACAAGTTTCCATTTTATAACTCGCATATATATATATATATATATATATATATATATATATATATATATGTATAAAGAGAGAGAGAAAGAGAGAATATTGCAAAAATGTCAATCGAAATTACATAAATATAGTACAAAATAGAAGTTCAACTTTTCATATGTTTACACGTAAAATATGTACACCTTTTCACATAAAACTTTTTCTTTTTTATATAGAGCTTAATTCCAAGATAAAATTCTACAAGCTTTCGTAGATGTTTTATCCATGATGAACTTTATACTCTTGGGAGATTTTTCGTTGTCTTATAATATTTTTTCTTGAACGTTATGATTTATAAGTATACTTTTTATGCGTTAATATATCGGTCTTAAAAATTAAAAAAGTGCAGTACTATTTTTTTATTTCCGTTAATAATAAACAATATTATTTAATTAAAATTATATTGATGTATTCTTGTCTTAATGAATTATTGTTTATATTTATATATATATATATATATAATACTAGTTTTTATTTATTACTGCATTAAAGTTTCCTTTTATATTATTATTAATTTAATAGTCGCATTTTACGTCTACCGCATTTACTTTATGACTGAAATGTATACTGTCGCATTAATAATTATAATAAATTGCAGATAAAATAGTAATGATAAAGATGTTATTTAAGATTTATTGCTGGAACAAGCGTGGCTATATAAAACTATTTAAAAAATAATCAGAACTATGTTTCGGTAATAATTTTAATTGGAATACTTTTTAAACATGTAGTAGACAGTAATTAGGAGCAGTAATTCAGATTAGACAGTAATTAGTATTAGATAAAGTTTAAGAAAAGATATGAGTTTTACAAAATTGGTTCTTAATAGATTTTTTTATTTATATATTAAAGTAATTTTTATCGTTGTGTCAATATCTCGATCTAAATTTGTAATTTTTGGGAAAAGTAGATGTTTGTAAAAGATTTGTTCTCTCTCTTTATATATATATATACATATATATTTATATATATAAATATATATAAATATATATATATATATATATATATATATATATATATTACATATATATATATTTATGTATATATATATTTATGTATATATATATATATATATATTATATATATATATATATATATTTATTATATATATACATAAATATATATATACATAAATATATATATACATAAATATATATATACATACATAAATATATATACACATACATACATGATGTGCCAGTGAATCAGGAAAATTTCAAAACGTTATTAAATTAATTTTTATTTTTACATAATTTTGTTTACATATTCTTGATAGGTATATCGAGCCATTTTATTTTTTAAAAATAACGCTTGATAGATGAACACCAATTCAACATTTCATTCCTGTAATGTTATTCGGATATTTTCCATTACATATCTTAACATGTCTGATCGAATCCTCACAATTACTTCTTGAATTTACAAGTTCAGGGATAGTGAGTGGACATCAATATATATTATAGTCAATGGGCTTAATATACATTTTGTTTTGAGGTAACCTCAAAGAAAATAATCACACTCCGTCAAATCTCTGGATCTTGCTCACCAACATCTCCATTTTAAAAAATGATGTGGTTCGGAAAGAGCACTCTTACAACAGCTATGAATATTCTAGCGGTATAACTTGTTGCCCAATCTTGCTCTAACCATATAATTTGTAGACCTCGAATTAATTCTTGCTTCGGAAATGTTGTAGTCATGTTAGTGTACAGGGCTGCGTTAATGTTTATGACTTTTCCGTTGTCATATTAAGAAGAATGGTTCGATAATGTCGAAATTGTATAGTATACAGTAACTTTTGGACTGTGCAACGTCTTTAGTTGTGATTCAAGTGGGTTCTCAACATTCCAATATCGAATATTCTGTTTGATACATACCCATTTAAATGAAAATGCCTTTCATTTGACATGAATAAATTACGAATCACATTTTCACTTTCATCACAATTTAAATTTTATACAGATAGAAATTTAAATCTTTATGTAACATTCGACGTACCGATGTGTTACTAATGTTTAATACAGATGATTGTTTACGGGCTGAACGTCATTGGCCACTCGTTACAAGTCTAACACAATCAATATTTTCCGGTATTCTTACTGTTCTTCTGAATCCTCGATGCTTCAATTTCAATGTGGAATCAGTTTCTTCACACTTATAAATTCATAAGTTGATAATATGAGCGGTCGGTACCTGTACACGACGCGGAATTTTATAGGATTGCGAAATAGCTGTTGGAAAATTGTAGCAGATTTATCATTTTTGTAAAATGATTTCACAGCGAACGTTCGATGTGAACTGAACCACTGCTTCATGTTTAATAAATATCCATGAATTATTAATAATCTATCACTTAAAATACCCTCTCACACCAGCGATAAGTGAATAAGCCTGGTTTTAAAATTGACTATTTCACTGGCGCAGATTCTCTCTTTCTCTATTTAGATATATATATATATATATATATATATATATATATGTATATATATATATGTATATATATGATATTTATATATATATATATATATATATATATATATATGAACGTACATGAAAGTAATATACGCTTTTACAATCAGAATAAATTATTCTTTATTTTGTTTTAAATATTAATCTAATACAATGTATTATATTCTTGACTTTAATAGAGCCATATCTTTAAAATTAAATAAAAACAATAGAGAATTAGAGTTTAAAATTTCTACTTAAAATATTGTTTACAAGTGTCTAGTAACTAGAAAAGTTATTATCTAAATTTAAAATCGAAATCTACATTGGAAAGAGAACACAGATTGTTCTTCACCTTCGATTTTTCAAATGATGGACGTGGAAATATGTATAAGCTACAATTAAAAATAGTAAATAATTATTTAATAAATATTTTTTATTAGAATTTTTTTATGATTTATAGAGTGAGTGAACAATTTATTTGTGAAGAGGAAAGCAGATGGATAAATGTTTGGAAAAGTTTCTAAACACTTGATTCTCCCATCTGCTAAATATTTAACTCACTACTCGATTGTATAATTACAGAATTCTAATTGTTAAAGTTAGTAGCTAATTCCAGTAGCATGATCATCTACTAAACTTGCATGAATAAGCTAAAAACTCATTCCTGTAACTTGACCATACACTAAATTTGTCTGAATACAGCATAACTGTCTGACATTGTTCCTGTGGTTTATCGATACCATTACAAAAATAAATTATCCATTAAAAATAATAAATAATTTCCTACACCTCTAAGATTTTCAAAAACCAGGTACTTATTTCCATGTAGCATTTTTTTGTATAAAAAATTAGATTAAGTCAATAAAATCAGAAAGATATATTGTGTAAAAGAGAATTTCTCATTCAAACTTACTAAACTAATAAACCGTATATAACTATATATGTGACATGGTGTAGTAGTAAGAAAAAAGTATATGTTTATTGTTCTAAAATGAACAGTTTTTTATATTTTTTGATATTTAATTAGACAGCTGGACACAATACCTCCAGTAATTATTGTTTTATTAGGGTTTAAAAACTTACAGTACATCATTAATTTACTGTTTCACCAATAATGCAGATTTCTTTTAGTAAATGATTGATTTCGAGGTAAGTATTCATCATTTCAGGAGAAAACAATTTCTTTCTGCTTTTTTGTAAAAAAAGTACACTTATCTGTGATGCAATGGTTAAAAACTCTTGATATTCTTTTCTGTCTTGGCAAACGGCATCCTTTTTACTTACACTACATTTACTCTGATACAATTTTAACACTTGTAATGTGATACAACGTAATTGTTTAGCGATTTCAAAGTTTAAAAGTTCCATCTACTTTGCTTAGGAAAATTTTTGTTACAATAAAGTTCTGACAATATGGTTAAATGTACTTTCACAAGCGATTTTTTCTTATTCGATCTTATCAACTCTCACTTCACATCATACATTAAACTACAAGAATTTTCACATAAAGAAGTTTAATAACGGATTTTTGATCATTTTTGATTGTTGTTTATGTGCATTTAAATATTGATAGTGTTTTAATATATATATATATATATATATATATATATATATATTATATATAATACCTATATATAATATATACATATAAATATATACATATAAATATATACATATATATATACATATATATATATATATATACATATATATATACACACATATATATATATATATATACATATATATATATATATATATATATATATATATATATATATATATATATATATGATAGAGAGAGAGATTTACATTTCTCACCTTACCACTCTGAAAATTATATCTCCATCAAAATAGGAATAAGCAAAATTTTTGATCAAAAATTTTATGGTTTGTTTGATGAGAGATGAATTTAATTATTAATACTATCATCTATAGTAGATCGTCATTCAAACATATAATCCTTTCTTACTTTATTTTACCTTTACGAATTACTTTCTTCTAAGTTATTCTAATAAGGAATATCAATTAAAATCAACATATTTATTTAAGATTATGTGATATTTATATATTTGTTCAATTCAAGAAGCAATAAGCAGTGCATTATGATTTTTTTTCTATATGTATTAAACAATGTTCAAAATAATCGTTGAATTCCAAATATATTTCTTATTATCATGATAAGATTGGTATTGTTCAATTTTAAGAATTAATATAGTTCAAACCAGGTATAAAGAATCTCAAATTATATTTTAGACCACAGATGCATACACACACATAAATATATATATATATATAACATACATATAAATAACACTCAAAGTAGTTCTTAGTCTAAACAGTTATATTTTTAAACCGTAACTAACTAGTTACAAAGTAATATTGGAATTAGTTTCTTCTACAAAAAAGCGATATTTCTATTTTTACAACAAGTAGAGTATAGATTCTAATATTTGTTAGTGAATTTTTGTTAATATTATAAAGACAAGTGTTAATATAGAGTGATTCAATTTAGGTTCCACATGGAAGTATTGAAAGAGATCGCAGGGGTTGAAAAAAATCATATTATTTTTTATTTAGTATTTTAGTTCAATTCAATACAATTAAACTAAAATTCTTATGGGGGATAACATGTTTTTTTTTATTATTTTTGAGATTTTTTTAATACTTTCGTGTGGAAGCCTAAGTGTAATCACCCTATATAAGACTCATTATTTACAACTAGTTTCCATTTAAGTACTGATGTTCGTCTTATCAGTATTGTATGTAAAAATCATTTAACAAGTTACATATTTCAAACAAAATTATTATCAATGATAAATAATTATATTAAACCCATTTTAGGTAGAAAAATAAAAAAATAAAATTTCACTAATGCAATGTATATATGGAAAAAATTTTAAAATGTTTAAGGAAATATTCTAGTTTCCAGTATAATAAATACAGTAATCATATAAATATGAAAAAATCTGATTTTATCTTTGATAAACTGTATGAAACATGTAGTACCTTATTCGTATACAGTTCTTATTCATATATTAATATTACTTTTCATTTAATTGATATTATGAATGATAGTTTATATCAAGTAGGAATTAAAAGAAAATATCAAAATTTGTAGCAAAAACTTTTTATTGAATACTGTTCTAAGATTATGTATATATATATATATATATATATATATATATATATATATATATATATATATTTGCTTAATTTATTAATTCTTATTAAAAATCATCAACTAAATAGTCCATTAGTGTTTAATAGAAAATTTATAAAGCTTAATATGTTTATTAAGCACTAGAAATAACTATAAAAGATAATGAACCACTTTTATAAATAAATTTAAGAAGTAATAATGTATTAGTTTAAAAATAGTCCACAAAACATACAATATGCTATTTTAATTGACTAGTCTATTCATAAAGTGTCATTGAGGAACTCTATAGAGATTTAAGAAAGTAATTTGTACAAATAATCTGTCAACAACAATCCGTACTGTGATCTTATTTCTTTATAAATAGTTAAAAATATGTAGAAGAAAATTGTATTTATACACTTTTTAAAACGGTAAATATATTTTCTTCATTAAAAAAGAAAATAAAAACTACTAATTATAAAAACAATAAATGTTAATATTATATTTATGTGAATAAATATTATAGTAAAAAAATATGAATAATTATAAAAATATCTGACAATATAACAGATTTTTTTTGTGTATTATATTTCATATTTATAGGAAATAAAAAGTTAAATAACAGTTAACATAATAAACTTTTTATACACAGTTTAAGATAGTTTAGATTTTAAATAAGTTTTATGATTTTACATTTTTATTAAAAACCGTACAATAGTTTGAAACGTTTTTAGATTTACCTACTTGGATTTTTCTCCGAATTCAGTCGTTCTTTAGTGTCTCAAATGATTCATATTTTTATATGATATATTAATAGATCAGATGTTAATTAAACGCTATTCTTTTTTATTTTTAAAAAAAAAATCATATAAGGGTAGTAAAATATGACAAAATTAAGATATTTATTTTTACTAAAAGAAGACTTACCATGAAAATAATTATTTAATGTAATGGTACCATACGTTTTAACTTCGTTACATATCCTGGAGTAAAATTTGATAGAAAATTAATTATTAACTTCATACATAAAATTATACACTTCATATATCAGAAACAGTATATATATTACTCTAGTAGAAAAATAATTGCGGTTTATCACCCTCAAATTCATACATTTTTTTTAATTTAAGTAGTTTTAAGTTTACTAGAACTGTTGGATGACTTAAACATAACTTTTGTGTAAGTTCTCGAATTGTTGTGTGTGGTTTTGATTCCACTAACGCTTTCAGTTGGTCGTTATAAACCGAAGAAGGACGCCCGCGACCTTCTTCATTTTCAACGCTCTCGTCCCCAGTACAAATTTTTGGAACCACCATTGCACCGTAATTTCCTTAACAGTACCCATACAAAAAGCATCATTCAGTTTTGGAGCAGTTCTGCTGCTTTACCACCTGTTTTGAACTCATGCAAAAAATTGCACTTATTTGTGTCTTTTCCATTTTTAATTCAGTAGCATAATTTAAAGCAAAATTAATAATAAAACCCAAGTCGATATTACCAAAATACAGACCGAAATGTGTACTTTAAAATGATATTATTATATTAACACGGATACAATGAAATGACACTTTCATTGAAAAAAATTAAAGTTAGAATTTAGAAAACAAAACCCGCAATTATTTTCCTACCAACCTTATATATATATATATGTTTTAATTTGTCTATATACCATTATCAAGACTATTTTTGTTCTACAATAAGAAGTCTTATATAAATTTTAAAGAATAAAAATTAATTTAACAATCTATAATAACGTACATTATGCGACAGTTTTGAGTAATATAACTTAAATAAATAAACGGTTCTTTGTAGTAAATCAAAGTAAATGTTTTTCAATAATAATCAACCATTCAAAATACAGACACATTGAAATTCTCCATAGGTAGTTAAACATATATATTAAAGATCGAATTAAATAACACAGTATTTTTTTAAATTACAAACAAACTATCCATCAACTGAATCAATGCTGCAGGAACTTAAATTTTACAGATAATGATCTATAAAAGATTTAAATTCACTAAAAAGGAATAATTTCTTATGAAAATGTAAATTAATTTTTTGTAAAAAGTGAACAAATTACTGGATACATCTTTCGTTTTCTCTTATTAAAATTCAAATAATTATTAATTATAAATATAATGTTACAATGTATAATGTGTTCCATAAAAATAAAGATCTAGCGATAGAAGGTTGACAAATCAGTGAAATTGGCAAGAAAGCGTTTTGAGAAATTGTCGAAAAGTTGACTTAAAAGAGCATCGATTTCTCAATTCGCACTTTCAATTGATAAAAAGTCTTTGCAAGGCTGATAACAAATTGTCATTTTGATGGAAGAATTTATAATAAAATTATAATTGTGGCAGTTGAGAAAATGTTTTTAATGAAATTTATTTCAATATATAAAAGAATTGAGCTATGGAAGTTTAAGGCTAGAGAAAGTTAAAATAAATTATTATGGGATATAAGGGGTTAAGACAGGTAAATATTTAAAAGAGAAGCGAATTATAAGCAAAGTAGTTTTTAAAATCAGAAATATCTATATTGCCCAATTTTTTTAATAGAAAAATATATTAGAAATCCTTCTTTCCATTATTGTTTTATTCATTTTGTTTAATCTTTCCCTGTCATGTATCAAAAAGAATCATCGTTATAATACCTTTACATTTCTTACCAATTTTTGACATTTTGATTATATCCGAATATAATTTGAAAAGATTCAAATGAACAATGAAACGAAACACTTAACCTACACTCAAATGAAATGCAAATGAGTAAATTTACAGAAGTATATCCAATAGATTGACAGATATATTATCATGTCTATGTCGGATATTATTTACAAACAGATTGGTTTTGTTAATCAATTTATTGATTCATTCCCATGTCTATGAGTCACTTAAGAATAATATGAACCTCCTTTACAATAATAATAAAATTATAATGCATTTTTGATAATTTTTTTAAAAAAAGACAGACTTATTAACCTCTTAATTGAAAATCTCACATTCCTTATTTGTTTTTTTCATCAGTATTTTTGGTTATTGATTTTTTAATTGAAATACAAAATATTAACATGTGTTTAAAATACACATTTTTATCATCCTGTCATAAAATTACATTCAGATATACTCTGTTGAAAACATAAATAGCAAAAAAGTGTGTAAGTTAAAAAACAAAACAAAAATAAACAGAGGAAACGTATAAAAATTTAGAAATAAACTAGGTTGAAATAGTTGTACTTTGTATTATATTTGGCATTCAAATTACATACAGAATGTTTATTATTTGTGTCATGCAGTCTGGACATTTTTATGTGTGGTATAAAATATTTTAAGTATAATTTACTTTGATTATTTTTTAAATTAATTTAAATAGTATGCTTTCAGAATAAATTATATCAGCAAGAACGGTTGTTAATTTGTATATATATATATATATATGTATGTATGTGTATATATATATATATATACACACACACACATATCTGTATGAATATGTACATAAATATGTTTGTTTTATTTCTTCTGCATTGAATTCATAAGCTATTTGTTTTCATACTAAGCAAACAAGTGGACAAAATTTTTTTTTATTTTTTTCTCTCTTTTAGTTTTTCAATTAAAACTACAACGCTATCCTGTATGTCACAGTGTCCTTAACTTTGTGTATTTTTTTGCTTATTTTCTGAAAAAAAAACGAACGTATGTCTGTTTTCAGCCAAGTATTTCAATTTATAATTAAACATTGTCTGCACAACCCGTATGTATTTCAGAGCCATCACCACTATTACGTTTCAGACGTTATAAAAACTTTATAAAACCGTAGTTACTATTAAAACATGCAATTTACTTGAGTTCTTTTCACCCCCTAGCGTATTGTTAATTTTGTATACACGCTCATTTTATATAGAAAGCATCATTTTTTTTCTGTTATACAAAAGAGTTTCATAAGGGTCCCAAGTCATCGTACCTACTATTAATAATAATGAAGAATTCAGTGTGAGACCCATTTCATCCAAATACTTGGTTTATTTTTAGATACGTCAGTTACCGCTGCTGTGTCCACCGAGAGCAGTGCCAAAAATGAAATTGCTGCTTTTATACTGTCTCGACACTAGTTTTGTGTTCAGTGTTTGTAGAAATATTTAAGACTTAATAATTCCGTCTGCTTTACAAACAAAATAAAAGACATTAAAAATAACTCGTCTAGATAGACACTACGCGTGTGTTAGTTGTGTGTGTGTGCGTGTTTTCATATTTTTTTTAATACAGTGTTCGTTCACGATTCCGATTTGTTCTATTTTGTACGGTTTATAAATATATATATTCAGTGAGTTGTTGTTATTAATAATAACGTTAATATATTTGTATATAAATTGTCGTTTGAATTCGACTCTAAATACTCAATATAAAATTATTTATGGCTATTTGTATATTCATGAAAATTTAGTTTCTGATCGAATTCTTCAACACTGTTGAAACAGTTTATTGTAAATGAATTTTCTTTCTCTTGTCATAAATATATAGAAGCAGTCATAGTTTATTAAACAATATTAAAATTAGAACATTTACACTACGAATTTATGATGCTTTTACATATATTTATAACATTGAATCGAACTGAAGTTCACATATTTGCGAGTTATAAATATTTACAGATGTAAATAGTTTTGGATTAGTTTATTATTTCAAACATAAACTGTAATACATTCTATTGACATGTGAAGATCTTGTTAGTATTTAAATTTAAAATCATTAACATTTTATTTTTAAAAGTACATGCTTTTTTAACTTCATAAAATTCAATCTCATCATTTAATTGTCATTTGGTTTATTTCACATTTGTTGGTAAAGTTTCAAAAAACATTGTTCGTAAATATAACTTATCTGTCCAATATGGTTCTCATTATTTTTATTAATTTTTTAGTTTGATACTTTTTTTAAATAGTAACACACTTTTAAAAAGTAAAATTTAAGTAATAATCACAAATAAAATTATATTTTATAAACTATAAGTACAAATAATTGTACTCGAAAATTTATTTATATATATATATATTGAAAAATAGATAGATAGATACCAACAATTTAAATGCATTCATAAAATTTACATCTTCAAATTATATCCAATTTATTAGATAATGAAATTTACTTTAAAAATTAAAATTTTCAAATAATAATAAAAATATCTATTTAGGACAAATATTTCATTTTTTAAGTTAATTATTTTTAAACACATTAAGGGATATAATTCTACTTAATAAAAGTTATATAATTTGATTATATTTTACACTATGTATATATATATATATATATATATATATATATATATATATACGTATTTATATATTTTTTTACATATTTTTTATTTGAACAGTTTTATAACTAACCTAACAAAGTTCATAAAACTTGTAATTTAAAATTTAATAAAAAAATAATTAGCGTTTTAGGTATATATATATATATATACATGTATGTATATATATATATATATATATTAATAAATACAAAAAAATAGACTTATTTATTTTAATAAGAAACAATATTTGCATTGTAATAAATTATTTTTATTAAGATAAATATTTTATGGCCTCTTTCTTTCGTGTGACAAAAACATTATGTACATAGGTGGTACCGGTAATTGAGTTTAGTTCAGTTTTAAAAAATAGGATAAAATCCATATAGATTATCTTTATTGTTTGTAAAAAATGAAGGTTAAATTTCCGGGAGGTATTGACATTTGCTTCACTAATTAATCACAAGACAGAAGTTCCTTTCCTCTCTCGCAAAAATAAGCCTATTCATAAATTATAGATAGGAAACTTAATGCAACATCTTGTTTCGAAAAGTTAAAACTATCTGTATTTTTTATAATCAAAAGCAAATAATGATAAAAAGTCAATGTGGAATGAGAAATAAAACTATCTTTCTCGTCTATGAAAACTAATTTTAAAAAGTTATGTAGCAGTAAACAAGTTGATATTTTCAAATAAAAATACATAATAATTTTCCAATTTTTTTCATCTACTTACAATAAAGTATACAGTATCACATTTTGTAATATATATATATTTATTATAGAATTTCAACTTTATTAATTTGAATTAAAGAGAAAGGGTTTCAAATCTAAAATGTATTTAGAATATTAATGAATTATATTGCAAATTTGGAGAATCGTTGATATAAATAATGTTCATAAAATTCAGTAAATTTGTTCCGTTTCTTGAAGAAACTAAAATTAAAACGAAGTAAAGTACAACTGTGAAATGAAGTTGTAGCCATTAATTAATTTCAAGTTCAGTAATAATTCAATTTAATATAAAATAGACCATTTAAAATTTTTATTCATTAAATTACCAATTATTCTTATCAATTTTATATACATATATATATATATATATATATATGTATATATATATATATAAATACATTTTATTATAATGTAATATAATTTATTTTTTAATATTTAAAATATTTAGATTATTTCACAAACATAATTCTCAAATATTTACATTACAGTTTCTGTAATAAAAAATGCTTTTAATAAAGTACGTTGAATTATTTGTATCTACTAAATTATATGAAAAAAAAAATTATCTTTTCGACTTGGTTCTCTTGAATCATCTAGGAAGTATTCTACCTGACCAGCTTTAGCCCTTAAGTTAACTTTTGGTATCATTCTTCTTAGCAAAAAATATAAAAGATGTTTCAAGAATAGAACCAGTTGTAGAATATTTCAACAATGATCCAACTGAATTCAGAGAACAAGTCGGAGAGCACAATAAATCAATGAAATTAAAAATATAAAAACAAACAATTACAATTTCAATGAAAAAAATGATTCAATATTTTATAAACAAAAAAATAAATGTATTTTTATTAAATTAATCATATTAAAGAAATTATAAACTCAATCACCTATTCAACCTCTTGAAATTAAAATGAATAGTTTATATATGTATTAAGTTGGTAGGAAAATAATTGCTGGTTTTGTTTTTCAAATTCTAACTTTATATATTTTCAATGAAAGTGTCATTTCAATGTGTTTATGTTAATACTATTTTAAAGTGCATTTTTCGGTCTGTATTTTGGTAACATCGAATTTAGTTTTATTATTAATTTTGCTTCAACTTGGGCTATTGAATTAAAGATTGAAAAGAGCAAATTTTTTGTATGAGTTGAAAATGGTCGGGAAAACAGCATAAACTGCTCGTAAACTGAACGGTGCTTTTGGTGTGACTAGTGTTAAAGAGAAAACGGTGCAATAGTGATTCTAAAAATTTCGTACTGGGGATGAGAGCCTTGAAGATGATGAAGGTCGCAGCCGTCTTTCTTCAGTTCACAACGACTAATTGAATGCGTCAGTCGAATCAAAACCACGCACAACAATTTGAGAACTTGCACAAAATTTAGACGTTAGTCATCCAACAGTTCTGGGCCACTTCATAACCACTTAAATTAAAAAATGTATATGAATTTGAAGGTCATAAACCGCAATTATTTTTCTGCCAACCTAATAATATAACTAATATTTTACAACGTGTTTATTGATTTGACTTCTGAAAGAAATATCAAAAATGATTTCAATTCATAATATATTTCTTTCTGTTCCATGTAACTAATTAACAATTCGACTAAATTTCACTGTTCATTATTTTTTAAATTTCATGTTTAGTCAGCTCAAAATTAGTTGGAAAATAAAGATATATATATATATATATATTTATATATATATATATATATATATATATATATATGTATACACTATATTAAATTATTAAAAACCATGCACATAAAGTATTCATTTTCATAAATGTATGTTCTTTATTTATTTTTTCTATTTTTTAACATGAAAACAAATCAGTTATTCATATTCTGTGAATATGAAAACGAATATTTAATATGAATTGTGTGTAGATGATTGTTATTACATTCCAAAAAAACCTACACAATAAAATGTACATTTTGGGCTTTCATTATTTAAAATTTTTTTTTATTATGTAATGTATTTTGTATGTTAATGGCAAATCTCGTTAAAATCACTTTTCACTAATGTATTTGTTATATATTAAATATTAAATAAAAATTGAAAATACAGATAGATAATTATTTTAAAAATATTTAATACAACAAATTGTATTATATTTAAATTTGGAAACAAAAAAATAAATAAATAAATTTGGAAAACAAAATTTGATACAAAAAAATAAATAAATTTGGAAATAAAAAAATTGAGACAATAATAAAGGTAATAAATTGTTTTATATATTGAGTCATTCCATGTGTAATGTTTGCTTTTTAAAATAAGTTTCGAAAGAGAGAAAAGAATTAACGTTTCAATTTTGATGAAAAGAATATTTTTTGTTATTATTTACAACTTCTTTCCATTTTAATTTTAAGTTATCAATAACTTGAGGATAAAACTTTTGCCTGTGAGTGAGCTCCATTCGGACATCACTCTCTGTATTAAGCTGTTTTCCATTGATGTTATTTTGAAGACTACGGAACAGATGATAATCCGATGGTGTTAGGTCAAGGGAATATGGTGGATGAGTCAAACTTCCCATTCAAATTACCTTAGTTTTTGTACGGTTTCACGTGCCGTGTGAGGACGGACGTTGTTGTGGTGAAAAATTACGTCCATTCTGTTGCCTAATGCTGGTCGTTTCTCATTAATGGATTATTTTATCCATACAAGTTGTTCACAATATAAATCTTTTGTGATTGTCTGATTCTCTGGTAATAGCTCGTAATGGATAATTCCTTCTATATCCCACCAAACGCACAATATAACATTTTTTGGATGAATCCCTCTTTTCGCAGTTGAAGATAGTGTTTCGTTGCGGTCAACTCATTGTATTAGACGTTTAATATTGTTATAAACAATCAATTTTTCATCACCAGTAACAATTCTGTTCAGAAAAGAATCATTTTGCAAACGGCATAAATGAGAATTGCAAATATCCATACGTTGTTTTAAATTAACATTCGATAACTCGCGCGGAATTCATTGACCCAGCTTTGAAATCTTACCAATCATTTTCAAGTACTGATAATAGTTGAATGTGTTGATTTGAGTTTTTTCATTAATTTTTCTACTGTTGAACTAGGATGTTGTTTCACTAGTGTTCGGAGGATCACATCATCATACTTTTGAGGACATCCTAAGATTTCCACATCTTCAAGGTTGAAGTTCCAAGATTGAAATCGTTGAAACCATTTTTGTCCTTTATTAAGTCTAATAATATTTGAACCATAAATTTCCCACAATTTTCAATGCAGTTATAGCGTTATTGCCCTGACGAAACTTCCAAAGTAAAATGTG
Source organism: Acanthacorydalis orientalis (assembly GCA_034766995.1). NCBI lineage: Eukaryota > Metazoa > Arthropoda > Insecta > Megaloptera > Corydalidae > Acanthacorydalis > Acanthacorydalis orientalis. Next base: position 14,169,569 of record CM068316.1, on the reverse strand, counting down.
CCTAATAAGCTGTTTTGATCATCACTAATATTTTATTTTGTAAATTTTTATGTTTACTGCTAAATTTCCAAGATAAGAATAAGAAAACATTACATACAATTGAGCAAAATATGCATTTGATAAGTTATTGTAATAATTGCTAATATTACATCATACATTTTCATCTTTGAGACTATCGTGTCTCTTATGGGGTGACCCAATATATGTCCTAATCAAAACCATTTATATTAACAGCATGTTCTTGGAGAAATTTTATGAAACAAGTTTGTATAAAAATATTTTCTTTTGTTCCATTTTCAACTATTGTAGATTTATGGTAAATATCAATCGAACTAATAATATAACTCATAAACTTATGCGTGTTATAATACACGAATTATTTTTCTATACCACAAATCACACAAAAGTTTTCTATACAGAATGTTCAATATATCATTAATGTATATTAGTTTATAAATTAGCGGTATGGAGATGACGGCCTTGCCCTTAAAATGCATGTAAACAACAATCAAAAATGATCAGTAATGATTATTAAACATTTCTGATCAGAAAAAGTTTTTGTGAGTGATGAAAAAATAATTCATTTATAAAAGTGAATTGTTACAGTGTTAGAACTGTATTGTGATACTGTACGAAATTATAAATATTTTTTAAATAAGTGCTCTTACTTAACCCTTTAACTGGGTATTTTGCGCGTGCCCGACTGCTTACGAACGGATATATTTATCATACCTACTTTAGGAGTTAAAACTAATAGTTCTTTCTTTTTTTTGATTGACAGCTGAAACAATAATTTAATACCCTACATTGTTTAAAATAAATCCAAGACGATATATTGAAAGCGGAAATATTTCAGATGTTCAGAGATTCTATAGAATTTTTCCTAGAACTCGTTGTTAACATATGATAGACCTTTCTCGTGTCACTTGTATATTTACGAATACATTTATTTATATATATATATATATATATATATATATAAATGTATATATATATATATATATATATATATATATATATAAATGTATATATATATATATATAAATGTACATATATATATATAAATGTATATATATATATATATATATATATATTTATATATTTATATATATATATATATATATATATATATAAATGTATATATATATATATATTAATTTTTTATAAATAAATACTGAAAATAAATAAATATTTCTTAGTAATAAATAAAAAGGAAAACAGAGTTTATTATTAGCATATTTTATTTCAATAAAAAATTTGTAACTTTAAAATAAGGTATAAAAATAAATAATTCTATTTTATACATACATGCAAATAATTTAGTAGCGTCAAATGATGCTTTAAAATGCGTGCAAAGTTCACTACTTCAGTAAAAAAATTTGTAATAAAAAATGTTCGAACGATATAATAAATTTGTATGTTAAGTGGAAAACATATACTGTTATTGACGTGTTCATATATATAGACATATTGATGCTTGTCACGTTTCTTGATAATATAAACTTAAGTTGATGTGTGCAACGAAGCATTGTTTATATGTTTTTTGAACTATGATGAAAATAGAAATTCACACGTTAAGTTTATTGTTGTTTTCAATCGCCGGTTCTTCAAGTGTGGGTTTATCAGATTTGTTTCAATACTAAGTAGGCGGTTTATTTTAAGTGGTGTTTAGTTATACTAGTCTATTAAATATACATTAAAATATTAAATATTTATATATATATATATATATATATATATATATATATATATATATAATTTTCAATGAAATGAAACTGACTTAGAACAAATTTCTTGACAAATAATAATTTCGATTAATAGGTTTTTATTAAGTATTAGATGTACAAGTTAATTCGGTGCCTTTTTTATAAAAAATGAATGTTTACGAAAAATGGAATACATTTGAATCCTCAAAATATATCCGTTTGTTTTGTATAACTTTGCTCTATCTGTCTGATAACTGACGAACCCCTTATCGTAAAAAGATGACTGCTTTGAGCCGATGAAATGTAATGCATTTTCGGACCTCTTCTACTATTTTATCATTTTTTGAATATTTTATGCATCATGACACTTTTCCTCAAAGCTGAACAAATCATTCTTGCGGGGTAGGCAGCATTTTTTCTGAACTGCAATATGAAAAGTATCCAAGAGCTTATATGCTACTTTTCGGAATTTAAACCACCTGCTTGGCCAAGATATTCAGTATTTATAATTGATAAGGTTGGCACTTAAAAATCCTAAAACTATAAGAAAATATTTTAATTAATAACAAAATTATGATTGATTGTATTTAAAGGCACAGAATTAAATTTCACGCCTAATATATTAAGAACAATTTTTTTATGTTCAAAAAACTCTTCAGTTCTCTAATATAAAACATATATTAAACATTATATTAAAACTTAAGTATTTTCTTAGAGGTATTCAACTTCTGAAATGTCAATTGTAAGAAGTTATTGTTTTTTTTTGTGATTTTTTATTCTTTTTAAACTTTTTGTGGGAAAAGAAATTTAATGTTTCGATTGCTATCATATTTTTAGTAATTTAAATTATTCGAAATCTGGAAATTAGGTTTACTTGATTTTTTCAACTCAAAATACATTTAGTTTAAAAACCAAATTTTTCAATAATCTTATAAACTAGAAAAAAGTTTTGGTCAATTTTCAATAAATTATTATTGTTCATTTGTTGATTATGCGCATTTAAATAGAAATGCCATTTTGTTCAAAACGATAATTTACATAAATTATTTTATTTTTTTGTATTTAAACGCTCTCAGGAATTATTACAATGCAAATAACAACATTTTTAAATAAAACATAATATATTCGAAAACGTAGAGATATATAAATAACAAAATATCTACTAAACGAACTTAAATACAAATACTGATTAGATAATTTTTATTTTAAATTATAAACTACATTTTAAGGACGAAAATTACCAGGAAAATATATTATTCATATTTTCATTTTGTTATTATTTGTTAGAAATAAATCTAGTTATTAATTTAAGATTAAAGCTATTAAACCTTTTAGGAGAAAAAATAATATTTAGTAATAATTCATATTAGCAAACACTCTGATCATATTAGCAAACATTTTTTTATGTCATTAAAACATATTAAGCTGTTAGAGTGAGAGGAAAATTAATTTGTCAAAGTTAATTTATTCAGGCAGAAACTTATTGTTAGTTAAATATGCTTATTAATTATAAATTGATATTTTATTTGTAATAATAGTAAATTTTAATATTTAAAAAAAGCACAATTTATTAAATGTTAGTTAGTTATTTAAGGTTTAAAGGCACGTCGACATTTGATGTCTTTAAGGCCCAGAATTTATTAAAAATATATAATTATTGTATTTTTATAGTTGAACATATAAAATATATTATTTCATTAATTGTTTACCAAAAGGTATATGAAAATGCATTTCATCCATTTAAATTCTACTAACTATACTCCAAGCGATAAATCTTATAAATGTGTCAAATTTTATACACTCGAAAGATAAAATAACAATAAAAAAAATCATTAAAGTAATCGCGTAAGAACAATTCAAAATAAATGTCATGTTTGTATTGCGATTTCTGTTAGTATTGTGGAAAAACTTTAATCACGAGCGCGCTATCTTGAATAAATTAGCAATAAAGCAGTAGTAATATATTTAAGGTAGTTACATCTAATGCTAATTTACGTTGATTTCCTTATATATACAGTTATAAGCAAGAAAATTTATATATATATATATATATATGTATGTATAGATGTTTGTATATATCCAACTATAAAAAAACTTCACCTGGCTGTTTCCATTTCTCTCTATCGTGTGTTTATTTATGTAATTATAGGCATATTTAGTTTATGTTCCACCTGCTGTAGCAATCAACTCATCTCTTCATCTATTTTTGAATTTTGTTAGTATTGCTTAGAATCTGTTATTCTAATTTGACGACTTGTTTCGTCCACCTATCGATCTCTACCAGTAAATATATTTGCTACATTTCTGTTTTTATCGTACAAAATAATTTCAGGCTTTAGCTTCTTCTACTTCGTTATTTGTCACTGAGTAGGTTTCTTTTCTTCCCAATGTTTACAAAATTATAAGAGATCTATATATATATGTATATGTATATGTAGTTTGTTGAATGTTGATCGTTGTTGAGCTAGAAATATATAAGTAGTATTGCGATGTTGGCCAAAAACGTCAAAATAAAGTCATCAATGCAATGATAAATATTTTTTCACCTGTTTTAGGTTTTATCGAATCTCTAAATTATTAATCAACATTAAAACCCTCTGTTTTAAGAACATTTTTTGTTAATATACGTCTTGAGATTAATGTTTATCGTATTTTATTGTTATGACATAATATTAAAAAATTAGAAACCCACAAGTTTTAAATTATTCAATTTTGTGATAGTAATAGTCTATGAAAACAGTTATTTAACATTCAACAGTATCTTTTCCATGTATTTTATAACTTGTACGAAAATATGTCATAAATTTAATGTATAGAAATTAATTACATTTTTGTATCACTCGAAAAAACTTATAAAATGTAACTTTTAATGTTTTGAAACGATTAAAATGAGCTTTTTGTGTAATTGAATTTGTTCTATACAAGTTTATTTTCAACCAGAAAAAATCTTACAATAGAAAACAAACAAAAATACATATTGTAGGTGTTCGGTAGCAGGAACTAAATTCTGTTTATTTTATAGAGAATTCAAAAATAAACTAATTGAATTGTATTTCTGTTCCAAAATTTTCAGAGAAATGCTTTAATAAACAAAATGAAGAATAGACGAATTATTTATTTTTCTTTTAAAATAAGTCTTGAAATGTAGGATATACGGAATATATATATATATATATATATATATATATATATATATATATATATATATATTAGATAACGTCATTAGTAATATTTTTTGTCATGAAATTCTAAGAGCATTATATCGACATAAAGCAGATATATTTCTATCTATTAATAATCTTCTAATTCCATTTCAGTGGAAATTTCCTTAGTCTGATATTTAAACAATGTTGAATGAGTTAAGATTATATTAGTTATTTACATTTTTATGACTAACATTACTTTTTACATATTTAAAAAAAATAGTAATATTTTGAGTAACGTAAGAATGTAAGGTCATTAGCACAGTGGAATCGAATCGATCGATTTTTTTTTTGATCAAATTCGAGTGAAATTATTAACACATATTAAACCATTGTATTCAATTGGTATAAAAAAAATACGGTTAATGATTTTTAAATTCATATACATTTTTTCAGCTAGCTATTTTAAGTGGTCCAGAACTATTGGATGACTAATGCATAATTTTAGTGAAAGCTCTCGAATTGTTGTGCGTGGTTCTGACTCAACTAACGCTTTCAGTTGGCCATTATAAACTGAAGAAAGATGCCCGGACATTCTTCATATACAAGGCTTTTCTCCCCAGCACGAACTTTTTAGAACCACCATTTCACCGTACGTTACGTTAACAGAACCCACACCCAAAACATTGTTTATTATACTGGCAGTGCCTACTGCTTTACCACCCCTTAAGAACTCGTAAAAAATTGCTCTCATTTGCTCCTTTTTCGTCCTTAATTCAATAGCCCAATTCGAAGCAAAATAATAAAACCAAAATACAGACCTAAACTGCACTTTAAAATGATATTAACATGAAAACAATGAAATCACAATTTCATTGAAAAAAATAAAGTTACAATTTAGAAAATAAAAACCACAATTATTTTCCTATAAGCTTAATATTATGTATCTTAAATGTTTGTGCGAACTACACTTTTTTAACATTGATTTGAAAATTCTGTCCTAATTCAGTTAAAAAAAATAATCAGTTGAGTTCTAGCATACAAGTGGGCTAAATGGACATAGAAAAACTTTTCAATCAAACTTTCGTATTTGGTAATGGCCAACACAATAAATGCCCTACCATTATTACAGCACAAGACAACTTATTTTATGCTTACTAAATATGTGTGCTTTTTTAAATTCTTCGTAAAGAAAATTTTCATTCGCCGTTTAATTTTTTTTAACAGTTTTAAGTGTACTATATTAGATATTCTAGGATTCACTATACAGCATACTTTTTTGGAATGTAATCTCTTCAATAGGGTAAATATTGGTCTGGTCTTAAGATTAGACGACTGTTTTTGCTGACATCATGGCATATGCTCTATTTTTTATTATCAATGACTATTCTGTCCAAAAACTGAATATAATTTTAACAATTATGAAAAGGAACACTAACTAGCATTTTATCGAACAGGTTTTTTTTGTGATAATTGATGAATAACCTACCTTCTGCATTTGTTAATTTTACCTAAAATATAACATCATCTTATAATTGTTACTAACAGTATTTTTGCCCTTTATACATTTTCCATCTTACTTATTTCCTGATGTGTATCTTCCACTGAAATACAATAATATCATTTAAAATCTGAGAAAGAGGCTAGTTTTTACCATCGAACGTTATTTTTTTTAAACTAGAGTTGACATCTTATATTTATAAAATCATTATATTTATAACAAATAATTTAATTTGAATAAACTAAATTATTAGCTTGGTAGGAAAATAATTGATGTTTTAGTTTTCTGAATTCTAACCTTATTTTTTTAATGAAAGCATGGATTCATTGTGTTCATATTAATATTATTTTAAAGTGCATTTTTCTGTCTGTATTTTGGTAACATGGACTGTAGTTATATTATTAATTTTACTTCAAATTAGACTATTTAATTAAGGACCGAAAGAAGCAAATAAGATCATATTTTTTTTGTATGAGTTCAGAACGGGTGATAAACAAGCAGAAACTGCTCGTAAATTAAACGGTGCTTTTAGTGCGGGTACTATTAAGGAACGTATGGTGCAATGATGATTCCAAAATTTTCGTGCTGGGAACGAGAGCCTTGAAAATGAAGGTTGCAGGGTTCCTTCTTCAGTTCATAACGACCAAGAGAAGGAGTTATTTGAATCAGATTCACACACAATTCGAGAGTTTGCACAAAAGTTAACCGTCAGTCATCCAAAAGTTCTGGACCACTTTAAAACAGATCGCTGAGAAAAAGTTGTATGCATTTGAAGGTCATAAACGACAATTGTTTGTCTAGCAACCTAATATTTCTTCCAATAAAATTTATTTTGATGCAACTTTATATTTTATTTAATATTATTATTTAAATAAAAATATTAATGACAAATAGTATAAAAAAGTGTCTCTTATTTTTTGCAAGTAAATATTTAGAAAATTTACTGTTTCTCTTGCTGAACTTCTAAGTCTTATACGTATTTACTTTCACATAACAATCGAAAATTTAGTTAGAAATATATTGAAGATATTTCATCCTTAGATATCGATTACAACAGTACAACATTAGATTACGAACTTTACGTGACAAGTTTTAGTATATCGGCTGGAGAAAACGTGACTATATTTAATTTCATAGTATTTCATTTTAGAAGTAAAAAGTTATTATACTGGACAGTAAAGAAAATAACCTTTCTATTTCAAATCGCTTACTTTACAGCAAATTTCATAAATTTACTTCAGTTTTTATTTTCTTAGCTACATAAATCAATTTATTGTATCTCATATTTTAATAATAAAAAAAGTATGATTAATAACTGTTTAGTTTAATATATTTTTCATATATTGTATAATTGGTATGAATATATATATATATATATATATATATATATATATATATATTTAAATGTTTTAAACAATGATAAAAGGTAAATATTTGCAAATATCAAATCAAAATTTGATATTTAATGAATGTAATTAATCATTTCATTATTATCCTCCCTAAAATCATGCCAAGTCATCTACCTGTTGAAACTGAATCTCAAATTGGAATCTTGATTGAAACTGAATGAAAGAATACGAAACGAAATCAATTTATCATTTTAATTATGATTACTTTTTAATTTATGAAAATGATTTCATAGCCATATAAATGATTTTATATTGAGAATTTGTTTAATTACAGTGAAACGAACTTCAATGATAAATCGACAGTTTGTGCGTACTGAAGATCAGTAAATAATTGCAAAAAAATCTCAACATCTATTTAAGTCTGAAGTGGAAGCTAGTGATTCTTTTCTAACAAGCGAACATTTTATCTGACATCTTGTTTGTGTTAAAAATCTTGTAAGTACATATTAATCATATTTCAGTGAAATATTCAGTGATCGTTAGTTATATATTTTCAAATAAATAAATCAAAAATGGTGTGAAACATTCAAAGCATCCGCGGTGACTTAATATTTATAGAACTGTCAAGGCTATTGGTGGTAGAGAGATATTTCTAGGACGTTATATGTCTGGCGTGTAATAAGTGTATAACGTATGTATGTGTAAAGAACAAGAAGGAGACTACTTGCGCTGAGGATACTTTACAACCATCTAGATGCGTCAGCAACATTCGACATGGCGATTATATATTGTTGTGTTAGGTAAGTGAAATCAGTATTTTCATGCAGACTATTTTTTTGATGAATGTATTTTTAAAATGTCTTTAATGTGAACGTTTCGTTCCTGTCTTTGAAAAAAAGTATAATGATGTTTACTTAACGGCATGAAAAAATATTTAAATTGAATTCGTATGCATTTCTATTTATGTAATCGTGTCAAGGAATTATCTTTAATGCCCCAATTATATGCTTGTGAACTTTTGTTTCGCAACTGGTAGCCAACGTTTATTATTTCAGAATTAACAAAACTTTCACAGAAATAAAGTCCGTTTTTATCTTAACCGTTTTCTTTGGTTTTCCTGATTATTTTTACAATGGAATGGTTTTCTTCGAAAACTCGATTATTTTGATTTCAGTGAACTTTAAGATGTAATTTATTTTCGTAATTTATTTCACGTCGGTTGTAAAATCTAATTTTTTTTAGTACTAAATCGATTAACAAACAATGGAGTTTGTGGCGAGTTCTTTTTTCTTTTCCAACATCACTGTCATCGAATGTTATATAAATTTTAAGAAAGTTGGTATTTAAAGAAAAATATTTCTACTGTTCATGTAGAAAAACATTTTTAGTTGTTCAGTAAATAAAGTTTGATATAAATGAAAGAAATATCGATTAATTTTTGTGATAAATACAATCGTTTATAATTATTGTAGTCAATTTTATTATATTTATTTCTTGTCACATAATTTTATGACATAGAAATATTTTATGTTTTAATTAATCTTCAATTTAAACAGATTCTTTTTAAACTTTTAATGCCGTTTCATCATTTTTACGAAACCCCATATTAGTTGTATATTTTAGTGGAATTAAATACAATTATTTATATCTTTATTTTTAATATTTGTTATATTCACTACTAAATATATTTTCATGAAGTTCTCCAAACGTATATTTTTTAAAAAAGTTTATAATTACAACATATTTAGGAATTTATGTATACTTTGATATAATAAATATATTAACAAGTAATAATATTAGGTTGGTAGAAAAATAATTACGGTTAATAACATTCAAAATCATATACATATTTCTCATATAATAATTAAATTTATTAATCGAAATAAATACCATTAGATCGACACATTTTTTCCAATTAATTACAAGTTTATTTATTTCGGTGGTGTAAAATTCTGAAATTGATAAACTCTCGAAAAACACTTTCGGCAAGAACTTGGTTATTGAAGATCTTACCATGTAAGAAGTTTTCGAAATGCTTAAACAAGTTCTAATCTGTTGGCGAGATGTCTGATCAGTATGGTGGATGAGGCACTGTTTCATAGCCCAATTCATTCAACTTTTGGTGGGTCAATCGTGCGACGTGTGATCGTGTATTGCTCTTATTTGATTCTTTTCGATCTGTAATTCAATAGCCTAATTTGAAGCAAAACTAATAATAAAACCAAAGACAATGTTACCAAAATGTAGCACAAAAAATACACTTTCAAATAATACTAACATGAAAACGATGAAATTACACTTTCATTCAAAAAAATTGAAGTAAGAATTTAGAAAAACCGCAATTATTTTCCTACTAACCTAATACCTATTACTCGTAATATGTGGAAATGTCATTCGTTAAATTTAAATGATTTTTTCAAATTATCAATTTATAAAATTCATAGATTTTTTTCATTGTTTACTTGGGAGATACCTGTACAATTGCTTAATAATTTTTGGTTGTTCAGGTAGATGATACTGTAAATTTCATAATATGGTCAACATACAAGAACGTCTTGGAGATCATAGAGGTTATAATATTACAGTTGAATTTAGATCTTACTTTATAGACCATATTGTTTATTTTTATATATAGTTCTTTGTTGCTATATTGCCTTTGCTGTGAGGCAATTGTAATTATTTTCTAATAATGTCTGTTGTTTATATATTTTTTATTACAGTGGTATTTTTTTATCGTTTGTACAATAATTGTTATTTATTGTTGAATCGATTCTCTATTTATCTTTTTTCTTATTTACTGGCAGATGTGATTTCACTACTTCCTTCAGTTCTAGTTCTCTGAAATTTCTCAATCTTGAATTATATATTTCTATTTTATTTAATCCTCTCTGGATATTTTCGAACTGGATAAATCAGTTATATCTAAATATCATATTATTTTATATATAGAAGTTCATTTTCGAGCTATTTGAAGAATTTCATTGATTGCTTTTTATTTTATCTATTTTTTTACTATAATTGTAGCACTGTTTAAACACAAGTGTGTTAATGGTGCATGTCCTATTTCTGCATGAATATAGAATTTATATCTACAGTAGACTCTCGGTGAACGACTGTAATAGGCGCAGAATTGACGATTATTCCTTGAAACGGTCGTTGTATAAGGAACTTATAATATGTAAACCTTTTAGTTGGTGTAGAGTTGCCGAAATCCTAATCGATAAACATTCAATAAAATTTAATTTTAAAGGTACGTATAAGAAATGAAAATAAATTGTTCTGCTTTACATTTTGTCGGTAATAATCTGATTTGATTTAATGGTAGTCTACACAAGCAATTTACCAGTGCTGGTATTTAGAGAAAAAATTACCCTCATTGAAGATTTCTAGTAATTCACTATTGGAAGGGCAATAAATTCTAGCCGTCTTTGTGGCAGTGGCCCTAGATATAGAAAAAGTTGAGACTTTGATGAAAAACCTATTTAGAGTAAACAGCTCCTTCCTATTTGATTGCAATTTGTAAAATTAGGTGATTACATTGTCCTCAAACTGGCACATATAAACTTTACTCTTCAATTTCCGGACGGAATTCCTTTTTAATTTCAACAATTGCCCATGCACTTAACAAGCTTTTTTTAATTCGCCATTATTAATAACAAGTAGGTCTTCTTGACTGAGGTGACTGAGTTCCCCACCACGCTGTAGAGCAGTCAGTCACGGTCCTTATTTCGCCTGATATAATCCTCTTGTGGTGAGCAATGGGTGCGTCATGAAGCCTGGTCGTTGTGCAATCAGTCGTTCGGTGAGGTAGTTTGTTCGGCGAGGGTCTATTGTATTAGGTATATTTGAGAGATATATTTAGATATTAAAAGTAGTATTTTGAAGAAGGGTAAGAGTGAGGACTATTTATTGTATGTTAGGGATATTTTTTTCATTATAATAATATAGAGGCCATAAACTGATATCTTACAGCAGTAAACGATAATTGTTATATGATATCTGTCCTAATTGTTAGCTTTTTGATATTGTTATTATATTCTGTACTATTCCTATTGGAGTGTTAGTCTTTAATTACATGTAATTCAATACTTCATTGGATAGTCATTAGATTTTGAATAGTATACTTAACTATGTATAACTGCTTAAAATTTCTAGTTTATTGATGTTGTATACGAACGTCATACTTTTATACCTTATCCATCCTTCTGGATATCATTTATTTAGTTTTTGTCCATCGATTACTAGGATTTTTTTCAAACAATACTAATGTGTAAGAGGTTTAGTTTTTCTTATGTTTTTTATGATTTCTAATAATACTAGATCGACTGTAAATAATTACCTATTTATATTCAATATTCATACATAACATTTATTTTTCTAGGTTCCTAAAAAATAGTGACTAAAAGAGTATGTTTGGGGTCATCTTAAGAATGCCCTTTGTTATATAAATTTAATTTGTATATGACTCAAATTTCATTCTTACTTTTATATTTTTGTATGATAAAAGTTTTGGAATATTTTCATTAAATGCGCACTCTCTGATATTCTATAAATAACTCGTGTGGTATTGCATAATTTTTCGCAGAATTAGTTGTGATTAATTATATCGGATGCTCGTTTTAAATCCACGAGATATGTGTAGAGTGTTTCTAATATTTTATCATTTTATAAACATTAATTGTATTTTTATTTTTGAAATATTTGGCTTTAAAAATTATGTTATTTAATTTCCTTCGGTAATAGAACGATCAGAAAGAAAAATGTAACAGATATAATTAAAAAGTGAAAGACACCACATATTATTACTGTTTTCTTACATATTTCATATTGTAATGCTTTTTATTTCTTGACACTAGTAATTTTTTTTAATCCTTTTTTAAATTATTTTAATATATTTGAATAATGAACCTATATACTATATTAATAGTCATACATGGTTAGATAAAAATAACGAAACTAATAAAAAATATTGAAAATACTTTTACATCTCTGCATGATTATTTTCAAAGTAATTCTTTTGTAAGCAATACGTCATGGAAAACTTGTTTTTAGACTAAAGTAGTGATCCTAGAATTATTTTTCAGTGATGTATTTGAATATGTTGGTTGAATATCTCTGGATGGTATTAATTGTCTCAAAATGAGATACTCGTTAAAAGTTATTGATTTTCAAACAGAAAAAAATTACATGATACAAATAAAAATTTGTTTTATTGAATTTTACATGTTTATACATTTAATTTTCTCTATGAGAAAGAAAAGAAGTAAATATATATATATATATATACATATATATATGTATATATATATATATATATATATATGTATAAATAAGAACTGAGTAAGGATGATAATTAAAACTTTTTGTTATAATTGAAACATTTTTTTAACGCACACCATATTTTCTATTGCCTCTGAATATTTTTTTAGCATAATTACAATTACTAAATAGCATATTAGTATAAAAATTATATTTTGTTAGCATTTTGAAAATGTTTTATATGACATAAATTTACTCAGTAGTACTTTCCAATCAAATAGTTAACACGTGGTCGAAGTAAACGCCAATATTGACATTTGGCAGAGTTTCCAAAATGCAGTACACACATTTTTATTGTATTAGATAAAAAAATTAATTCTACACTTTTAAATTGAATTAATCACAACTCTGTTTTAAATTAAATTATTTTCTCGTCGTTTTAAGATTCTGAAGTGTCAGTCTTAACATTTAAAATCACTATATATCTTGGGCAACTAATTAGTATAACCTCACAAAACAGTAGTAAACACCATGATGTCCGAAAAGTAGTGTATTAGTCATTGCATACTTTTCGCATCCCAATTGAAAAAAATGCTGCCCGAGCTGCAAGAATGATTTGTTCAACTTTGGGAAAAGGTGTCATGACGCATACAACATACAAACAATTCTAAAATAGTGGAAGAGTTCTGAAAATGTATTATGACTTCATTGACTCAAAGGTGTTATTTTTTTCGACAAGAGATTCGTCAGTAACCCGATAGATGTAGCAAAGTTATATAGAATAATGGGGAATATTTTGAGGACTGAAATTTATTCCATGTTTCCGTAAATAAACATTCATTTTCTATAAAAATGACATCGAATTAGTTTGTACACCTAATATTTTTTGTAAAATACGTGTTGTTAAATGGTTGTAAAGTTTTCAATGATAGTTTTTTTATATTTCTTATATTTATGTAATTAAATCAATTTATAATGATAATAATCTAACTAAAAATATTTCTTTTAAACTAATATTCGAAAAACAATGGGCCAATTAAAATTTTAATGTTGATTGATGAAAAAGTATTGTTGTAAAGTTTCAATGATAGTTTTTTTTTATATATTTTATATTTATATAATTAAATCAATTTATAACAATAATCTAACTAAAAATATTTCTTTTAAACTAACATTCGAAAAGCAATGAGCCAATTAAAATTTTGATATTGATTGATGAAAAAGTATTATTGTTTTTCTTACTTGCATTAAGTGCACATAAATTTTCGTCTAGTTAAAACCACACTTATGAACGAAAATATATATAATTTTCCTAATTCGTTCATTATCAAAATAGAAAATATTAAATAATTATGAGGACTTACATTTTTTTCTATTATTAATTTGGAATAATATTTTCTTCAAATTTTCAAAAAAATAATCATTATATATTTATCATTCATCGTTTTAAAGATAAATGAAGTGTGGACTGAATGACTTAATAAGGATTGAGTTATCGTGAAGAGGTTCTTTTCAGGGTATCTAAAGTACCCTTTTAGATAGGTTGATTTAAAAATAAATATTTTTAATAATTAAGTACTAAATATTTAATAAAAAAATCTTACAAATCTAGATTATTTTTTAAAAATAAATGATCATAAAAAAATCCGTATGCAAAAAGATTCTTTCTTAGAAAAAGCGTTTGTTATATTAAATGGTCATTAAGCAATGCAGGACTCAGTGCGTACATAGAATGCGTCAGAAGTTTCCGTTGCAACCCTTCCTGGATATCCCTTGTAACAGAGAATGAAACATTGTTATTCAACACTATAAGATCATTATTGTGGTTTACAAAAGCAGACCATTCTGCAACTAACTGATATAAATTGTCGGTAGTGAAATCCTACAACGGTGGTGTACGTTAAATGACTTAAAATAGAATACGATATTAATCACACGAAATTGATTTTAATAAATGAATTACAATCAAAATGATTATTATTTAATTAAACTGTTTTATAGATTATATCATAATCTTGTTATACATTTTTTATAACATTTTATTATTAATGATTATTTTATTTTGGAAAGTCCCAAATAGTTATTAATAAATTACGAATCTATTTATTTAGAACAATAGTTATTATTTAAATTCTATTTTTATGCAAATGTTAATGTCGACACACTAGGACAAATATAATGTACGAATAAAAAAATAATTATCTACAACTTGTCTGTGTTAACAGAGTATCTCTTTATCTAATACTAATTTATACATGTAAGTTAGAGAAAGTCAACAAACGAACATGAATACATTATCCTTACACCCCTAACAAAATAAATAGAATATACTTTATCTTACAGCATCAATAGTAAAGTGAGATAAAAATGGAAAGAAATGCAAAAAATTAAGAATAATAATTGCTGAACACAATATGTATTGATTACGGTTATATTTCAATTGAATTATTGAAGTTTTAGTTCTTTTACATAACGCAAAGATAAATTGATGTACTCTGTATTTTTTAGGTTCATTCTTAAATTGAAATATATTATCTTTTTACTATTCGAAATATTTTCAAATTAAATTACATATTAATGAATAAATGTTATTCAAATTTAAATAATCGTTTAATTGAATAAGTTCTGTCTCATTGATTTGCAACTTTATTTTTGATTCAAAAAAAAAATTTCTGTATTTAATAAGTTCTATAAATGCATATTGTTAATATTTATTTAAATAAAATTAGTGTTTCTTCTCGAGAAAAAAGTATAATTTGTTTTCCTCATTTCTTCAGAAATTTATTTCTTGGGAATCGGTATCAACATTATTCTTGTTTTTATTAATAATTTGTAACGGTCCATGTTTACTATTTTTATTGCACACAATGTGTTTATATCTGTGTATATAGGATATATGTGTATATATATATATACATATACATATATATATATATATATATATATATATATATATATAATTATCTTTTTAATACCTAACAGTCGTGAACAGAGACAAATCGCAGATTACACTGAAATTAAATGTTTTATAAATGAAGGTGAATTTCTAGTATATACTTGACATTTCGTCCCTGACAAACCATTGAATTGAGTGTCTTGATTGATTGTATAGAATCCACTTATAATCCACTTTAACTCAATCTAAAAATATACAATTTATTGGCAATTTGAGAGAAAACAAAGAGTTTCATTACTTTATATTCTTCTATCGATTTATAAGGAACCCGATTAACGAGATTTTTTATTTATTTTTTTTAAATGTATGATAAATTAGCATAATATGCACATGATGGTGGGTTTTAAGTATTCATTCCATAGTTTTTCAGTAGTTATTAATTATTTTTTTTTCTTTAGTACGATTATTATTTTTTTCTAGATAGATTTGAGTTTATTGTCAATCTCTTAACGTATTATATTTACTTTTTTATTAATACTTTATTTGAAAAATATTTTCAAATTGTATACAAACATTTTACATGCAGATTAATTTTTGAATGTATTATTTATGTTCTTCTATATAGTACTTTGTAGAGTAGATTTAGTATAAATTTAAATTAAAATATAATAAGAAGATTATAATTTTAAAATAATAAAATGTGAAATTAAATAAAAAAAACTTAGTCATTAAACTTTATAACAATCTTTATTTTTGTTTATTGTAATTTTAAAAGAATAAAGTATGAAATTAAATAAAAAAATTAATCTTTAAACTTTATAACAATCTTTAGTTTTATTTATCGTAACATTAAGATTTATTAATCGAATATTCTCTTCATTATATATATATATATATATTATTTATTGAAGTCTGAATGGATATAATAAACTGATTAATTGTTTAGTTTATTAATTTGTTATTCATACTCACTACACTATTAATGTGCTTATTCACTATTTTAACTTTGTTTTTTCATCCATAGTAAATACCTCTTTCACGCTGCTAAGGCTTCTTCAATAATTTTCAATTTGACTCATTAATTATGTCTCCTTAGTCAATTGAATGGTGGTGTTTTTTTCAATCCTTAATATAGTACATTCTCGATTTTAATATTTATAAAGTTGTGTTCTTTTTTGTTGTTCTTTAAATTCGAATTC
The DNA here is from genome assembly GCA_034766995.1 of Acanthacorydalis orientalis. NCBI lineage: Eukaryota > Metazoa > Arthropoda > Insecta > Megaloptera > Corydalidae > Acanthacorydalis > Acanthacorydalis orientalis. The sequence goes on along the minus strand of CM068316.1, from coordinate 14,152,516 downwards.
ACCATGAAATTTCTTTTTTTTTCACAGTCATAGTGAAAAATCTTTGTAAATAATTCTTCAAAAATCATTTTTTTAAAAATGCAATTCTTAAAAAATACAATTTCTCCTATTTTTTCGATAAAACCTTCTTTTTTGAATTTGTTAAAAATACTTCAGGTCTAGTCAGATGTGTTTTATGGTCATGTTTGGTCAATTCTCGTTAGGCTTGATCAAGTTTTCTAGATTAGATATGTTAAGATTAGTTCACTTTTGAGGAATCATATTAACCCTTTAACGCCTAACACCGGCCATATCCGACATCCACAAAATGATGCACAGTGGCTAACGCTAGCTGTATCTGACATGAGTAAAATCAACACTAGTGCCACGCTACTTAAGTGCCACACACTAAACACATTATTTCATTTTAAGTATATTATGAACCCTTCTTATCAAGCATAATTAGTACACAATCGTAGGGGAACTTCGAAAATACAAGACATTTTTTACGCATATAGTGTGCACTAAGGGCACGAGAACCAGTTCATCGTTAGCGTTTTGATGACCATTTTCTTCACAATGAAAGAGTTAAAGCGTTATATTTTGAACTAATTTTTATTTAAATAATTGTTTTTAGAATCTTTCTTCTATTACATTCAAAATAATAAAACTATTATCAAGAACACAAGCATTTAAAGAGAATACAACTCTGTTTGAAAAATGAATTTTATAATAATTATTTTTTTAAACACTTCTTTTTAATTTGATTTTCAATTAAATAAAAAAAGAAGTGTTTATTTCACTTCATTAGTTTCTGAAATATTTCAAAATTGATAAAAAAATTGAATGGTTGTTGGAAGTTAGTTATAAATGAAATATTTGATCAAAAAATAGCGTGTACAAGAGATTATAATTTATTCATTTATTAAAAAAATAATTTAATATTGAAAATCATTTGTTTACATATAAAAAGATGATAAAAATTAAAAAATATATATATATAGAGAGAGAAAGAGAGAGTGATTCAATTTTGGCTTCTACTTGGAACTACTAAAAGTGGGCGCAGGGGTTAAGAATGTTATTTTTTATTTAGTATTCTAGTTCAATTCAATACTGAAATGCAATTGAATTAAAATACTAAATGGTGGATAACTCGTTTATTTTTTTAATTATTGCATTTTTTTCCATACTTTCGTGTGAAAGTCTGAGTTGAAACACACACACACACACACATATATATATATATATATATATATATATATATATATATATATATAGGATAATTCTGAAATAAATTCTTCTTTGTTATATATACAGTGGCATAAATCTCCAATAGCAATGTAAATAAATAAAATTATTATTTTAATAAACCGTTTAAACATTCTAATATGTGATACTGTTCATAGATATAATATTTAAGTAAAAAATTACTATATTTAAAGAAAAGAAGTTAATTAAGAGAACAAAATAGTTAATTACTTAACAACATAGATAATATTATAAAATACGTATTTGAAATTTCGTTAGTAATTTATTATTAATGAATATTCATTTCGTAGCAAAATTTATGGCATTTAAAGAAAATATTTTTGAAATACTTTACTTGAATGTTTTCAATAACATACTGTTTAAAATAACATAGAAATATATAACATTTAAATTAAATAGATTACAATAATATTTGTTAGTCTACTTTATCTTTTAAAGAATATTTCTTTTCATTCTTTTTAATATTCTTATTTTTGTTTATTTTGAAATATTAAATATATTTGAAAGAAAATCGATTAGTTCTGAATTTTTTTAGTACTATAAATAATAAACTTCAGATGTATTAAATTTACGGCAAGTTCAAAAAGATCATGTTATTAAAATCTTAATATATTTAGTTGAATAATAATTTGATAAGTCTATTAAAATTTGACTATTATACATATACTATCATTAACATATAGAACACTTCAGAAGTTACAATTTCATCATGCTATTGAAACAACTAACGAAGAAACTACGCTATTATCAGATTTGGCATGGCTTATTCTAAACCTCTTATATGCATTAAGTACTTATTGCTTAAGTAACGAATTATGTTATCAGTAAAGTACTTATACAATTATTTGAGTGTTATTTAAACTAATATCCTTTGATACTATAAATATATATTTCATTCATTAAAATTATTCAACCGCATCACTTCTCTCAAAGTTCTAAATATTATCTAAATTAATGAATTTTCCTTTGAATTAGTTTTTTCATTTCAGTTTCTAAATTAAAAGCTCTTATCTCTTAATCTTATGAAAAAAATTACGTAATCATCAAATGAAATACTTTTTTTAATAAATAGAACTATTTTTAAAATACTAATATGTTTTCTGTTAATATCCAAACGTATTTCTCAAGTTCATTTTAAAATATTATTAAAAAATTGAAAATAACTTCATTTTTGACTCAATATGTCCTCAACGTGTACATTTTTTTTATGTAAAATACAATAAACGAAAAAAAGAAATTAAAACAGTAGTGATATATAAATTCTTTCCACGAATAAAACTCTAATTAAAATGTAAATGAAATTGGAATTTAGTAATTTGTAGTGAAACTAGTTCCGAATTAACAGTCTATATCTGTCGAATTGAAGCTTGATAACCGAAAACAAATCATTATATTTTCATCTATTGTTTGTGATTCCAAGCATCGCGTGTTCATTCAAACTCTAATTGCCTTTCAGTGTCATCTATCTTGTTAAATACTTTCATTTTCTCTTCTTCCAATCTATGACCTTTAAGATATTAATGATTTACTCTTTCAGCTATCTACTTCTTCAGTAATACGAATCTATCTTTTTTAATTTAACAGCGTGTTCTATAACTGTCAATTAAAATAGTGGATACTATTATACAGAAATATTTTAGTTTTGTTTCATACTTTCTATTTGGACTAAAATTGAAATGAATAAAATATGAGATATTTTAAAATCAATTATTATTATCATATTTTATTAAGAACGAACAATCAATGAAAGAAAGTTCTATTTTTTTAGATGTTTACTTTGGTACATGATTTATATTATATTAAATACAAAATCAGTTAGAGTATATATATATATATATATACGAGTATATATATATACATATTTATATATATATATATACATATATATATATATATATATATATATATATAAATATATATATATATGTATATAAATATATATATATATATATATATATACATATATATATATATATATATATATAAATATGTATATATATACAAATATGTATATATATATATATATATATATATATATATATATATATATATATATATATATATAAATATATATATATATATATAAATATATATATATATATATGTAAGTATAGCTGTAAAGAATATTTAATTAAAGCGGAGTTTATTTTCCCAGAAAAATAAGTTAATTCCTGCTTTTATCATTAATTATTTAAAAAGATGTATATAGCAATGAACAAACAATGTACATATATAATTTAATGTTCAACGAATGTAGACCGCATTTTGCATAACAAATGCATACCCAAGACCAGTGGTTGTAAAATACCACAAAGACAGAAACATATACATATATATATATATATATATATATATATATATATATATATATATATATATATATATATTTGTTAATAGAAATATTTGTTGGCATATAATTTTAATAGTTTGTTTTATAGAATTTATTATAAAACTAAATAATTTATTACAATTTCTTATTAGGTTGATAAGAAAATAATTACGGTTTTTGTTTTCTGAATTCCAACCTTAAATTTTATTTTCAATGAAAGTGTCATTTCATCATGTTAATATCATTATAAAGTGCATTTTTGGGTCTGTACTTTGGTACCGTCTACTGTGGTTTTATTTATAATTTTACTTCAAATCGGGTTATTAAATTATTGATTGAAAAGAAGCAAATAAGAGCAATTTTTGTATGAGTTTAAATCTGGTTGAAAAAGTAGCAGAAACTGCTCGAAAATTAAACGGTGCTGTTAGTATGGGTACTGTTAAGGAATGTACGGTCCAATGGTGGTTCCAAAAATTTCACGCTGGGACGAGAGCCTCGAGGAAGGGAAAGGTCGCGGGCATCATTCTTTAGTTCATAACGATCAACTAAAGGTATGAGTTAAATCAAAACTACGCACAACAATTCGAAAGCTTGCACAAAATTTAAGTGCTAGTCATTCAAGAGTTCTGGATCACTTAAAACAGCTAAGTGAGAAAAATTTATATCAATTTGAAGGTCATAAAACGCATCTTTTTTCTACCAACCAAAATCTATTAATATAAAATCTAAATCCATAATATTTAAAATAAAAATACTTCTAATCATATATTAAGAGTAGAACAAAAGTTAGATGACTGAAAATAAATGTCTATAACACATTATTAAGAGTTAAATAATTCCAATAAAACTAACTAAGCAGATATATTTCAAAGTACGTTTAAATTATGGTTCTCTATCTTCAATATCTTCCTTGAACTTTAGATTGACAAATAAAAGAATATATGAACTCTTGTCGATCCTTAGTTTTTGACAATTTTTATGAATAATATCTTCATGATTTTTAAATTTTGTCATTTATGAGGATATACTTAATAAGCCTACTTATGTAGCATAAGCAAATGGAGTAAATTTGGTAATTTAGAGATACATTTAATTTTCCTAGAATGTTCTCTCCAATTAAAGAATGTTGAGTCCAAAAATTTACAAATTTTATATCCATAATAGGTCATAGCACCATATCATTGAAAAATAAGTGTTTTAATGGCAGGTGAACTAACACAGTTTCATTGGATTAATTAAGACAGTTTGTAGCAGTGGAATTTTTTTCAAAGAAGGAAGACTCACAATTCAATGTGGCAATAGTTCAGTCTAAACTTTTACATAAAACACATTTAATTCTTATTATATTATTTCATATTCCTTTTCATCACACCAGTAAACAAAATTATACTGAATGGTACGCCCATTTATTTTTCAAATAACTTCATTTGTCCATAATATCAATAATTTTTTGTTATATCATCGATTTTTCCTAATAACTTATCTGTAGACATTCTTAAAATACAATCTTCTTATGAGTCTAAGTCTTTATTTAACATATTTTTTAGTCAAAACTATCCTTTGTTGTATCATTTCCATTATTATTAGTAACAGTACCTCATCTTTCAGTAATTTTATTTATGTTTCCATCGTAAAAATGTTCATTTATACTGAAAAATCTTTAATATGCGATTTTAATTACTTCAGATGTATTATTTTTCTTTGTTTGCATTCCAATGCAATTCTGAAAGATGTAACATAAATTATAATTAGAAAGTGTAAGATACGGTGAATATTTTGTTATTTTCTTCCATTTTTTATTAATTAAAATGACATATGTTAATATTCTATTTCATTACTATACTCATTTTACAATATTTTTTATCTTAGTCTAACACGTTTAATTTTCTTAGATTTCTTTTGTAGGTTAGCTTCCATTTTTCATTACTACTTTTGAAATATATAAGCTTTATTAAGCTACCTTTTCATTTTTTTGAGATTCTGTTTTTCACATCGAGTTCTAATGATTCTTTAAATATTTTGTAGATCTTATATATTTTCAATTGAAACTATATTCTTTAATAGTATTAATGAATAAAAATAGGGTAAATAGTTTCTTTAAAATAGTCACTCGTCTATTGCTAAAATAATTTTTTGTCTAATAAACTGTCTACTTCTAAATATTGATGTTTTTTTTCATTTTCTCAATTCTGTTGTTATATATATATATAAATATTATATTTATATATATATATATATATATATATATATATATATATATATATATCGATCGATATTTATTTGTGTGTATAAAGTATATTATGTATATATTATTATTGACTGGTGTATATAAAATAATTAAATTTTATTTTTACTACACATACATTGATGATTACATTTAATTTCTTATTAAATACATTTTTATTTTGTACTATTTATATATATTTTATACATTTATATGATATTTGAAATTTCATTTTATTATATATTTTTAAACATCTTCCGATTCTCTCTTATTTTTTAAATAGTCACTTAGTCTCAATATTCCTTTTTCACGTTTGTATTCAACATTTTTTCTATAGTTCTCTGTATTTAATTCTAAATTGTATCTGTTTATTCTTGATTTATTTCATTTCAATTCAATATTTCAATCAACAATCTCAATTTTTTCTCGATATTCATGGCCACATGTGCTTATGTATTATTTTATGAAAAGTAGCAACCTTCTTACTCATCAAATATAACATTGCGTACAATATATGATTCAATTCAGTTAATTGTTGGCAGCATTCATAGTATAGTTTTGGCACAGTTGCGAAATTTACTTTTGAAAATGAATTTATAGTCCAGTCTCATAAACGACAATAAATATTTCTGATTGAAATTATCATTGCTCAATGATTGAACATTTTTTATTACATTTCTTTTTGTTGTGTATAGGGCGTGTTAAAAAATGTGTATTGAAAAATAATACCTTTCTGAACTAATAATTTTCGAGTTTCAAGAGTTTAAAATAGGCAACATTTTTGAAATTCTATCAAAAGCTCCTCAGTTTTTTTTTGGTGCAGTCAATAATTGATATTGCGAATAGGAGTTTCACTTTGAAAATCAATTTTTTTTCAAAAAATATTACTATATAAAATTAAATTTTCATTCTTTATCATAATTTTTTTCAAAATATTTCGTTTGTTTGATGATAAAAAGAAATAAAAATTATATAAACCTTATATAAGATGATTTATTTTTTCCAAAAGTCTTCAGATCTAAAAGTTTTTGTAATTAATATCAACCATTTCTATTAATTATCGCGAAATTTCTAAAATTTCCTTTCAAACTTTATTACTATCCAATTAAAACCTTCTAGAACGTGTTTTGTGATTTCAATCAAAATCAATAGATTCAATTTTTGAGCCGAAATTAACATGCTAGTTCTATCACTGTACCATTTGCAAACATAAATATCTCTAGTATGGCGTGCTGTAATAAAATCTGCTATTTCGTTATTGATTATAGACGGAAAAAACATTTTGTCAGATGATATATTTTCAATTTTTATATGAAATTAATTTCATTATATAGTATGATTCAACTTAGGCTTGCAAGCAAAAGTATTAAAAAAACATAGAAATTTAAAAAAAAACATATTATCCCCCATTTAGTATTTTAATTCAATCGAATTTTAGTATTGAATTAAGCTAAAATACTAAATAAAAAATAACATGACTTTTCTTAACCTCTACACCGTCTTTTAACTTTTTGTACACCAAGCAATTAGGCTATACAGCAGATCAGAAGTTTGTATACTGCGAATTAGGATAAGAGTATGATAAACATAGAAAAGTATAAACAACCGGTGGCATTGGACGAACGCTTATCAAAGTTTTTATCTGTAAATGATAAAATGTAGGCAGTGACACTGGCCGTAGGAGTAGAACATCTTTAAGTACCTGGGGAGTACAGTTGGCCTCGTGAGTGCAAAGGGTTAATACTTCCATATAGAAGCATAAATTGAATCACGCTATATATGAATACTCTTTATTTTTATTGTTTCATTCAATCAAAATTCATGTAAATATTTTACTAACGATGATTCATGATAATGAAATATTTATATTATGAATAATAAAATATAAATTATTAGTACAAGTGATTTTATAAAATATTGATAACACAAATTATTTTTTACCAATTATATATATATATATATATATATACGTATATAGATATATGTTTATATATATATATATATATATATACCTGTATACTCGTATATACATATATACGAGTATACAGGTTAAAATTGCACTTCTGATTGTATCGTATTTTAGCACATTAGTTGTTTTCATATTTTCTTGCTCTCAACCACATTTATAATAAGAAAACGTGACTCGACTATGAAATTATAAAAATGTATTTTTAGTCTAATATTTATTGTCGTTTTTATCGTGAGTTAAACTTTTATTATTTGTAGAATTCTATTTTCTGTCTGATTTAATTTTTATATTTTTTCTTAGAGAAAAATATTCTTTTAAGTAACAATTGATTATATTTTGTGTGTACATATTTTTAATGTATAATATATTGTATGTTTGTTTAGTATGCCAAGGTTGTATTTATGTACGTATATATATATATATATATACATCATATATTTTTATATTTATTGCTTCAATTTGTGTTATAATAAGGAATTTATTCTGATTTAAATTTCATATTTAATTTTCAACAGAAGACTAGAATTCACAATAGTTTATAATGATTTGCAATTTTATATTTTGCAGCCATTCATTTTTTTTGAATTCGCTTATTGCAAGAGGCTAAAGCAAAAAATATCAAGTTGGTGATTTAGTTTTATTCCCAAAAAATCTTTTATTTTGAAACCATTTCGGACTGGTTTATTCTAAGAGGGCCTATTCTTGATAAAATTAAAAAATGACATCTTCATTTTTGAATTCTAAAACTATAAAGCATTAACTTGAAAATTTTACGAAAGTAAAAATAAAATTGTTATATATTTTTTAAATAAAAAAAATAACGAATATAAAAATATACATCATAAATAAAATGTATCTGATTATACAAATGATTGAAGATGAAATTATAAATTTCGTGATTAAACTTTTTTGTAAAATAAAGTATATTACATTCAATTATATCGATTTTAACAATATGTATAGCAATATAGAAAGAGAAGATATATATATATATATACAGAGAGAGAGAGAGAGAAATTTTCCAATTTATTTCCTAATTATGGCTTTCAAAATTGATGTAGAGTCGAAAATTCATCAATTTTTTTAAACATATTATTGCGGTTTTATATAGATTTTAAAACTATTTAAAGTGATGTTTTGTGTGTGATTTAAAATGTGTTTTGAAGTTATTTATTGCACGTTCTTATCTAGAAAGAATGAAGGTTCAGAAATATTATCCAAACTTTTTAAATGAAATAAAGTAAAAATGAAGTAAACCATTCATTTTCAACTTAAGGTTAAAAATGTACCTTAATAAAATTATAACTTCAATAGGTTATCATTTATTTTTGAACTGTTCGTTAAGTTGTTGAAACCACTTGTACGCTACCTAATTTTTATTTTCTATTTTTTTTTAATTTTATAAAAATTAAATTTAATTATTTTTTATATTCTAACCACAGTCAATCTAAATAAGAAAGACTTAAATTCTTTTACTTTAATAATTCATTTACAAAATATATATGCTACTGATTAAATCAAAAAAATGTTTTAATACATATATATATACGAGTATATATATATATATATATATAATATAATTAAAATATATATATATTATATTATATATATATATAATATAATATATATATATATATATATATATATATATATATAACAATTTAAACAATGACAAACAGTTTAAATATGATTCAAATATCTTTATCCTTTGTGTTAAACATAAAAAATTAAACTTTTAATTTTTATATCTCTTATTTAACTTTTTGTGTATTTTAATATATATATATATATATATATATATATATATATATATCCGCATATATTCACATCTCCAAAATTTATACAAAAATAATATCGAATCCTTCAAATTGAATAAATTAAAAAATTAACCTTTATATTATACCTTCAGAGTCAGGAGATCAATTTTGTAAAAAATACAAACATAACTGAGTGACCGGACACTGAATATGTTTTAATTTTTAAAACATATCTGCCTTTATATTAAAAAAGAATCTAGTTAGTGTCTTAATTTTCTTACCTCTAATTGATTTATATGAATTCTCTTTCTAGAAAGTTATTTAAATGTTATTTCTATATCTTTTATATCCTAATCAACGTTCGGTTTTAATGTTTTCATGCGTCATTAAATTTTTTAATAAATCCATTTATGTAGGACACTGCAAATGTTTTTTTAACGAATCGGATAAAAAAAATTAAACTCATTGCGTACCACATGGCTATGGTCAGATCTGTAAAAAAGCAGGATTAAACACGAGTCAGTTAATAATCGCTGCCTAGTTAATAAACAGGTACAAGGGGAAGTAATTAACCCCCTTGTATGTAATTATGAATTATATAGAAAAATCACATTGAGGGAAAAATTACAAAAATGCGTAAAATTAAATCCAAATGTTATACAAATCAATTCCAGTTACACGGAAAATTTTACTTGAATCTGAATTTATTAACGAATATTTTAATTTAGTTCAATATAAAATATGATATTGAGAAAAAAATATATTAATTATGAAAGTAGTTTACTTATAGGAAAGGCGACTCTTTTCTTAATTTACTTTTTCATTTATATAAGTAAAATATTATTTTAATACATCTACAATTTTTAAAAAAGTATTTATTTTTAATTGTATTGAAATATTATAACCATTCTGCAGAAGTAGTTACATAAAATTACATAGGTGTAATTAAAAATATGGTATTTAATTATTCATTAAAATTATGTTTATTATTAAAAATTTATAATAAATAAATGTGTATATTTGTCAATATATATATATATATATATATATATATATATATATATATATATATATATATATATGTGTGTGTGTGTGTGTGTGTATGTATTATCACTGCGATTGTATAAAGAGAATGTTATGAACACTTAATTCACTGTGCCTTCCTGATGAAGATTAATTTTATATTCTTTACTTTGTATATATATATATATATATTCAATCAGAAAACATTGCACAACAGTGTGTGATAAAAAGAGCGTGTTATTGGTACCAGTGCATTCGAAAAAATGCAATTCGTACAAACAAACTGTAATTTGATTTAATGTTCTGAACTTTTCCTTTGAAGTTGGCCATCTAACAGTTACGGAAATGAGTCAGTAACTGTGTATGTCAAAGTCAATGTTAGTATGTTATGAAAGTTTTGAACATCTTACGTAGTAGTTGCATGATATGAAGTTGGAACTAATAGAGATCCAATAATTTCCGCTTCAGGTGACTAAGGTACGGATTAAATCATCTTTGATCTTGTACAGTTCTCGAGACTGTAAATAAAAAAGAAAGTTATTTTCAGTTTCTGATCAGTCATGAATTTAAAATTATGTCAATCTAAAAACAGTATGTTTTGAAACACTTAGTCATTTATGATTCATGTTTTTTAATTTTTTCTTCCTACTTATAATTTAAAAAATAAGTTTATATTAACAGAAGGTCTATTAATATATTTGTTTTTTTTTTATTCACTAGATATATATATATATATATATATATATATTTACAAGAAAATGAACTATTTTTTCCGATGATCTTCATGAACCAAATAAATACTTTTTTATAAATGTATAAAAGTATTCCTTTTTCTCATTTAATTCGTTATGATATAGAAGGTGTATTTTATTACAAGGAATGTCTTAATATTTAAAATGTAACATTAAAATTATATAAATGTGCGAAACAACTATAATAATAATAATTAAAGTTGCAGGTTCTTGTGTTCATATCCAAATGTCACAAATTTTTGATAAAACCCAATATAAGCTTTTATAAAAATTATTAGAGTTATTATTCCTTTAATTGTTTTTGTACATTTGATAAGATAATTGAAATTTTTGATATGTATTTTTTTTATTCTGTTTTAAACCTAATTTCAATAATTTGTTAGATATTAGTATGTTTTGGAAGGTTTTGAACTATTTAGTTAAATTAATTCATGTGATTTTTATATTTTTGAAAAGTTTGTTAGTATATTATCGTTATATATATATATATATATATATATATATATATATATATATATATATATAATACCATTCTCTATCAACTCACTGCTCGATAAGGGTCTCTTCCATGATTTTTCAATTTATACGATTAAATGTCTTTCTTTTTCAAAGATTTCCAATAAAAATTTTAATTTCTTCATCGCACCTGTTCATTGGTCACTTTCTTGATCATTTTATATTTTTTACTTCGCAGTTAATAATTTCTGTTGTCTTTCGGTTGTCTTCTCTTCTTGCAACATGCCCCATCCATTTTCACTTCAGTCTCTTTAGTCTTCTTATTATATCTGTGATTCCTTTCTGTTTTCGTATCTATTCTATTATTTTCCTATCTCTTGTTATTCATAGAATGTATATTTTCATACTTCTTTATATTGTTTGGAGCCTGAATCATTTTGGTGTTAAGTACTCATGTTTTATTGACGTAGGCAAGGACTGGTAGTGCACATTGATCAAATACTTTTTTTCTCAAACACAGTGACATTGTTGGTTAAAATAGCGAGGAATTTCTTCCAAAGGAGCTCCATCCCATTTCTATTCTTCTATTTACTTCTTCAATGATCGACCTTTATTGACAAGCTGGCCTAGATAGACATACTTCATAACTTTTTTTATTTTTGTTCCACTTATTTCAATTCTCTTCGGGAAAACTCATTGAAAACACTTTTGCTTTACGTGGTTCATGTTTAGGAGAATTTTTTGACTAGTATCATCTAATTCTTATATTCTCTTTTGTAGCTCTTCCGAAGTACTTGAGAAAATCAAAAAATCATCAGTAATTGGGAAGTTACTTAATTTTTCGACTTTCATTTCGATTCATTTGTTTTTCCAGTCGAACAGTTTGATACTTTCTCTAAGTCTGCAATAAATAATTTCAGCGAAATTTTATTTCCCTGTCTCACACCTTTTACTTTTTTGTTTCTTTCTGTAGCTTCATGGTCATTGTTTCATTCTTGTAGATGTAATCTAGCAACTTGTGTGTGTGTGTCCTCTATGCTCTGGTTCTTCAATGTAGATATGACGATGATGTGATAATAGAGTCGAAAGCATTTTCATAGTCTATAAATCCAAGACACACACACACATGTATATATATATATATATATATAAATATATAAATGTGTATATATATATATATACAAATATACAATGTAGATCCAGAAAGTATTATTGAATGATCTTACTAAAATTTCGATTCATATAACACAAGAATATGAATTTATTTATATAATTATTCAAATCATGCATATATTTTTATAACTACCATAATAACTTCGCTATTAAAAGAAGAAGGGGCGACCTACATACACAAATCAAAAAGGTCAGAAAGAAGAATATTTGCAAAATTTAGGTTAAGTAGCTGGGGATGGGACTTTGCAAGAGATAAGTGTGGAAACAAAGTATGTAAACTTTGTCATGGACACATAAACAATATTCATAGTCTAAAATATTGTAAATGCCTGGAACTATTAAGAGAAAGCTTACTTCCCAACATCAATCAAACTAGCATCAGTGTATTTATGGAATCAGTGCCTGTGGTCGATTTAGTAAAAATTTTAAAACATTCTCTCAAAAGACTGGAATTTAACTTATAGTTTAAAAATAGAATGTAAGAAATAAATAAATATGTAGATATACTAAAGTTTATAAGTGAATTAAAATGTAGAATAACTAAGTTTTGTATCTATCACGTTTAAAGTTTGTTACTAACTAATAAAAGAAGTGTGAAATGTGACATGTATAGGAAATTAATAATGTATGTATATCTTAATAAAGTACATAATAATTAAGATAATAATCTCACGGTACTATCAATCTGTTATTAAGAATTTATAACATTTTATCTTATTTTTCTCCATTATATTATTATAGTATATGAAGTATTTATCTATTAACAGAGAGTTTACTTTGTTTTCAGTGTAATTTAAACGTTCACTGCTTTTAAAATAAGCAAACGTCTAATAAATTATTCATTTTATATTAATAAATATTATTATGTATTATTTAATTATGATTTTATGAAATCTGTTGTTTATTTTTTTATTCTAAGAAAATAACCAATTTTAAATAAACAAAAAATGTATTTATGAAGAAAATATTTAGACTGTATTATAAGAATTAATGTAAAATTTTTAATATATATATATATATATATATATATATATATATATATATATATATATGTATGTATATAATTATATATAATAAAAACCTTTAATTTATATTAAAGTAAAAGAAATATTTAGATTACTCTTATTTTTTTAATAAAGTAGTAATGATAAACATTTAAAAAGCAAATAAACAAGCTGTTATTTTTGACAGTAAAGTGAAAAATAACAAACATTCAAATACTGTATTTATTTTCAAAAGAACTAAAAATTTTAAGTGAATTCATAAATATATCTATAAGTATATATGCGGACAACTTTTAGATTTCTCAATGCAATTTATATTTATACACATTTCGACAAGTGTATATCAAACACAAAAAATCAAAGTTTATTCTCAAGTATAAACTTTTATTGGCCTATAAAAAAAAAACGTTAAACAACCCTCTTTTAAAAGAGTTCGTTGTGTTTACAACCAACTATTTGATCAGAACAAATCTTCTTAATGCTATTAAATTATTATCTTTAAACTACTGTCCTCTCTCACTGTCAAAATAGTGACTTAACGTCGAAAGCTCTAAGTTTCCGGAAAATTGAAACTGTTAACTTAACACAAACTTTAATGTTGCGGTTAATTTTTAATGTGATTTCATTACGCAATTAAATCAGTGTGATCAATAAACGCGTACTTAAACTTTCATTGCCTATAATTAGTTATTTGAGTTGAAGGAAACTTTGTGAAGAATGACAAGAAGCTTTAAATTTTATGTACGGGTACAGTTTAATTTTTTTTTATTTCTTAAGTTTTTCACTGAATAAATTAGAATATTTGATAGGCAAACCTTTTATATATTCTAATAGTGTTAAGTTTCGAATGATATGCAAAACGTCTCTGTTACAGACTTGGTACGGTAGAATCAACATCTTTAGATGTAAGGATAAATTTGCATAATAAATATCATTGATTTAGTTCCTAATTACAATAACACTCGACGCGTATAATAATGATTTACATGCATGATTCATATTCTAGTTACACAAATGAATGAATATCTTCAAACTGTTTATTAGAATAATTATGTGTATTATTTATCTTGAATTAAAATAACAATTTATACGTGATTACTTTTTTGATGAGGAGATAACATGAACTACTAATATATGTACAATAAGAAAATGTATGATTGGGTCTCGAGGTCGAATTACTATCGTTTAAATGAAAGTTAACTGTATATATACATAATTATATATATATATATATATATATATATATATATATATATGTATATATATATATATATATATATATATAAATATATATATATATATATAAATATATATATATAAATATAAATATAAATATATATATATATAATGAATAGGTGATATGATATTAACACTAAATTTCTTAAGTTACACCCATGTATATATTTATATTTGTATATTTAAGTACATAAACTAATTAAAATATAAAACTGTTTAAATCAAAATTAAAATCATTCGTCTTTTATTTGTATGATTTTTTTATATTTGCATTTTTTTGTATTTCAATAAATTATAATGGTTATATTTTATATCTATGATTCCAATGATATGGGTGTCCTCTTCCTTCGAGATCAACTGAATTTCTGCTTTCCGCGACCAGTTTCAATTCATGTGTCATCTTCAGGTGGTTTCTGATGAGTTTTCAAAACTCATCTGAAAATAGCATAAATGTTGAAGCCGTTCATTGAAATATTACATTCAGATGATCCTAAAGAAGAAAAACCCTATTGCCACATTTTAATAAGTATATTATAAAAATTAATTAAACAAAGATGATGGTTTTCAAGATTTCTAATAACTTGAACGGTTAAAAAATTCTTCTTTATATTTTAATGTAAATTTTGTTAAAGTGTGTTTCTGAATATTATTACAACCAGTCCATCTATGTAATGGTCTATTATATTCTGATACTCTAAGTGATGAAGATTGTATATTATAAACAACTAACATAAAATTATTTCTGATCGGTACATCTTAGATATCGAAATTGTGGCTTTTATTAAAAAAATACTTTTTAAATATCTCATTAACATTTAATTTGACAGGATAGTAAAATAATTGAAAATGAAAACACATTTATGAATTGATTTACTTTATGAACGATTATTTTGTCTATGAAATTTAAAGATATTTAAAAATCTAAATTAAAAACATAAAAAAATGTATTATTCATAATATGTATAATTAAATTTATTATATATATATATATATATATATATATATATATATATATTTCGAATTGATAAAAAGCTTATTTTCATAAATGACTAAAGACTGCAAAAAAAAATTATTATCAAAAAGTGCAGCGATTAGTTGATTTCCATTTTCTCCATCAACATACACATGAGTGAACTTTAATAGACCATAATCAATAATAGGATATGCTGTTAAAAGGTAATTTTGTAATGTTTAGAGAACTATTACATTTATAATTGAAAACTTAACCACAGTGCTAAACGAAGTCAAAAAAATCTAAAATAATTAACTTTCTTAATGTATTTAATTAATTGACTGTAATTCTCATTGATATTAAAAGCATTATTGTCTTTTAAGATGATTTTAACAATTTATTTAATTTGATGCATAATTAGTTATAAATTTTATCCCATTTTATGTTTTTTTTTTTCCATAACTTTAAATGCGTATTAATAAATATTATTTTATATAGAGAAATCTTTAAAATTATGTAGATTGATATTTGATTACTATTTGATGAAGAAAATCATAAAAACACTCAGACTACATTACAGAGTAATTTATAAATAAGTGCTTTTCATAAATTATTTTCTATAAATAGAATTAATTACATACATTCGCTTTTAATAAACAATATCTATAAACACAAACAATTTATGAACATGACATATGTCATAATTGGTATAAGTGCGTGCACGACTCAATTTTTGACTGTAAATTAATTGTTTTTAATCTATTTTATTCACTTATGGTTATTTAATCTATCTTATTCACTTACTCTTGGTTATTTCAGAAAAATAAGTTGAAGTAATTATACTTTGTCACATTAAATAACAATAATAGATAATTTTGTTAGGTTTAAAGATTTTAAATTAGATTTTAATGTTTAAAAATGTAAATTTACTTTAATATTCTCACTGCATTTTTTCACGACCTAGAACTATTGATTTTGCATCGGTTTATATGTGTAATATAGCTTGAAAATACAAAATGTTTCCTAATTCTTGAAATTTCACTTATGACTTTCAAATTTCGTTACATATAAACATTGATAGTTTCATCTTAGTCATTTAATTAAATTCATTACCATTGCAATGTTAGAGAGCAGCATCGCACTTAAACAGTTAGTTTTATTTTCCAAATATTTATTAAATGCTATTTTATTTTCCTACGATGTTTATATTAACAGTTATATTACTGTAACTATATTGAAATATTTTCCTACTGCACAAAAATTAATGATTCGTTAAAAAAGGGATTTACAATCCTTTATTATTTTTTCAATAATCCTAACAAATCCTTAAATTAACAACCCTTTACTGATTAATATTTTATTGTTACAATTACTGTTACTTTGTTGTCTTACTTATAAATTTTACAATTGAGTTTTTCACTCGCTTCACAAATAACAAAAACTTTCCATTCAAACAAATCACTAAAACTGTTTAATAACTGATTGTTAATCATTTTTGATTATTTTTTAAGCGCATTTCAATAGTAATGCTGTCGTTTTCAGAGTACTAAGATACATAAAAATCAGATCATTAAAAGTGTTTGTATCACATTGTTCTAAATATGACTGTTTTCATCAAAATTCATATAAGCAACAATCAAAAATAATCGATAATCAGTTATAGAACATATTTGATCAGAAAAAAGATTATACTTTGGGAGATGAGTGAAAAATACATTTGTAAAAGTAAATTAAACTAGTGTTAAAACTATATTTATTATATATATATATATATATATATATATATATATATATATATATATGTATATATATATACATTTCAATTTGTAAACAAAAATTCAGTAATAAAGAAGATAAAGCATAATAAGTATTAATTAGAATGAATATTGAATAATGAGTTATTAATTTTAAATTAAAATCACATTATAACTGAAATAGAGTTTTCATTTATTATACATATTAACAACGCATATTTATACATACGTACTTTATATATATATATATATATATATATATATATATAAGTACATGTGTATGTGAACTGTATATTTATGAAATAATAAAACGTGACCACAAAATATTTAAAGAGAACATAAAGACATTTCAATTCACATGCAAGGGCAATAAATTGATTTTTAATTGAATTTTATCTAAACGTTATAAATATTTACATTGAACAATATGTTGGCATTCGCAGTCGTACTGAAAAATAGTTTCTTGTATTCTAAACAAATAATTTTCGAAGAAAATGAAATTCTTGAATATGCGCCGAGATGAAAGTAAACGGATTTCTATTATTTTTATATGAACTTGTTCCGTTTTGATGTTATTTTCGTATTATTTATTTTTTTATATACATCTTTGTTTTCGTTTTCAAATTTTAAAATAATTATTAGACTTTTTGTTTATTTTATCTTTATCGTACTATGTAAATTTTATTTCTTATTTAATTATTTGAATGATAGTTAAGGGTTCGACTATATACTATATTTTTTGCTGCTTCATAATAATAAAATATAAAATAATTTATTTGAAATTTGGCCGGCTGTAATTCGTTACTTGTATTTACCAACTATTTTGATTATTTTTTTCTAATATAGGTAATTTGAATAGGAATGTGTATTCTGTATATTCTCTTTACAGCATTTAATAAAATTCAAATCTTACCTCACTTTTTAAAAAATATAATAATAATTTTGTGTTTTAGTGAATGTTTTAGTGAATTAATAGAAATACAAACAGTAACTGTGTGATTTTATTGCATTTCTTACTAGCTTTTAGTTATTATAATATGTATTTTTTATAAAGTTTAAATTCAAAATATGACATCCAGATTGTCTTAAAAACAATATCGTGAAAAAATAACATCTTTAAAATGATTTATTATATCATATATATATATATATATATATATATATATATATATATATATATATATACATCATCAGCAGCAGTAGTCTCTGTCAATCTACTGCTAGATAAAGGCCTCTTTCACGCTTTTCTATTTTGTACGATTTAATGCCTTTTCCAGTGATTTCTAATAAAAATTTCAATTTCCTTATCTCACATCTCCATTGGTCTCTTTCTTGGTCTTTTTATATTCTTTGGTTCCCAGTTAATAATTTTTGTTGTCAATCGGTTGTCTTTTCTTCTTGCAACATGCGCCGGCCATTTCTATTTAGCCTCTACACTTTTTATTACATCTGTGACTCCTGTCTGATTTCGTATCCATTCTATTCTTTTCCTATTTTTTCTTGTTATTCCTAGCATGCATCTTTTCATACTTCTCTGTGTTGTTTGGAGTATCATATATATATATATATATATATATATATATATATATATATATATATATATATATAGTGAATCCAGGGTCTAGTGTGACTGGTACCGAAAAAAATATAAAATGTGAATTTTTATTCATTTTTATTTAAAATATACTACTTCTGAGTCAAGAAAACGCTGAAAACAATTAAAAAATTGTTCAAACTAGTCACTATACTCTGTTTTCGGAATTACCTTTAAAACCGCGGTCGAAGCCTATTAGATGACCTAAATGGTATTGCAACACTTTCCTTTCATCGTCAACTTGAAGGAATAGCCCCAACTCACACAAAGCCAAATCAGGCGAATACAGACGTTATTCGAGCATTGTGATGCATTTTATAGCCAAGAAATTGTGTACAATTTTGAAATTTGTGTGCCGGTGCGAACCGTTCAAGACCCGTTCTCTCTGTATTCAAATTGAACTTGAAGAACCCTGATCCACAAACCTTTCAGAATACTCAAATAATAATCAAGATTCACTGTTCGCTTTTCTGGTACAAATTCTTTGTGGATGATTCCTTTTGAGTCGAGGAAAACAGTGAACAATATATATTTGTATAAATAGAAGAAAGAATGAGACAGCTGTTATGATTTTCTTTTGAATGTACATCTCTAGTATATTTTTTTCTACGCTAGTGCCCTTCTTAACTTGTATTAATATTTAAATTATATTTTCACCATTATATTTAACACTTCGATTAATTTTTAATCGTTTAAAATTATTTTTAATCTATAATAATGACATATTTGTTACTCTGAATAGATATTTCGTTTGTGGGAGTTTGTTTTCGCAATATATATATGACATCGGTCATATGATGAAAAACATAAAACAAATATACACATAATATGTCATTAGTATCAAATTAGAGTACTCAGACACAAATCAGACATAATTTTAATAAGGTTTGATTTACCAGACAATTTGAATAAATCAAATTATTATAAATCTAAAGGGTATTGATAATTAAAACCGAGTCTTTTCATTTGTTTACTTATTATACAGTTCTCAGAATAGTGTAAAAATACATTTTAAGTTCATAATTTTTTATATTTGAATATATGATATATACACACACATATATATATATATATATATATATATATATATATATATATATATATATATATATATATATATATATGTAAGTTTAAATATAGTACATAGTGCGAAGAACTCGTTAAAATACATTTTCAAGCACGTCTTTCGATAAATTTTGATTTTCTGTGCTAAAAGCTTACGTTTTCAACATAAGCATGTCAATAACAATTTCAAAAACGCTCGAATAATAACGACTTCGTAATATGGAATCTCAGGTATCATTCAATAGAAATAATGATGGTATCGTTCATTATTTTTAAGTAACTTTTATTTTCTATTCATTTCGATATAAAGTGATTTCAAACTTGATCTTACTCAATCAAAATTGACATATATATTTTAAATAATTGAGTATATAAATTATATATATATATATATATATATATATATATATATATATAATTATATGTGGTTTTTAAAATTATTACACAGATCCACCAAAACAAAATAAACAAAAGTTTTATAGATATTTAATCTCTAATAATGTTGTTAAAGAGATACAGGAGGATATATTCATTTCCTCTTGTAATACAAATACGATTTTTATTAATATTGCATTGAGTCGATGTTATTTTTCACCAAAAAACAGTATATTCCATAAAAATGCAATCCATTGAATAAATTTATAATAATTGTTAAATGCTTTTCTCCTTTTAAAATACAAGCTTCAATTCGATTTCAAAACTAATGAACTTTTATAATTAATTTTTATTGTCGAATAACAGTATGACTACTCTATTTGTTTTTTTTTACAGTTTGAAATTTGAAGATTTTTTTTAAAAAAATGCAACTTGTGGGGAAAAATGTTTTGGAAAATGAATTAAGAATATGAAACACGAATTATAAACATGTGTTAATATAAATCCTTTACTTTAATGTTGTTTAATATTTATTTCTTAATATAAAACCTTAGAGTGAAAAATTAGAAAAATAATTTAAAAAATGATTTTATTTTATATTTAATTTCTCATAAGTATAGAATATAGCTTATAAGTTATATTTAGTATTATCAAATAAATTTATTTGTAAATATTACTTACATTCAAATTAAAATACTTTTCGCTGTACAATTTATACATATTTTATTTGAATCTGAGTTAAAAATAAGAAAAAGACATTTCCTATAGAATAATATTTCTGTCAGTAGCTAAATTTAGCATCTTCTCTTACTTCAATTATTTTCTTCTTTAATACTTTCATTACTTTATCACCTCGTTTTCACTTATTTTAAATCACTATTAACTGAATTTAATAAAAAAAACATTACTAAAGACTTAAAGTGTATGAAATATGTTTTGTAATTTTACATCACTTGAATAATAACAAACTGTCTCTCATCTGATCTCTATGATAGCTGATCATTATCGCTGTCGTTTTATTTTGTTATAAATAAATCAGTGACAGTATCCATTCTACTGAGAACTCAATTATTACTCACTAACCATACTCATATGATTAAAAGTGAGTACTTAAATTTGGTTGAACAAATGTGCTCTCTCTCTCTCTCTGATTTGACATTTGTTCTATTTTGTGATGCTGAAATATGTAATTTTTTTTATTATTCTTATATATTATCATATCGTCACATCCCATAAAAATAGTTTTCATTACTTTTAATGTAGAACAAGTTATCTATTGTTGACATTTATTGTGTTAAAAAAAATTTCAGGTTATTATCACTGATCTCTCGATAAAAACAATGCTTACTGAAACAAATGATAGCTCAGCAGAGTTCTTTTTGTATCCAATCATTGTTGAACTGAAATGTTTATTAGCAATAATAAACACCTGGTTAAATTAATAAGGACTGTAGTGATGGGTTTGTAATAAAAACCTGAATTTTTACTCTAACACCACTAGAAAAGCACATCAGATATATTATTACAACATTGTAAATGATTGCTCTACTTATATAGTTTTCAATGTTATAAATGCTTCAAAATAGAGAAAATAATGACAAAGGTTCTCTGAATAATTTGCCTTATATATATATATATATATATATATTCGTATAAAAGAATAATTACAATTACATTAATATACTAAAAAATTCTTGATAAATTCACTAATTTATATTTGTTCAACTGAAACATTCTATATGTTAATTTCTCAACTTTCACCTTTAGCTCCTCTTATTTTCATCTTTCGTATGTAGATTTTCATTGAACGAAACTCTGAAGAAATATTCAAGGAAATCGATTTTCTTACTTTCTCAGCACGAATACACTGACGTGTTCTAATATCCAAACGAAAAAAAAATCTACTCATCTTCACCGACTACCGCGCTTAAGAACATTGATCTCAAGAGAGATGCAAGCGACGATAAAAAATAATCACAAGAGTATCGATTTTGTACGTCAATATACTTGATTACGGAAACATTGTGGTGTTTCAATGAATGCGGATAGAAATTAATGAAATGTTCTGTACTTAATTTGAGATATAGCTGTTGATACTTATTATTTAAATATATTTTCTGTTCGATTTTTTATAAATATTTATAAAAAACGTTTAAATATCATTGAATTGGACATAAACGTTTACTTCAATCTATATATCAAATAATGTATACATTTTACTCATATATATATATATATATATATATATATATATATATATATATATATATATATAGTTTAAATAAAGAAAAACTAAATAATAAAGATAAAATAAAATGACTGATAAATCTTGAAATGAAAAATCATAAAGTACTTTTTTTGTTATTTATCTCTTATTTCATTGATATAATTATATAGTTTTTTATCTTGATAAGTATATATCTTATTAAATCGATAACTAAATTTGTTTGCAATGTGTATATACTTGTTCAAACTGTAAATAAGTATATATTTATTAATTTTTTTGTTTATTTCTTAAAACATGAAAATAAAGGAACAAATTTTCTTTTATTCCTATTGTGTTTTGGTCAAGAAATATATTTTATACAGTAATTTTTATAAGTATCTATGAATCCATAACACTTTTATAGAAAAACAACTTTTTTAAATTTTTTTCTTATTTTATGAACAATAATATTAATAAATGTTCTGTTTTAAAAATGTATACACGATATAAATATTTTACTTTTAATTTTATTTCATTGATAAACAGATATCTGCTTAAGTGTTGACGATAATTTTATTCTTTTTTTTATTCAGCAATATTTACTATTCAAATGGTAAATAGATATTTGCCTTAAAATAAGTTTGTCTGTTTTATCTCTGAATTGCTTATCCGTTAGTAATTTGATATTTATCTAAGTATTGGAGATAATTTTACAATAATATCATTAATTTTTCATTGTATAAATTTATATAGAATATTTTTTTTATAAATCCCATAAATTGAAATTATATAATTAATCATTCAATAATTTCAATTATATGTAAAGCGCAAAGAATTAGTATTATTTCATTTCGATAATTGGTTTTGAATATAAGTATCTTGAAAATAAATAATATTTGTATTGAAGAGACGATTAAATTATTTTTTTCAAAAAATATTTTTTATATATAAATACATTACATTAAAAAAATACAAATTTCAATATTTAAAAAAATTCAAAACTAACATTATTATCTCAATACATTTCTAATACCGTGACTAAATTCACTTTCATAAATGATTTTTTTGTTTGGGCGATGAAAAAAACAATTCATTGGTGGAAATAAATTTAGTCACAATGTCAGAACTGTACTGTGATAATAATGCACGTTTAGTTTTTTTAACATCATTTCAACCATACAAGTGATATATGTGTAGTACGAGGAGTGAATAAATATTTTAGTTTGAAAGCTAGTAATTTTTCATATAGAAGACATAAGTGCAAAAAGAGAAAGCTTTATATATTGAATTAAGCGTTTTAAGTCATCATATAAAACTTCTTTTTTTAAGTAAACTATATTGGACGTTGCACAGTCATAGTAAATATGAAGATATATACAGACTTTCAGTGCTGTTAAAGGAACAAATCGTCATGGAATTTCTCGTGATTGAAAATATGTTATGCACAGACATTCATCAACATCTGAAAAAGTTAATGGGTAAATATAATCTAAGAAAAAAAGATGTATATCTCAAGAATCTAATGTCAAGATTATGTGTATAATCTTCAAGGATAAACAACTTATTCATTTGCTGGGTTTCTTGAAAACAAGATCAACTGTAAACTTAAAATTTAAAAGATTGTGAAAGCTAAGAAGAACATGCTTATAGCACTTATTGACCGAACTGGGCTTCGTTATCGAAATAAAACACCATACAATTCAAAACTGATATAGAATACATTGAAGATGTAAATAATTGATATCTTCCCAGAACTTACTTTTGACTATTAAGTCTTCTTCTTATTCTAATTACTATACAATTTCAATTATACTAAAGCGTGATTTTAAAGGAAACTATTTTCACTCTGACAATGAAATTATAGTTGTCTTAAAGGAATGACTGAAGAAATAAACTCCAGATTACTAGATGGAATCAAGAAACATATTACATATAATAAGAATGATGGTGATTAAAATGAAAAATAGTTATGGCGATATAACTTTTGACAGTAAATGTAGTTAATTTTTTCTAATTTCAATGTTTCAATCTATTTAAGTGTTATAAGCATCTGTGTAAAAATTTCAGCCATTTCTCATATATTATGTAAATATGTTAGTTGTTTAATCTAAACTTCAATCAAAATGTGTAATACGTTCATATATTTTGAACAAAAATTCATATACTATTAAAAAAATCTTTTTTTTTAAAAAAGATGTTCGAGAATAAACACAATTTAAGAGTCTCTTGTTCAGAGTGTGTCTCTAGTATCCAAGTATTTTTATTAAATAATAAATAGTTAAAAATCTGTTTCTTAATGTTATGTCAAAGATTATTATAATAATAAACGTATTATGAATATTTTATATACAAAAAAAAATCATTGACACACCTTTAGATATAAAATTGATTATGTTCTAACATCACAACAATTTGAGTATAAAGATAATAAAATTAAGTTTATAAAAAGCTTCATAGTTGTATAAAAATATAATATTATATAAAAATTATATTATTTAATATAATAAAATAATATTATTTAAAACATTAAGATTTTAAATTAAACATGCAGACATTTTTATATTATTTTTATTTTTTGTCCAATTAAAATCAATAATAATTTTAATAGTTCAGTACCGTATGTATATTTACCTTTAGTTTACATTTAGGGGATTTTTTAACGATTTGATGATATTTTCTTTTTGTATTTGGAATGCCTTCTGTTATTCTAACTGTTCCGGGAAGATTACAGTCCCCATAATTAGTACTAGTCTTCCTGTTATTCGAATTCTTGATATTTATTAATATAAATTTTTCCTTTCTGTAATCATGTTATTTGGAAAAAAATGCAAAAAAACAGATGTCTCTGTTAAGACGATTGAACATGACACTCATTTAGTTTGAAGTAAAGGGTGGTTCAAACCTAAATGCTCAATCGGAAGTATGTTTTAATACTGTATTTGTGTTCAGACACTAATGACTTTAACTATCGACTCGTTACTAAGCACCAAACGTTTATCAATCTATCTTAAATTGAATTGATTTTTCAATTTCGATATCAAATCAACAATAAAATATTCCACATATTTTGTGAATAACCAAAAATTTATATCAAAATTTAAAAAATACTAACTCATTGATAGAAAAAGATGTTTATATTTTAGCAAACAAGATTTCAAATAAAAAAAAAACAATCCTGACATTCAATAATGTACGTCAATGCCATAAATCACTTTTATGTATGATGTCAATAATTTTACAAACTTTATATGATTAATATTATTATATTTGGCACACTTTATATTATATATATATATATATATATATATATATATATATATATACAAATAAATTATATTTAATCTTTCAATTACGTCGACAAAAACTTTTTCAATCGATTTTAAATTTGAATACGCAAATGCGACACTTGTGGGTGTACATTTCAATAAATATACTCATCTCTATCTATTCGCATTTTTCCAAGAACAATACATTCTTGACTGTGAGCCGAGAAAAAGTTGTCTGGAATTTCCTGTCATAATTCAGTAGCCTGACTCAATCCAATGACATTTGGCATCATATCCATACATATTTATGAATGAATTTTATTCCGTTTACTAGATAAATTCACTCGTTTTTCATATTCGAAGAAGTAACTACATTATAATATTCTTAAAATCTTTGAAAATAGAATAGAAAATTTCTTTAACTGAAATAAAAAACATTTCTGTTGACTATATATAAAATGATGATAAAAAAATACATATATTTTTTACCTGTATATGTGTATATTTATATTTTTTTATCTTTAAATCAAATTTATTTTTGATCTGTTTTTTTTAAAAAAAAGTATTTTGAATTTTTTCTATAGTAATCAGATTGGATGTTTACGTGTGTGTGTCATCAGGTCGCTTGTTTTCATTATAATTATTTTTGATAAACAATCCTTAGAAATTTTTCACATATTTCCTTCTCTACAGTTAGGTGTGTATATTTTTAGAAATATTTACAAACAATTTTTAATATTCTCAGAAGTAATTATAAAGTAATGTACGTAAGTTTACAGAAAAATAATTAAATTTATTTTTAAAACTGGACTACTACGTATTATATGTCTCTATTTCTTTCTCTCTTTCTCTTTTTTTTCTCTCTCTATATATATACGAGTATATATATATATATAATATCTATGCGTGAATGTATTTATATGTGTTAAAATATATAAACAAAAAAAATCACATTTTTGAAATCATTCGATAAATTAGTTCGATATATAGTTTGTTCAGTCAATTAAATAATTTCTAATATTTTTGACAGTCTTTTCTCAATTTTCTAGTAAAATTATTATAAGTAATTTATTGTAAAAACTGACATTGTCTGAATAACGAAGACATATTCTTTTTAAAACTTACAAAAATACAGTATATTTTTATTGACAATTGAAGAGTTGATAATCAAATGATATTATATCTTAAAACTTTAGAGGATGAATTAAATATTTGCATATTTTTTTTGATTTGAATCGAAAATCATGATCTTACTTTTTTGTGGTAAAAAAAATTATTTTTGAGCAAAAATTAATGTTTTTCTAGGATAAATTAATTAATTTGCTAAAATCTATGACAATACATGTACCTGGTTGTTGTCTAATTGATAAATAACAGTGTACAAAATTTAACTTATTTATTATGTCACCAAACAGTAATAGTTTTTGAGAATGCTTTGGTGTTATGTTTGGTGTCATTTTAGTTAATGAACAAGATACACTTTCACTATTATTTTGGTTATATTTTTGTACTAGATTCGTATATAATCTACAGGAAATGATTAGAGGAGATGAAGTGCTCTAAGCGTATGATATTATCATAAGAAAGCATGATAATTACATTTTTTTCCGGTCGATAAATACTGTATTCAAATATTTCAAATATTTTTAAATTAAATCTAAACTCTATGTAAATTTAAAAATATTATACTGTAGAATTATTGATATAAATCTCTTCAATTTATATTAAGTACACTTTTAATAAGATTATCATCAATTTTGACAGCGTGGCCGAATGTTAGTTCATTATGTATGCACTAAGGTGAATTATCAGATGTCAAATCATCACATTTAATTTTGAAACTCATTGTTTTAAATATATGTCAGTTACTTTATCGTTTCCAAACACATCATGAATAATTTATGTGATTTATGAAATATATTATTCTTTCAGAAACTTAATATCATGATGTGTTAAAAAGAAAATTGTTCATTATTATTTTCAAAAATTATTAATTCTATCAACATGCTCAAAACAAATCAATTTCCCACTTAAATGACAGCTGTCAAAATATTCTTTTAAATGATATATTCACATATATAGGGACAGTATTGCCACAATTAGATATGACTGTAACGTTATTCATTCATATTCTACGTGATTTTTACAATCACTTAATATGTGGAATTAATAAACATATAGAAAAATCAATATATCACAGTAAGATGGAAAAAGGTGAAAAAACCTAGCAAAGGAAAATATAAGTGATAAAATTAGTCATAAAAACTAACTATAAACGTGACCCAAAGAACATTACTACAAAAAATATTTCCTAAATGAGGGGCACACAGAAAAATAAAACAAATAATTTTAAGTTTACAACTGTAAAATTGCTTAATATGTACAGTAGTTGTGTTTATAAGGATAAAAACGTCGTTAAACCTATATTGTTTACTGTTTAATAAATCTCCATTTTTTTAAAAAAATGTATATATGTAAAGCATAACAGACTGATAATTTTACATGTTTGCTTTAAAAATATTTGTTCAAAATTCTGAATAAATGGCAACATTACAAAATATTATTTGTACATAAAAAATAAAAACGAAAATGTTTCTAGACCTCCAATATTCAAATTTGTAATAAAAATATACAGTAAAACAACAAAAAACTTTTATTTAATTTACTGTTCAATTTTAAATTGATATCTTTATAACAGTTTCTTTAATTAAATAGCTTAAACATTATTTTAGCAATAAAAAAACCGAGGAAAAAGAATTATCTCTAATCTCTTTACTGAAACATTTACAAGAAAACTTGTAAATAGTACAAATATTGAACTAGTAATAACTAAGTAAATATATGTTTATTATAACATCAATTAGATAAATAAAAAATACAGGAAATAAAATATAAAATAACAGATATAAATAAAGTTAATAAAACTAAGAATTTTCGCAAAAAGTTCTTACAGGAAATTTGGTTTTTATAACATTTCTATTTTTACATAATCCTAGTATATATCGGAAAAAAGAAATGTTTGAAAAACTGCTTGCAACTATATAAATAAAATTATTTATCTGATCGTATATATTCTTCGATCTTGACACCGTTCGAAAATAACTTATGGCTTCCAAAAAAAATATTTGATTCAATGCTGTGTAAGATAAAGGAAATTGTGTACAACATATTATATATCAATTATGATATATATATATATATATATATATATATATATATATATATATATATATATATATATATATATTATTTTAAGTATAAAAAAGAGATGGTCACGGTTAGTAGCAATGTACTGGATGAAAATTATGGAGGAATCTTGTTAAATGTAGCGATATGGTTTACTATCAACCATAAAGTAGAGAGATGGTTTTGAGACTTTCAGATAAAACAGGAATGACATCCTGCCTTTTTTCAAATATTGCGTTAACTTTCAACTATATATATATATATATATATATATATACATATATCTACATTTATATATATATATACATATATATATATATATATATATATATATATGTAATCCAAGTTTTTTTTACAACTTATATACATAACAAATCAAAAATAGAAATAAAGAATATATCATATTTATTTTGTTAAAAGTTTTCAACATGTACGGATTAACAATTTCGCTCTTTGTCTCTCATATATACATATATATATATATATATATATATATATATATATATATACATATATATATATATATATATATATATATATATATTAACTTATATATTATTAGAAATAGAATATATTTCTATCCTCAAAACATCCCTCATTATTATAATAACTTTGCTCCGTCTATCAGTTAACTGACGAATCCCTGGGCGATAAAAAATGGCGGCCTTGGTGGATGAAATCTTCAAGGCTTTTTTGGACCTCTTACATTGTTTTAAAATGTGTATCAGCCAAGTGATACTGGAGCGACCGGAACAGGTGATAATTTGACAGGGTTAGGTACGGCGAATAATGAAGGACAACTTCCCAGGCAAACGAATAAATAAAGTTTTTAACCTGCAGCCGTGCATTGTGTACTGCAAAATGACTTTTCTGTTTGCCTTGCTGTTGAATGGTCTTTTTCTCTCTAATTCGTTACTCAAACAGATGAGCTATTGGCGGTGCTGTGAAAATAGTCTGGCCAGATAAATAAATAAAATTCAAATAAATATGTTTGAATTTTATTTAATTAAATCTTAATCTTAATCAATATATGAATTTCGGTGTTGTGACATTCAATTGTTGTACGTTTGAAAAAATATAAAATATTTAAATGACAAATATTCCATTTCAAATATTGAAATGACGTGGTTATGTTCCAAAAGAGAGTTACTAATTTTAGAAGAATTTATGTTTCGATTCTTAAAATAACTATTTGTTAATTTATATATAGAGAACCACATACCTATAATTCGACAGATATTTTGTATTCTTCTATGAAGACAAACATGTGAATCTGGTATATAACACTTTAATTACGACATTCATCAAACACTGATTAGAAAGCAGACACATATAAAATACTTGAACCGACTGCCACAAAACTTGATTAATAGCTTCGTGTATACTTATTTTTAAATTCACCATTTTATTATGGAGAATGGAGTCAACGTAGCTTTTAATTGCTTTAATTATTATCGACCAGAAGGGGATTAAAAATTACAATGTTTCACTATGTAATTAATTTCGAAATATAACGATTCGCCTCTCTATCACAAATGTTTCAATTATATATATATATATATATATATATATATATATATATATATATGTATATATATATATATATATACGTATCTTTATATTACATTTTATTGTTACATTTTTTCACATTAATATTAGATGTATTGGAATGAACTCATTTATTTATATATACTACTTACTCAGCAATTTGATACTTCCCAAGAATTGGCAACTGTGTGAGGGAACAACAAGCATCTCTTTGATATATGGTAAAGAAAATAAAGGAGAAAATATGACACGAGTGTTGAGATAAATATAAGTTTTAGTTATATTTCATGATTAAATCTTTTAATTTCTTTATTTACGTTGGGTTAGGTACGTTTTAGTTCGTCTTACTACAACCTTTTTCATTAAATACATAAAAACCTCCTTGTTTGTTTATATTTTGTTATTATCTTACTACTTATATAGAGCACACATTTTATGACAAAAACGCTTTTCGTTTTTAATTGATAATTAAGTTGTTGTTCTATAATAATTATTCTATTTTTTGATTAACTTATCTTTCTTATCTTATTCTTATCTTACGAGTATTATCTTTCTCTATTATTAAGAAATTTTTTTCTCATTTCTATATATTTGAAATATTTTTTTATATTTTTAGATAATTTATTACTATAATGAGAATGGACTCAATTGATATTTGAAGATCAAGACAAAAAAATTAACAAATTAAAGAATTACTTAACAATAAAACCGTTTCGATTGACTTATCATCGCAGCCTTGTATTTTATAGTTAAAAAATAAAAACACTTCTCGCTAAAAACATGCCTTCTCGTAAAGAAAAATTGATAGCATTTATCAGTTATTAGTAAATGTATGTTGTATATGGTTTAAATTATGAAAATACTTTTATAATTCTTCTATCTTCAAGCACAACACTTGAAACGAAAACCATTTTGTAGTAAATATATTACCACCATGTTTATAATAAATATATAATGGTTTACATTCATTATTCATGTAAGATATTTATATTTATGACATAAAAAATGTTTATTGAAAAGAAAAAAACATCTTGAAAAGATACGAATTTAATGAAATACAAATATTTCTTTACAAGTACAAGATTATACCGCATAAATAAATTTACTCCAGTTACGATTTCTTTATGTATCTCTTCAAAAAAATCAAACGTGCAAGACTTAATTCAGAAATCTAATAAAGATATTTATCGAATTTGTTTTATAAATATCATTTCTTTAAACCGTTGAAATGAAATTTTGTTATAAAAGATTTGATTTCTTAAATTTATTTTAAGAACAGTGCAAACAGATGATATAATGCTATATATATATATATATATATATATATATATATATATATATATATATATATACAAATAGATAAATATATAGCTGGTAAAATAACATTTTCTTTTTTGTATTTTAGACTATATATAGTCTAAAATAAAAAAGAAAATGTTAATTTTACCAGCTCTATATTTATCTATTTGTATTTGTATGTATATGCTTATATATATATATATATATAGTCTAAAATAAAAAAAGAAAAATTAATTTTGCCAACTATATATTTATATATTTGTATATAAACACGTGTGTACAAGTACGTACTTCAATAAATTTGCACGTTAAATATTCAAATATCTATTAAACTATGTACATGAGAGTGTTTTCCTAATAATTTGCATACTTAACAAGTACATTCTATGTAATGAATGTATTGTTATGTATGTAGATAGTAAAACTTGGAAATAGATATATACCGATATTCTTGATTTAATGATGTTGACAAAAGTTTCTTGTTCTCAATACAACTAATAACCAACACTTATAATTGCATAAAATATGAGTATATAGATGTTTTTTGTAAATAAAATAAGTAACATTCACAAATGAATCCTTCACTTTTTCAAAAACCACAAAAATGGACATTGATTGATGATTGACAATTTTTGATTACTGTTTATGTGAATTTTGATGATGATTAAATCATCTTCCAAGCTGTATGGCACATAAATATCTATTTATTTATCTTTTTATCTGCTGAAGAAATCTGATGTATTTGTAATTTTTCCCAAATCATGACTGCCCAAGACCAATAACATTCTTATTCCTATCCATCATGACGTTAGTTACATCCAAAGAAGAATACTGGTTTTCTGGTCTTTTATAGCTCCTTACACTGTAACAAGGTTTCTATATAAACATCTATGGAAAAGCAAGAGCGCAAATAGTCTAAAAAATATCTATTTATCTATCCATAAATTGTATATATATATATATATATATATATATATATATATATATATATATATATATGTGTGTGTGTGTGTGTGTGTGTATGTGTGTGTGTGAGAGATTCAATATAAGCTTCCACATGAAAGTATTAAAAAAATAGAAAATTAAAAAATAAAATGCTTTTTTAATTTTTTTAAATTTTTATTTTTTTTAATACTTTAATCTGGAGGCCTAAATTGAATCACTATATATATATATATATATATATATATATATATATATCACAATGATAAAAAATTATTGAAGATTGTTATTTCTAAAATATTTGTGTTTTCAAAGAGTGTCAAAACATTCATTTGTGAAATTAAATTAATGCACAATAACAAAAACTATATAATAAGTAAATCATATAGTCAATAAATGTTATTAAACTTTTTTCAACTTTACAGAGAAAACAATAATAGAGATAAATATATAATTACTTACATTTACTTCAACTCTTATTTTGTTTCACATCGTTACTACTATTCCGCTTACTATTGTTATTAGTACCTGCTATTATTGTTAATATGAATAAAATATATTATCATCAGTATTATCATTCACTAATATATAAGTGTAAAATAAAATGAATTTTATTTTTTAATTAGTTTACATTTGAAATACAAATATGTGACCGATATTCATAACATTAACATATGCGTGTATTAGTTACACTTTTCAAAATTTCATTGTTACTTAAATGAGATTTTTACACAATTTAAGTAACATTTGCATAGTTTTATACTTCGATTTTTGTTTTTAATTTATTGATATACATAGCAAAAATAATATCAATTATGTAGATCCGGATATTAACATTGTCTAGTTTGTAAAATGTAAAAATTGTACAATATTTATTGCTACATATCCAATTTCTTGCGTTATGTATCCGAAAGAACTATTCATA
The DNA here is from genome assembly GCA_034766995.1 of Acanthacorydalis orientalis. Lineage (NCBI taxonomy): Eukaryota > Metazoa > Arthropoda > Insecta > Megaloptera > Corydalidae > Acanthacorydalis > Acanthacorydalis orientalis. The sequence goes on along the minus strand of CM068316.1, from coordinate 14,118,233 downwards.
GACAAGAACCGAAGTAAAAAACTACATCAGTACATAAGAGAAACTATTATATATTATAATATAGAATTGGATAAAAGTAAGAACATCTTAGATACACTCGATTATCTAATGAACACTCTCATTATTTATTCAAATAACATCATAAACGTTACTTTAAAGTAGTTATTTGAGCTAAAAATTCAGTATTAGTAGTATATTAAATTCCTGTGAAATTTTTTGACTTGTACTGTGAAAATATTTTCTTATTTGTTATTATTTTAATATAAAACAATTTCTATTTTATTTAAAAGTATAATTGAATGTTATAAAAATATTTTAAAAATTTAGAGTAAACGTAATAAAAATTAATTTGTCAATATTGACAAAAATTATACTTTAATAGATAGAGAAATGTATTTTTTTTAATGAAGAAATATCAGATGATTTTTTTTTCTATAATTAAAAATATTTCGTCACGTTTATTCGTGTTATGATTGGCTGTTCAGATTGCGTCAACTGCTTTTGATTGGTCCGTTTTCGCTTCTTCATTAATCGCTTCACTTATTCGTTTACTGTTCTGTAAAGTTGTATCATATATCGATCATTGTATATTGATCATTTATCATTGTACATTGTTAGAAACTATTAATTAACACATTTAGGGATTAAAAAGTTGTCAAATAACTCATTTAGCACCATTAAATTTTGTGAAGAAAAAAATGGTAATCTTTTTATCTCTGAGGCAGAGCGAGCAAGGGACGGAGCCCCCTGGTTATATAAATATTAATTTTTCTCTGCAATTCAAAATAAATTTCAAAAAAATAAAAATTAAAATAATCGTACTTCATGTAATTAAAATTATTTTTTTGTATGCGAATTTTCAAGAATATATGTATTTATCTAAAAAGAAAACTACGAGTATTGAAACCAAACAGAAAAAAATTAATCAAATCAATTTAATTTTAAATACCGTACATACTTCGTTGCAAAGAACACGTGTAGCGTTTTTAAAGGTAAACATTCACTTGACTGCACAGCACGTTCTATTTTTATGTGAATCGGTAGATATTTTTAATCGTTATGCTCACTTATTCGCAAAATTACTTCCTTGAGAATTTCCATCTTTATAAATATGTTTTAATTATATTATTTTCACTAATTATTTAATAACTGGTTAACAGTTTCTCAAAATATGATCGTAATTTCAATTTGAATGTTTTTATATTCTTAATAAATGTGATAATAAGTTTAAACCAATGTCATATCTCTTACCTTTTGAAATTAATTTATTCTTCATATAAAAGTCCTCGAAAAAAATATTTCTTGATTAATTCCAGTATAATATTTTTTCTAATATAGACCGTTTGTATGCCAGGTGCATTTCGCACACAGACTGCATTGTTTACAACTCACCAAGTTAATCGTTAAAATTCGGGTCTTCTATTTAAGGGATCATCATTTCTGTGCTTAATAACATGAATACATTAAGGACCCTACTGCCACTCTCTTCTTGTTTTTCATAACAGTGGTGAAAGTAATAGAATAGGGAGAACGTTCCCTAATATTCAACTCACAATCATCACGTGCCACACACAGATTTCAATCTTTTCGGCTCCATGAGCCAAAAAATTGAAAATAACTGTAATATATTAGCACTTAGTAGATAAATGATTTTCCATTAGCGAAGTGTTGGAGGTTGTTTTTCGGGAATGTGGTCGGTATTGATTTTCTTCTTTTAGTGGTTCTAATAGTAAATTAACTAAATGTAGAAATAAATCACTTATCGAGTGAATCGATCTTAAAAATATTTTTGTTCACTAGACATATTTTATATATAGATATATAGCTTATTGTATTGATATATTTTATGAGAATTATAGGTTTTTCAAAAGTCTATTTAAGAGACTATTAAAGTAATTAATAAAGTATATCTTTGAAATTTATAATATGTTGTTTTCTTTTTTATATTTTTATTTAAATATAATATTTCACTACCTCGTATAGCAAATTTAATTTTAAAAATAATAAATACAAAATAAATTAAACACAAAATTATTTAAATTTAAAATTTTATTATATTATATTCAGCGATTAAATATGTAAATTCCTTGATCGATAAAAACAGTTTGTAGAAAAAAAACATTTTTTTTCAACCTCAAACTTAATTTCTTTTAACTTCTATCTATTTTTTCGTTTCCTGCTTATATATGGTTATAATTTTAAATATTTATGAACTTAGTACTGATCTCGAATATATATTTTTATATCATTTTTGTACCATTTTTCTGTTAAATTAAAAATCATAAATATATATGTTACATAAAACATCATAAACCAGTAAATACGTATCAAGTGTAAACTTTTAATACAGTTATTATTTGAAATGTACTCCGGAATCCTTGTTTTATTTATTATTTCAAACATATTTTTTCAATTAAGTCGAACAAGATTTATTCTCAAAACTGTATACGGTATCATTGCTCCATTTACTAATTAACAAGTATATATATATATATATATATATATATATATATATATATATATATGTATGTATAAATGTACATATATAATCTTTTATACCTTTTTTAATATTGAACCACCTGTTCGTTTATATGCGGTGAATTAAATAGTACCCAAACTTAGTTAATACATTTTCGAAACCACAACCATAATTCGTTCAGGTCCCTTGACAGTGTTACGAAAATATATAACGGATATGTATTCAATCAACCGGAACTTTAGTTTTTGTGCACACCGAAGGGAATTATGACAGATTATGTAGGAAAAACCAAATTTCCCATTAAAGTTAATTACTTACTTATATGTTTTCGATTTTTGCTCATCCACTCGATTTCTTATTCCATTATTTTTTCTTGTAATCTTTAATAATTTAATATGATATTTATTATTGAATTCGTGACGTATTCGAGAGATTATATATATATATATATATATATATATATATATATATATATATATATATATATATGAAAACAACAAAAGTTTTCTGATGACTATAAGTAAATATATATAATATAATAACAAAAAATATATACTAACATTCAGTGCATTTGGCTTTCTAATGGATATTTTATGTATTTGGATAAAACTTGTTATCTCAAATTTAACAAAAGGTTCATACAAAACTTTTCTACATATTTTTGTACATATTTGTCTCGGTATATCATCCAATACAATTTTGTAATTGATCTAATAAGATGTTTTCATTTGGTTTCTCGGAGCTTTTTTTGATTAAATATATGTAATGGGTCCCTTTAGGAATACGAAAATATTTTTGTTAAATTTAAGTATTAGTCAGTTCAAACTTTTTCATACAGGAAATTTTATGTGCAAGAAAACTTTTTTAAGCAGATTTATTAATTCAAGTTTAAGATTTGTTGAGGGACGATTCAGTTTTAAGCACATTATTATAGCAGTTAAGTGTGTTATAAGCAATAAGTGTCTATAAGCAGATATTTTCATTATAAATTTTCCTGAAAAAAAATTAAAAATAATCTAAATATATTTAGATATAAATATAATGTATGTATGAGTAAAAATAGATGATAATACGAAATTTAATATTTAATGAATAATTAACAATTCTTATCAGTCATTAATTGGAAACCTTTGTTTCTCTTTGTATAGAATCTTTGGAATATTCTAATGATAAACGATACATGTAAAATAGATAAATATTGAATAATTATCGTTTAACACTTGGATGGCCATGTCACTCGAATTTGGGTGACGGACATATTGGCTGGACAGAAATGATTTAAGCAGCTATTTTGAAGGATAGTCGCCAAGATGCAAGAAAGTGACTAATAAAATTTGAAAACAATATAATAATGTATTATTGGAAATAAAAAAAAAATGTTTTTTCGACCAATAATTAGCAATAGGATTTTCTTTCACATGTCTCATCTATAGTAATAATCGTAAGATTTTTTTTATTTCTTCAGCATTAGTTGAATTCTATTGATTACAGTCGTGCATTTGCAAAGAAAGGGAGGGAAATAGATAGATCTTAAATAATGAACCTTTATATTTAACACTCAAAAAAAACGGATCGAATAATAATCCACTCATAATGAATTTAATAAGCAGGTGACAAAATACTTTATATTGAAATTATATTCTACCAAAAGTACGATAGAGTATTGTACATCTTTTTCTAACTTAATTTTGTTTTATTTCAAGTGTCATTTTTATTTAATCAATAGATTGAAATAAAATTCTGGAAAAGTAACTGAATAAAAAGTGATTTAATTTAGTTTATATTCCATTAACCAAAATAACTTAATGTGAAAAATACACTATGAAAGAAAATAAATAGATTCTGAATCTCCAAGTTCGATAGATTTTCTTATTGGTTGTGTATATTTAAATTTATATGCAAATTATAAAAAAAATAATAGTACGATATATAATATTTACAATAAAACTTGCCTATCATACTAAATCACAGAAATGTGATGCAATAAGAACAGGTTAAATCTACTATAAATGAAAATAGATTTAATTGTTTTTATTTCTTTAAAATCATACCATACGATTTTTTTCTAGTAGTACCTATAAAATATTAAAGGACAAATAAAATATAATTTTGTTTTAATGAACACTAAATAAAATTCTTGATTGCTGTAAAATATTAAACATATAACTTTTCAACAGTGTATATATATATATATATATATATATATATATATATATATATATATATATATATAGTGTATATTTTTTAATTATATATAAGCTTAACTAAAAATACATCACGTTGTAGTCCATTATTAAACACGTCCTGTAAATTATGTTGAGCGTTGTACATATTGTACGGTAATTCGAATTTATTTTTCGTGCTTTTTAACTTTTCCACTATTTATGAGTCTGTGAAAATTAACGTGTCATGTTTAAAATGAAACAGCAATGTATAAATCCTGTATACATGAGAACAGTGTTTAAATAAAATAATTTAAAGCTGTATGTTATGTGATATTTTAAAAAAATATTTATTAATTATTATCATTAATGGATTTTTGAATATTCATAAAAGGTTTGATAAAAAATTATCATTTAATTGACGAATAATTTATTTTACCATGAATTATTAATTTTTACATTGTTTGTACACTGAATTAATATGTAAGTTTATCACTAAATTTTTAGTACTCATCATTTTCACAAATGAATTTTTCATTCATACTACAAACTGCATTTTTTTCTGATCAAAAATGTTCAGTAAATGATTATTGATAGATTTTTATTGTTAATAATTTATATTTGGGTGATGATGATATATCATCTCCTCATTCTATTATCTCAAGAGCGATCAAGTGAAAAAAAAATAAAAGTGTTTTTGTATAAAATATAGGAAAATATTTTATAGAAATATATTTTTATGTATCTGAACACCCTAAAAATAAAGAAATCGTCATCGAAGTGAGCATTAGTAATGATCAAAAATTACTAAACTAAACTAAATTAGGACAGAATTTTCAAAATAAATGTTAAAAAGGTGTAGTTCGCACAAACATTTAAGATACATAATATTAGGTTGATAGGAAAATAATTGTGGTTTTTATTTTCTAAATTCTAACTTTATTTTTTTCAATTAAATTGTCATTTCATCGTTTTCATGTTAATATCATTTTAAAGTGCATTTTCGGTCTGTATTTTGGTTTTATTATTTTGCTTCGAATTGGGCTATTGAATTAAAGACGAAAAAGAAGCAAATGAGAGCAATTTTTTGTATGAGTTCCAAAGGGATGGTAAAGCAGTAGGCACTGCCAGTATAATAAACAATCTTTTTCGTGTTGGTTCTGTTAACGTAACGTACGGTGAAATGGTGGTTCTAAAAAGTTCGTGCTGGGGAGAAAAGCCTTGAATATAAAGAATGTCGCGGGCATCCTTTTTAACGGCCAACTGAAAGCGTTAGCTGAATCAGAACCACGTACAACAATTCGAGAGCTTGCACAAAAGTTATGCATTAGTCATCCAATAGTTCTGGACCACTTAAAATAGCTAGCTGAAAAAAATGTACATGAATTTAAAAGTCATTAACCGTAATTTTTTTTGTACCAATCTAATACAATAGTTTAACATTTGTGTTAATAATTTCACTTGAATTTGATCAAAAAAAATCAGTCGATTTGATTCCACGGTGCAAATGACCTTACATTCTGACGTTACACTAAAATGTTACTATTTTTTTAAATGTGCAAAAAGTAATATTAGTCATAAAAATGTGTATAACTAATGTAATCTAAACTCATTTAACATTGTTTAAATATCAGACCAAGAAAATTTCTACTGAAATTTAATTAGGACAGAATTTTCAAATCAATGTTAAAAATGTGCATTTCGCACAAACAAACTGCAATTATTTTCCTACCAAACTAATACATTAGTAACAAATGTGTTTCTGAACAGTGTATATTTATATGAAATACTAATTTATATTTCTCATATGACAATGTTATATGCTAACATAACTAATCTAAAATATGTAAAAATGAATTTTAATTCATTATTAATAACGGATAATAACTTAAATGAATTCAAAATGAAGTAATAATATTTACATAATGAATAAAGTAGGGGAGATAATACGACTACATTAAGTAAAATAATTTCAAGTATCTGATTTAATTGATTTACGAGTAATAAATCTTTATTTCGAGCACATTAAAAAATACATTACTGTCATTTCGATAAACGTTCATTGCGATTCTAAATTTCAATTTCTAAAATAACTTATCGAGATGATATCAATTTAATTGAATAACAAAAGAAATCGTATTTTGAAGGTATTTTCAATTCTGTTTAAAGTTAATGGTCGGATGGCATAGAGACTCAACGCAAAGATACTAAATTAAATTTTTGGCAATATTCATTCGACAAAATAGCGGCGAATATAACCTTTATGTCGAATAAAGTTCAAAGAAATGAAATTCATGATTCTTGCTTGCGGTAGTAAAAGTTTTCGAGCGAAGTTTTCAGTTCGATTGCACGTTGCATCACTGACGACTGAGAAAACTGTTGTTTCTTTTTTTTTGCAGAAAGTCATACTAGTATTTTTCACGTACACATCGAAAATACATAAATATTTTATTTTCATTGATTTTACGATTCCTGTTTACTTATTCTTTATGCATATACTTTTTATCGATCACTTTATGTGTAAGTACGTACTAGAAGTTCCGTATATTTACATGAAGATATTTTATACAGTGACGTATTTTTTTAAACAGCTTGAATTTTATATTTTATGTGTCTGTTTATAAAGATTTATTCAGTCTTTTTATATTTCGCTTATTTAAAAGCGTAATGAAATATTCATTTTTATGTTATTGTTGTACTTTTTTTTCTCATAAATTTTGTTTTATTTAGAACTTTTAAGAATCCTTCATGGGTATAAAAATTTATTTTCTAATTTATTTTCAAACTTTTTTCTTGTTATTTATATGAATTTGAAATAATTTATTTAAATATTCACTTATTGCAGAATGGTTTTTGATGATTACAGTAAATTTCGCTTAAATTAGGTCTACAAATTAATTCAATTCCTTTTTTATTAAAAATGTTTTTTTACAGAAAAAGGAAATACAGTGAATGTGTCATTATTTTATATAATTTTTCTCCATCTGTCAGGTAACTGATTCCTTGTCGAAAAAAGATGGCGGGTTTATATTACAGAAGTCATAATGTATTTCCGGACCTCTTCCAATTTTTAGTATTTTTTGCATGTTTTCACATCACATCACCTTCTTTCATAGCTGAACAAATCATTCCTACGGCTTAGGTAGTATTTTTTTCAACTGGAATGCAAAAACTATGCAATTTCTAATATTTTCGACTCCATCGTGTTCACCATTCTTTTATGAGTGTGTACCAAGTTCGTGACCAAAATATATAGTTTTTAACACATTAACTGCCATATGACGCACTGTATTTGTACTGCAACTGTAATTTCATGTGCATTTCTAACTGATTGAGCCGTAAAACGACCGGCCGTCGTAAACAATGCAATCTGTTACACGACATTGTTTTTGGTGCAATACAATTTATATATATATATATATATATATACACAGTCAGTCGTTAAAGTATCTGACCACCTCTTATACTCAGTATGTTTTATGTAATAAATTAAGTTTACTGCAGAAAAGAAATTGTTTAAGAATATGTTTGATATCGTTTATTACTCTATTTCAAAATATAATATTTACCAGTAATAATATATATATATATATATACAAAATGTTAAAAAAAGTGTGTTTGCAATTCAACATACTATATTTATATACACAAAAGTATCCGTCCACTCATAATATTTTTTCGATATAGAATACATAAAAGAGTTAGAAGGATGGACACTAGTACTTAGTAGGATGTCCTTTAGATTTTAGAACTGCTTTTAATCGATTAGACATATAATGTACAAGTTTTTTCGTTATAGCTGAGATGATCTGTTCTATTCTTGTTGGAGAAAGGTTTCTAGTGCTTCTTTACTGGTTTTGGAATGATCGGTCAAATATTTTTTCAAAACTTACCATAAATATTCTATGAGATTCATGTCCGATGATTAAGGAGGTATTCAGAGTTGTTTCGGTACATTGTATCAAATCCGTTCTTTCGATTTTCTGGCACAGTGCTTGAGATCATTGTTGTGTTGAAAAAAAATTGTTTTCCAAATTTTCAAAGAATGTCTCAAAAATTGCCTCCAAAAATTGTTTCCCTAATTTCTCTGAATTGATCCTTGAACTATGTTTCAAGTCAGCTGATCCATTTTTCATTCAATAAAATGAAGGTTTCCAACCCCAGCTTCCGACATGCAACTTCACTCCATTATGAAACCACCTCCATGTTTTATCATTGATTGGAGATTTTCTTTACTGTATTCTTTAGTGTAAGTATCACGTTAACCATTTCCATTTCCGATCATTTACGATGTTTCACGAATCATTGCGGATTATAACCGCATGAAATTTATTCAAAAATCGTATTCTCTGAAGCTTTACAGTAAAAATTTTTCTACATATTATATTTTGTTTTTAATTTTTATAAACTGTTCCAATAAAATTTTTACTACTAACATTTTAGGCAGATTATTTATGCGTATAATTTGTTAATTTCTGTTATTTGTTAGGAGAAATAAAGAGAGATCGACTCTCCCTCCGCACGAGAGGAGTTGGCAAGAGTAGTGAGTAGGAGGCAGAGCTCCCTGGTTATTTAAAAAAATGTCCTACTTCTCTCATTTTTCAAACAATATAACAGGATATTAAAAAGAGCTAACATTATTTTTCAAATTATTGATAAACCATTCTGTCTAGAAAATAAACAGTCATATATAAGAAATCGATAAAATTACTGAACTGTTATACTATAAAAAATCTACAATACGTATAACAAACATAATCACATCAAAATGGATTCGTGCGAATAATTAAAAGAAACACTTGTCATGTGCATCCTAACAATTCACATTTCGTCGGTATTGTTCGTCGGAAAAATATTTGTCGCTTTTATTTGAACATCAAGTTGTTTACCATTGCTTTTTATTGTTCTGCTAATTTAAAATAATGCCGACACAACTCGAGGATTTTACAATTGACAAAAATTAATTACGATTTTGCGTCAAACGTGTTTTGATCTCGTGGTAATGTGTTTTTCGGTTCTAGCACAAAGCTGGATGGTTTTGGTAGGGGGTTGAAGCCGCATACTAAATGATGTGCTTTCATAACATGAATGAAAGAGAAAACACTACTGAAATGCATGTACACGCATATACACACACACACACACATATATATATATATATATATATATATATATTTATATATACTTATGTGTGTGCGTGAGTGAGCATTATCTAATTTTAATGTATTTAGGTATTTGCACATATAGATGTGTAAATCATTACATACGCATGTAGATGCTTAAATACAGATATATTTAGTTAATTTTGCTCTTTAATTATCAACATCAGGCGTGAAATATAATTTCATATTTATGAGAGGACTGATATATATATATATATATATATATATATATATATTATTGAATTGAGTTTTGTAAAACATAACGTTTAATCAATTTAATGATAACATATATTAATTTATGAAGAGTTTGACTTTGTTAAAGAAATATTGTATCTGAGTTTAATTCAAAAAACCTGTTAACACTCTGAACCTTATGTCGAATGGATAAAACTGCAAGGTTGTTAAAAAATCGGTAATATATATTGACATCATAATATTAAAAACATTCGGTTATAATGAAGTTTTTATATAACAATTTATTAAATATTGCAATTAGATGTGGAAAATAATTCTGTGCCTTTAAACTGAACTAATCATAACTTAGTTTTAAATGAAAATGAAAGGGGCAGCGGGGTTTCAAGGAGGTGGTCTACACGAAAAAAAAATTTCTTTATAAAAATTTTACGACAGAATTATTAGTTATACATAGAAAGGAAGAGAACGTTATTATGAGTTTTTTTTAATATTCAGTTCAATAAAATAAATTGAAAACATTGTATGTCCTTAAATGTAATTAAATTTTAGTTTTTCTATCTCAGTCAGATCAAAGTTAACTAAAATTAAGAATATCTATTTTTATATTTCCTGTACACCTGATTTTCTTATCTTTTTTTTGCACAATGCTCAAATTGGATTTTTTAAATTAGAAGTTTATCTTTGTACGTACTCACTAAAAATTATATATTTATTTTTACCAATTCTATAAATATAACATTATTTAAAAAGATTAAGCATTTTATAAGTATTCATTTGTTGCAAAAATAATTGCAGTTTTTATCATTTTAAGTTTGGTGCCGATTGTTCTAGTTACCGTTATCTTTTGTTATAGTCATGTGATACATCATGATAAACAATGAAATTAGCATTATTGACTACAGATTATGTCTATTGTTTTCATTCTTTACTATTGTTGGATATAACCTCTTAAACTAGTCATGGAAAAAGCAAATTCGTGCGATTTTTTTATACGGGTTTAAATTGAAACATAAAGCAATTGAAACTGTTTGAAATATTAATTTTTTTTTGGCGAAGAGTCAATTAGTGAACGTACAACACAACACTGGTTCCAAAAAAAATTCGCAAAGGAAAGGAAAGCTTTGATGATGAGGAGAGTCGTGAACGTCCTTCAGCTATAGATAATAATGATTTAAGAACCATTATTACAGCAGACCCATGTAAAACAACTCGAGAAGTGGTAGAAGAATGATCATGCAAAATTTCTTCGAGATTTGAGCCTAATTAGAAAAACAAAAAAGCTGAATAAATGGATGCCGTGTAAACTAAACGTACAACAAGCAATTCGGCGATAAGAAGTCTGTTCCGCGCTTCTTTAGCTTAACAAAAATGATCACTTTCTTGATCTCATTGTAACATGTGGTGAAAAGTGGATTCTCCACAATAATCATAAAAGTTCATCACAGTGGATAGAACGAAGAGAAGCACCAAAACAGTTTTCTAAACCGAAGCTTCATGATAAATAGATTATGATCACTGTTTGATGGTCAAAAAGTGGCATCATTCACTTTCAGTTCTTAAATACTGCTGAAATAATAACGTTTACGGCCAGCATTATTCAATCAAAAAGGACCAACTCTTCTTCATGACAACGCCCAACCATGCGTCGCACAAATGATTTAAACAAAATTAAATGAACTGTGTTATCAATCCTTGCCTCACTCTCCTTTTTCTCCGGACTTGTCTGTCCCACGGATTATTATTTTTTAAAACGTTTGCTTTATTTCCCACGAGAGAAGGTTTTCAAACATCAAACATCAGCTCAAAGCGCTTTTGATAAATTTATTAATTCCAGGACTCCAGAATTCTATCTTGTAGGAATAAATAAACTTGTTTCCCGTTGGGAGAAATGTTTACAGGCCAATGGTGTTTATTTTAATTGATAAATATAATTTTTAACTGATATATGTCTTTATACTCGATACATAAGAACCCGAATTATTTTTGCACCAACCTATTAATTTATAAAAATATAATCACAAATATATTTCTATAAATTGTAATTATTTATATCTACTTGTATTTATAGAAGATTTCTTCATAATTTTTCCTCTATTATTCTATTATTATTTATTGAAAGTTATATGAAAAAAGGTCATGCGTTAACTAAAAAATCTAATATTTTCTTAATATTCTATTCGCCGTTTGTTACAACTATATTCATCAGTATTGCAAACATACAATTCATTATACAATAATACAATAGAATGTTATAACAATTTACGATTCAACACCCGCTAAATCATTCATTGTGTAAATTTAAGCACATTGGGGGATTCGTGCGGCTTACGTAAACAGCTTATAGTTTCTGGGTGTAAGATATTCCATTTCACGCGCCGGTTATTGTCGCCATGTAACGCCACATAGAGCATCGTGTGCTGCGCGTCCTGTACGCATCCCGTGTATTACTTGTTTCTGCTGCTGCTGCTACTGTTTTATCATACAGAACTACTCGCGTTATCTCTGTGTCGTGTCGTGGCTGACTGCTTTGCCTGTTTGCAACGCGTGTCAACCCGTACGGCCCAATTTCCTAGATTTTTCGATTTTAGACTAGTGACGTTGCGAACGCGACGATTATGTGCTATCGGGACCTTTTATAATGTTAGTTTTTATTACTTTGGGGAAATTTCCGGCTCGTTCACGACATTGCCGCGAAATGTGTTTTATTTTTTAACGAATCTGATTTTTTATTTCGTCACAGAGACATAGAGGTAGTTTAAAATAGATTCAACGTCTTTGCGCTTGACATGTGATGATTTTGACAATGAATATATTATATATTACACATTGATCCAATAATACTTCTCTGTAACGTACAAACTTTTATTACACAGAATTGTAATATATTTTAATATTATTGCATTTACGATATTTTTCATAAATTTCTCATCATCACTTAGAAATAAATTCCTGTTATAAATTAATATGAAAATATTAAATTTAGATACGTTGGAAAAAAACATTTTTAGGAGTAGAATGCTTCTTTATTATTTGAGCCTCTCACAAGACAAATCGATTAACTCCATAAAATAAAAACTGAAGAAATATGATCAAATAATGTACACTTTTTTTAAAATTCCCTTTATAATATAAATTTAAATAAACATTGTAGAATGCATTAATGCAGATGTAACTCTTATCTAACAATATTTAAAACGAATAAGATAAAATAGCCTTAGTGTAATCGCCACTAGTTTTACAATTTTTTTGTGAATAGGGGAGTTAATCGATTTAGCAAATGAAAAAAGTAATAACGTTAAACTCAGTGTTCAAATTATTATTTTTTTTTATTACAGAAAAAATTACTTATACATTTTTTCTTAAAAATTTTTCGTAAAAATGAATAATAACTGTTTTGTTACAATATATTATTTGTTATTGATTGATGATGTCTTTTTCGTCAGCTGTATGTGAGGTCCCATCATTTCGATTTGTCTTTAAGTTTCTTTAATAATCATGTTTAACCGGAGGAATGAATTTTAGCAGGTCCATCATGTCTTTCCTCTTTTCTCTTGTAACAGTTCTTCCTATAGGATATAACAAAGGCTGGTCTACATTTTTCAGACCTAGTGCTCTACCTGTTGCAGATTTTCTTATATTAATGGTATGAAATTTTGAATCTTCGTTAAAGTCATATTTGAATTGTATGAGGTGGGTTTTGGGCCTTTTTAGTTTTTATCCAGTGCAATTTAAGCCAATTTATTGGAAACCCTGTAACGGTTACTTTTCTGTTAACGATTGAATTTTCTAAAGGATTTATTGAGAAAAAATTCTAATGAGTCATTTGGATGATACTAAATGGCGCTTTATTTTTACAATTTTTGATTATATTGTACTAATCATCAGGTGATAAACATTTTCTTGGGTCGGGCTTTCTATTAGTAAATCGTGTTGAAGAACCATCAGATTCATTTTTTTCTACATCTAAATTTGTATTATTAGTCTTATCCATCTTGGTATAACGGTATAATTTATATTTTTTTTTCTAAAACGAACAAACATTTAATTTGAAATAATTGTCTATTTATTCACAACTACTTTTTCTGCGGCAGGCAGACCGAGTCAGACTACTTTTTTCTAATGAAACAATACAACACAATTTATGGTTTTGTTTTCTTTATTATTTTTTTATCAAATTGTCATACTACTATATTAGGAAGTACTTATTGATAAGAAGGGGAATGGAATATAATGCGATAGGAGTTAGGAATATTAAAATTAAATCACGATAATCATGAATTGGATATGATATCAACATGACTTGACTGCGTAGGTTATCAACAAGACTCGAATCTGTGTCAATCAGAATGCAACTTACTAACATATTTTACTTTATTTCTGAATAAACACTCCTAAGCAATTTACCGTTATCATTGAGCACTTGCTGCTGCATTTGAATAATTTCAGCGATTTACATTTAGACTACGAAGTTAATCAGGTTGGGTTCTGAAATAAATTTTAATTATTCAATGACCAAATAAAATAGCCATTAATTGATGTTACTACTTATTATTAGGGAGATATGTTATAGCTATAAAAAGTAGAGAGGCAATCAAATACTTTGAAGTTTAGATTTGAAAAAATTAAAAAAGGAGTTAATCGATTTGTGCTGTGAACGGTTACATGTTTCAGCACTTATTCCCTCTTCATCTATATTTTAATTATTTTTATGAATTTTAGTATTTAAATCAATTTGAAATTATTTAATTGAATTAAGTCGAAGTTTGAGTTGACGTTTCAAATGATCCTCAACTTCTACAAAAACTACGAAATCCGTACAAATGTCAATTATATAATATTTATTTTAGAATCATTTGAATTTTCAAAATTAATTTTAATATACGTGAACATGACATTATTAGAAAGTTTTGGTGTTTTAATTGTATGCACTTTTAAATCATTAATTTATAAAATTGTTCTCCATTAATTTTCAGCCCTAGTTAATTTGATTTTTTATTAATTTTTTAATCAGTTAGATGAAGAATGTGTGGCTTGTGGATATTTTCTACAAGATGAAGAGATCATCTATATTTTAAAGAAGACTATGCTGTTTTTAAAATAACATTTATATACCTGGACATACGTTTGCTTTAATGTAATGAGCTTTTTGTCCAGTGTAATTAACCCTTCGAAGCCGGGCGTGGATCTAGGAATTCATTGAAGTTTTCCGAAGAAACTATGATCTCATATCGCTATCTTTTGGATGATATATTTAAAGGTCATCAATCTGTTCTTAATGAGACTAAATTTATAACTCTATTTTTCATTGAAAGAAATACTGTCGTTTAAAAATCAGAGAAATCGTGTTTTTTTCATGTGAAACCTATAAAAATTATGAACTTAAAGTGAATAATATTTTTTCCATTCATTAAAATGAATCTTATAAAAAATTTCAAAACTCTACGTCCGTACACAACATGTGACCTATGTGAAACCGTTTTTGCATACTTGATTGTTTCAAAATTTTTCACACTCAACAGTAATGTTATTTCTACAAATTTTCAATTGTAATCAATTTTTTCGCTTTCAATTATATATTTCCAGGCAAGAGATTTATGTTTCCCCGAATATTATCAACGATTTTTCATGATACATCAGATAGATGTGAAATTTTTAATGGCTAACCTGAATTAATATATTTTTTCTTGTAACCAGAAAATTTGCAATTTTTCTTTTGTTTACGATAAAAGAATATCCATTTAATCGAAAAATATTTGTTAAAAAATTTTATCACTCTTTTCTACTCCCTGGCTTCAAAGAGTTAATAGTACATTTTTCGGCACTCATTCACTTTTCAGGTATATATTAATTATTATTATAAATTTTAATTTTTCCACCAATTTAAAATTGTTTAACTGAATTTAGTCGAAGTATTAACGTTTTAAGTGATACTCAACCTATACAAAAACTAAAAAGTCCATACAACTGTCAATTCTATATTTATTTTAGAATGGCTTAAATTTTGAAAATTAATTTCGATAACTTAACATGACATATATGGAAAGTTTCGCTGTTTTGGATCTGTTTTAAATAGTTAATTTTTAAAATCGTTCGCCATCAATTTTCATTTCTAGTTAATTTGATTTTTCATTAATTTATTAATCAGTTAGATGATAAGTATACAGCTTGTGGATATTTTCTACAAGATGAAGATGTAGTCTATATTTTAAAGAGGACTATATTTTATTTAAGAGAATATTTATATATCTGATTAGTATCTAAACATTAAACATATGTTCACTTTAATGCAGTGGTCTTCTTACTGACTACTTCTTGTCGACTCATGAAACCATTAAGATTATAATTTTTTTCCGAAATCAGTACTATCCTCAGAAAACTCAACAATACCTCAATACCTCACAAGTTTTGAAAATCAGCAATTTTACATGATCAAATTTTATTCTGTACATCTGATTGAGCGGGGTATGACTATGTACTCATAAATAGAGTTCTACTACATAATAGGTATAAATACAGTTTTACTGCTTAATAATATGTATTTATAGAAATCAAAGAAATTATTGTAAATTAACTATTTTGAATTTTTAGCTTTTCGGGGTTTTTCTTCGAAAATTCTTTCAAACTTTGACTTTGACTAGCGGAACTCCAGTGTACAGTTTGCAGAATACTGCTTCAATGTAATGAGTTTTTTGTTGAGTGTAATTAAACGAACAGATGTCTGTGTGCACAAGTGTTTATTTAGTTGTTTGGAAGTTGCGAAGTGAAAAATAGATACATTTGTAAACAGAGTTAGATAATATATCTAGGTACTTGTTTTACTTTTATGTCTTCAGAAAATTGTAAGAATATATATCAATAAGAAGAACAGAGTACATTTTTTATTCGACAACATAAAATATACATTTTTATTCACTGTCCCTTATGACCTGGAAATAATTCATGCACATCCCAAATATTCATCCTCTTTTTTCTATATATTTGAGGATCTAATTAGATTAGCGATTTTAGTAGATTATCAGAAGTTTCGATTATTCTCTCGATTTAGAAGTATTCTTCAAATTGCATTTATCCAATTTTCATTTCCAAACCTATCATTGGTGTTTGTATTGAAAAGTGAATACTAGTTTTCCCCACAAATAAAAAAAATGTTTCTGTTTGTCAATAATTATTGATCCTTCTGATTATTTTGGTAACGATGATATCAGTTTCAGAGCACCGAGGTATAAAAAACACTAATTGGATTTTTATGTTCTTTGTATTTGTTTATTGTTTGTTTGTTTAATATTTATTTATTATGTTAAATTCTCTGGAATGTTTGTAAATTGAGTTAGTACCTTTACTGACATTTATGCGTCTGTTATGAAAGAATCATGTAATGTCTGATGTAAACTTTATCAATTTTGAGATATATTTAACATTTGTCTTTAGCAATGTCATAAAATTGATTGCAGGAAAAGTGAAAAGAAAATTATAATATTAAAAACATGTTCAGTGGAAGTGCTTAATTACAAATTAAACATAAACTCTAATTTTTAAAAATAATTAAAATCTTTTCGGTGCTACTATTATAATATAATAAAGTTGATTATGTTTTTATTGATACGAATCTTTATTATATAGATTCCATTTCATATTTCATTTAATTCAATTATTATTTAATTAAATTTTAACGATTATAATTCGTATTCTAAATTTAGAAATTGAGAAAAGTGTCATTTCAAAAAAGTGAACACATTAAATAATGAAATACCTTTCTTATCGATACGAAATCGATTAACTTTAATAATTCAAATTTTAAATGAATGATATGCTCGGTTGGATTTATATAACGAGCAAGAACTGAGTAATAACGAATATCTATTAACGTACATACATTCCGGCGATTCGTTCGACTGTCGTTGAAATTAAAAACGGCGAAATTATAAAATTCATTTCGTCCCGTCGACTGTAAAAAATGTAAAAAAGAAACGTAAATCGGATAAAATTATTCTTTCAGTCGTAACTTTCGTAAGCTCAACTAAAATTTTTACTAGAAGAAATAATCAAGTCGGTCACACTGGCTGATTTTATCACCGTAATGAGAATTATATATATAAGATTTTACAGCATTTTTTTTTTGTTGAAGATGTAGAAAAATTCAACTGACGAATTAGTTACAAATCCTATTTTATGAATATTTTCAAACGTGATTATCTTTATTCCATTTCATTATAAAAATTTATTTTTTTATTATTCAATGTAAAAATTTATACAATTTTTTCGATATCTTTATTTGTATAACATCTAAATATATGTGAAGTATTTGTATGTTTGGAACAAATATTACACTCTATTCTTTGTGAACTTTTAAGTTTAATGAATTTGTCTTGCAATATATATATATATATATATATATATGTATATATGTATATATGTATATATGTATATATGTATATATGTATATATGTATATATGTATATATAGTTATATATATGTATATATGTATATATGTATATATATATATATATATATATACGAATGTAGCGCCAAATATTCACGGCCTAGATAGAAAGGAATGTAAATAAAAAAGAAACATAAATCATACATATATAATTAGAAATATAATTTCATACATGTTTCTTATTTACTTAAAGTATTAGATTGGTAGAAAAGTAATTGCGGTTTGTCACTTATAAATTCATATAGAAACGTCTTCTGGAGGGATTAACCATCCCCTGTTGTGAATCACTGACACATTGTTTATTTCATATGTTTTTAGATAAACCCATTTTAACGCAGATTTAATAATGTCTCAGTGTTTAATTTTCCATTTGTTCATAAAAATATCCATCATTTTCCTTTAATCAACTGCTAAATACAAAATATTTTTCAGATAAATCTCAAATTTCATAATTGTCTATACCGAATATGAAATATAATTCTTAAAAAAGAGATTTAAGCGCTTACTGTATGTCAAACTGTGAAACTTTTAAACGACTCAAGTATAATGAAATATAATACTATCTACGTTAATGAGCTCATAAGACTTCTTAGTAAAATTCGGAAAACAATATTACTTGTTTACCCTTAACAACTTATAAATACAAAAAATAATAAAATAATGTTTACTTAATATTTTCTGAAAAAAGAAATAATATCCCAAACTTTATATTAATATAATATGAGTAGAAATTGTATGTGATTTCTATATTGACGTTTGTGATTTCTATATTACAAACTGTGTTTGAATTGTATGAAAATTATATTTCAGTTATTTTAGAATAATTACATTTGAAACTAAGTTATGATTGAAACTATTATTTTAAATGAATTTTGGATTGATTATCTAGATTATTACATATTTAATTGAATTAATTATATTGCAAGAGTAACCCTTACTGCCATGTTATGTTTTGAACTTAATTTAGATTAAAATCGATATTGTAAATGTGTTCCAAGTTATTTAAATATTAATAAAACGTATTCCACAACTTTGCTGATTTTAATATCAAATTTCTAATTATTATTAAAATTAGTTTTTAAGGAAAGCATTAAATATAGATAACAAACAAGATTATAAATGGATTAAAAATTGTCCTCACTGCAAGTAATGTCTATATATATATATATATATATATATATATATATATATATATTAAGCTGATATGAAACATTGATAAAACATCATGCTATTAAGAAATCGTATCAAACATAATCAAACGGTTATCATGACAAAACCGTTTTAACAGACCTTTGCCACAAATGTAATAAACATGTCAGATTTGTACCCTAAGCTAACTAAGCTTGGATTACATGGGAGAAATTGGCCAGAGCATCAAACACGATAACTGGGGACAGGTGTTTCGATCCAGTCGGATATATTTTTAAAGCTTTCCTGTTGTTATCCCACTATGTATGTAGTTTTGTAAATTATTTGTATAACGCGGATTCCGTACAATTCTATTATGTATGATTTGTGTTACAATTGCATTCGAATTAATATATCACCGAATATAGAATATGTTTCTTTGTTTGAAAATGTACAATTATATAATCGATTTGTGTGATCGTTGCCATTTAAAATTTATTATTTATCATCAGTTTACACATTTTGTCGTTCAGTGGACTGTGTATGTTTTCAATTTATATAAATAATGTTAATTAATAATGTTATTTATATGAATAGAATTTTAATATCCATCTATCAATATATATATATATATATATATATATATATATATATATATATAAATGTGTATGTGTATAACTGTGTAATAAAATACTGATTTTGAACGATACATATACAGTTAACATGAAAAAGAAACGATTTTTGTGTATCCTTAAAATCAGAATCTATTACTTAAAATTCTTTTAAAGCCAAAAACCTATTGATGATATCAAATTATTTTTTGGTAAACAAGTTCTCTATCATGAAATCATTAGTTTTTATAAATAGTTTTTTAAGAGTTGTATTGATCGAGAATTACCAATAATTTTAATATCTGTATTCATTAAGATTTGAAATTATTTTGTAAGCGAATATATATATATATATATATATATATATATATATATATATATATATATATATATTAGACCAACAAAGAAATTTAATGTGATAGAAAGATTCAGATTCATATCGTGATATATTCTATACCGATATGTATATATATATATATATATATATATATATATATATATATATACACATACAAAGGAGGCAAAAGCACAGAAACAGTTAAGACACTGTAGCCTAATTTAATTTCGCAAATAAATTCTTTTTTCACCCCACAAACTACACTAAAATTTTTCGATTTGAAATATTATATATATATATAATTATTGATTATTTTAGATCGTCGCTCACGCGCGTTTCCATGGCAACGCCATCATCTTCAGGTCAATAAGTTGTCCAAAAATCTAAAATGCAGATTTGTAAATCTAAGTGAAGATTTTTCGAAATTACTCTAAGAATGATGGCATTCCCATCGAAACGCTCTTACGCAACAATCGAAATGAATCAATAATTATTGAATATTTTTTATCTAAAAATTTTCGTCTTATTGTGTCGAGAAGAAAAGAATTCATTTATGAGAAGTAAAAACTTTTCATAAGAAAAAAATCTCTTAAATAGTGAATTCTATTGAATAGATATCAATGTAATAATACAAAATTTTCTTTGTTGTTATTATTATTATTCTTTTTTAATTCTCCAAAACTACTTCAATTATAAATCTCATCTACATAAAATATTATCATAATGCTTGATAAATTAGCCCTAATTTATTAATTTCCAAACCTATTAATATTATCTACATATATTTACTATAAAAAACAATCAATTAATTAATATAAAGTATTATTAATTACACAATAATTAAGGATTAGTTAAAATTACACAATAAAATTTATTTTCCTAGAGATTTAAATTAAAATTATTTCAACAATTTTTATAAAAATTATTAAATTGTTTCAAAAAATTAACTTCTTTAATAAAACTTAAATTAATAGAATACAGCATGCTTTTAGTGAGCAACCTATTGAAAAATTGAATTAAATCAATTTAACTGTTACATAATTTCTACGTTTTAAGAAGTGCTTTCTTCTTATTGAGCGTAATCCAATTTTGTAAACAATGAATATACTCACTTTATACGTATATACATATATATATATATATATATAAATATAAATAAATATGTACATATATATATATATATATATGAACATACACATTACAAATTTATATAGGTTAGTGAGTATCCATGGTTTGAATTAATCGTTTCGCTCAACTGAATGTTCTGAAAGAACTTACCACAAATGTTCACAGTCTGTGTAGAACGACTCTTATATTATTTTTATTATTGTATTTTATGAAAAAATATCGGTCTCGTTTTAGTTCTTAAATAGTCATTAAAAAACACATGTGTAAGTATAAGACTGTTTATATATATATATATATACACATACATACACACACACACACACGTGTGTGTATGTATGAATCTATTTTTTAATAGAATAATTTTTTTAAAAATTGTAGTTTCACTTTCCTATTTTAAAATAATTGAAACACTTTCGTATTGATAGTTTTTAATTTTTGCTTATTTTTATGTAAAGGCATTTTTCAATCTATATTTTATTCATATTGGAACTAAATTGTAAGTGGAACCTAAATATATTTTTTCAAATTTATTTCAGATGGGTTATCGGATTTTAGGATTTGTTTTTTAATGATTTATTTGATTTAAATTGATTTTCGCTAAATATTTATCTATTAAAAAAAAGTTCCGTCAAATTACACTAATAAAAAATGTGCAGAGATTTTGTATTAAATTAGTAGTAACGATGACACCCGAAGTTACACAAAATTTTATTGAAGAATTATGATATTGATGTGTGACTATAAAACAATTACGTGGCTATATATCTAGGAGAGTAAGACAGTTACTTGCATTCAACGATGAAATATATCTGCGAGAATGATTTTATAGACACACTAAAATATATATATATATATATATATATATATATATATATATATATATTACGATATTGAGCGAATATATGCGATACGAGCAAAGAAAATCGGAGTAGAAAGCGTCGTCGGACCGCCCCTCCGGGTAGGGGTGTGTGTTGTGTAGAGTGCAGAGCCCCCTGGTCTTTTAAAAAAATGAATGTAATATTTAAAAAACGAGAGTTTCATATGCATATCACAATTTTTAATCATTTTTTCTTTTATCGTTTAAATAATGTCATCGTATTTCAACCATATCTCAAAGTTAATTGGAGGGTTATTGTAAATATAAATCATATTTAACTTTTTGTTTATACAAAGAATATAAAATATTAAATACAAATAAAACACTGAGTATTTTACACAAGAATGCTATATTTTATACGAAGAACGTATTAAGGATATCATGGTATGAATTTTACAATATTAGTAAAACAAATCTTGTCTCTTATAAAGTAATTAAAATAGGATATTATTATCAATTAGTAAAAATGTTAATATTATTTGACAGAATAAATTTAATTTTATAATATAATAGTATTAATCATACTTTATTTTTATAAATTATAATTACTTTTTATAAAATGAACAAAAAATAAAATCATTATTTGGATATTTTTGTTGTGTTAACATAAATTTCACAAAGAGCCAATTATTAAAAATTAATTTCTTTGAAATAGCCATTTAAAAACATAATTGTATGTTCTTATATCCGTTGTTCTGTTAATGGTTTGCTCTGTTGATCTTCGTCGTTTCGAATCATTTGAGTGCCCCAATTCACTCCCAAGTTTATTTTATTTTATTTTTGTTTATTTTATTCACTAATTGTTTAGGCACGTGTGTTATTTTCAGATAGATAGACTGGTGTTAAGCACGCTCTTTTTAAAGTATATAGAAACGAAAATAAATAAAAATTGAAATCAATTTTTAATATATACCTAAAAATCGCATTCATGCCGAATCTAGCATTACCCCTTTTGCTGAGGTGAAATCTAATCCAGAGCTTGCGTGGTAGACGGTAGACATTTTCTCAAAGAGAGAACTGGAAATGTAATAAAGCTGGGAACTTTTGATTCCTATTCAATCAGCTTGCCTGATAATAAACATAAGCATTTAGGCGTCAACAGCACCATCTCGACAATGTCAATTGTGCCACTACAGGTACCTATACAGACGATATGAATTAAACCCTTAAAGGAACCTACAGCACTGGTCAAGAGATATTGTTGAGCGCCGAAAGTCGCCTACAGTAGCGAAAGGGTTAAGGACATTATAAAATATATATAAAAATGTATCAAATAATACTATATATTTTGGAATATTTTCTTACTGCGACAATAAATAGACCTTTTGTAACTTTATGTAGTACATAATGTACAATATATTATTTTACTTTTACTAAATAAATTTTCAATTCATCCTACAAGTCATAACGTTTTTTTTTGTGATCAAATTATTCAATAAATAATATTTATTATGTTTTATTGTTGCTGACTCCCATTTTGATGTTGTCATCATCATTAGATCGTCAAAATACAAAAAAAAAATCATATCAAGCTACAAAAAACTATTATTTCATACTTTTTTTAATAAAAATTCTAATAAATTTTGATTTATTGTAAAAACTAAAAACTAAAATATATCTCAAGGGAAATTATATACTAAAATTTCAAATTATATTCCGAAAAAAGTATCATGTATTAAAATACACTGCATGAATTTTAAATAACAGGGAAAATAAACTTTTAATGCATCTAAATGGAACCAATATTTATTAACATCTAACTTTTATATAAAACGTGAAAGAAATAAGAATAAAAAATACAAATTTCTCTCTAAAATCACATGTTGACTGTGAAAAAAGATGAAACCTTTTATTTGCTTTCTAAACTTATAAAAGCTTTTATATAGCTGCAACGCTTTTATTAGAGCTATATGTTGTAATGGTATCTTGACTTGATTATAATTTTAATTAGATTTCTTCATTATGTATACTTGTTCGGATATGGTTACATATTTTGCAATAAGTTGAACGTTTATAAACGCTGCGAGTTGATAATAAATTTCTACCATAAAGAAAGACGCAGTTAGTCCATTATTTGCTTTCGATATATACTTATTCTTATTTGTGAAATATGACTATAAGATTTTCAATCAATTATGTTTCATAATTTCAAGCATATTTGAAATTTCCGTTTATAATTTTATTTCATACAACGGGTTATATTACAAAATATATTTCCAGAAAAGAACATTTTTGCATTAAATAGAAATTTACTGAATTAAATATCTTGACTCAGTGATATCCATTACAGATTATTTTTAAAAACTTTTTATTGCTGTTTAAAAATAATATTTTCCAAGAGGTCTTTAAAATGGTATACCCAGTCTTCGTTTGTTATGCTTCTTAAATTCGACCCTTGCTGTTTCGATGTCGTTATTGATTTAATGATCTTCCAAGCTTCTGAGTTTCGAGTTCCTCCTATTTGTTGTTCAATATATTCGCACTTCTTTTCCAAAGGTTGATTCTTTTTCTTAATTACTTCGTTTTTAACATTTCTATTAGCTATTCTGTATCTCTCTCTTGTCCTAGCATTGTCATTTTGGAGAAGTTTTTGGTAGAGTTCTTTCTTCTCTTTGATTTGCTGTTCTATCTCCTCATCCCACCATAAATAGGTCTGAAAATAAATCTTAATAAATGCGAATATCTAGAAGTTGGAAATGATGACTGCGGAAACCTACTACTGGAAAACAATATAATAAAAGGCGTCGATAAAGTCAAGTACTTAGGAGTAATTTTTAATAAACAAGAATGAGTAGAGATGAAATTCAAGAAAGAATTACCAAAGGCAGAAAGACCATAGACGCACTCAACCCACTACTATGGGAAAGACATATTAGAAAAACAACAAAGCTTCAACTATACAAAACAATTGTCCAAAGTATCGTAATATATGGCTCAGAAGTATCGGATCTAAATAAATCACATTGAAAAAAACTACTAGCCATAGAGATGGACTTTCTGAAAAGAAGCTGCAGAAGATCGAGACTTGAAAGAGTCAGAAATGCAGACATTATAAGGGAAATGAATACTGCAGGAGATATCATTGACGATATTGAGAAGAAACAACTGACATGGTCCGGACGCACGAAAAGAATGGACGAAGTGAGATGGCCAAGGAGGATATTAGAGTGGATATCACCAGAAAGGAGAAAGAGAGGACGACCAAAAAGTTGGAGAGACGACGTGGACGAGGCAATGGAAACAAGAAACCTAGATGAAGAAATGTGCTATGACAGAAGGAATTAAAAACTGGGGATGGAGAGGCGGCGACAGCCATAAACAATCCGTTATATATATATATATATATATATATATATATATAAATTATATTCATTTCAAGATAAACTTTAATTACGAATATATTCTAGTGTATCGCATAATACTTTTGTAATAAATATTTTATTCCTTTTTAATTGACCACGATACATTTAACATATAAAGAAATATTCTTTCTCATAAACTTTAATTACTAATCATAAATATACATTGTTTTTAATCTATCAGATTATATCAGTCTTTATATTTAATACAAATCTATAAATATAAGATAGAGGAAGACAAGAAATAAATATGACTCTTCTTTCTTTACTATTACTACAAAATAATTGAAATATAAGTTATCTGGCATCATTAATAGTGAGTTAGATTTAAACAGAAAAAAATGAAAAGAATTTCAATTATGTAAAATTACAGTTTATCTCTTTTCTGATTACATAAAGTAAAGAAAAGGATAATATTTTGTATAAATTGCAAATAAATTTTCCCATGTGCTAAAGAAATGTCTAGTCTCTTTCCAGTGCGGTCAACTCAGATGATCGTATGTTTTTATTTGCAAATATTCTTCTTTCTGTTCCTTACACAATATTGACATTCCATGTTATCCTCTATTATTCAGTACTATCATTAATGAATTTTAAAAAATAAAAATAGAAACCACATGATAGAATATTGCTTTAATTCTTTCTTTTATTTCAAAACCAACTTCAACCTTAGTACGCATGTGTTCAATAAATGTCCGTTTACTGGTGATCAAACGTTTGCCTTGAGGAAGTAGAGTGATATTTTTAATAATATTTCTTTATTTTGTTGTAGTAGACATGTTCTATTGATACTGATCGGTGGTTTAAGGGTTGACTTCGATGTTCAATTAATTAAACATCTTTCTTTTCCTTCATAAATAGTAATTTTCATGAAAAATATTAGTAGTAAACTGTGTTTACAGCACCGCCACAGAGATTTTTAAAACAGTATAAGATTATGAGAGTTAATTATTATTTCACAAGCTCAGAAAAAAATTAAGAATATTTTTTCATAAACTAACTGAAAACCTCAGAAAAAAATAAAAATATAATTATATTTATTTATTTATTATTAAATAGTATTAGATCTTTGGTTCAAAATAATATTTTTGATAACAAAGTGATGAAATATCGAATATAAATGATTGAAGTGAGTTTAGAAATAAATTTACCTTAATGTTAGCGTTCTGACGATAATTATATTGGCATAAAAGTGCTTATAAAAAACTATAACAATGAGCAATAATCAAATATTAAATATTCTTATTAAAATTTTTTTGTGGCTAGTGAGGCGAGTGAAAAATTAATTTTTGAACCTAGATTTATGTTCATATATTATGTTAAAATACTTTTAAGTAAAAATTGATTTATACTTATGACACAACTTAATTATTAAATACTTTATTTCAAAATTGTTAGATTTTATGATTATATTTTTTATTGACAAATCGATTAATCAATGTTTTAAAAAGATTAATTAACTAGAACCTTTTTTAAATTTTTGATTAATTTCGATTCCAAACATCGATTAGATGATTAAATGAATTTTCAATATTATGCCAAATTACTTAATACAGAGTTGTGAAATGATCATTATAAGTACAGAGTAAAAAATGAAATCAAAACTATCTAAAACTATTGAATATTTGAAATTATCAAGTGTGTTATCTATTGCAACTCTACTGTTTCGATTTAGAAATTTCAACTATTGTGAGATGTAAATAACATTAATTTCTTACTTCAATTTCGTACTAATTTACACATTTAAAAATATATAATTTGTAAACAGAATACTTCAACGAATATTCACTAATTGTTTGTATTTTTTAATTAATTCACTTCCATGTAAAACGTTTCATCAATCCAAAAATAATTCTCCGAAGCTCTGATCAATTCTTTCAACAACTTATACTTCCGTTCACTTCTTCAATAAGCATTGAAAATACAAAACAATGATTTCTGAAACAAAAACAAATCATTAGTCTTGTATAACCATTCTATTATTTTGTACTTGGAATGGAAAGAATGAATTAGTATCGAGATGTTCTTTATATTAAAAGAAAAGCGCTTTTAAATCAAGCCTACATAAAATAAATTCCTATTGATTGCTGTTTCCTTCAATATGTTTTCGATAATTTCCAAAGTTATGTATTTATATATTTTAAATAATATCTGAATCCATTGTAAAATAAAATGTTAATATGAATTTAACTGAAAATAAAAAATTGCAAAGAAGGGAATTATTTTGTAAAAAGAAAACAGTATGATTTTACGTGTTTTTTTTATTTAATTTACCAAAAGTATAAAAAAAATCTACAAATGTGCTTGTTAAAATGAAGAGAATAAAATGATTTTACAGCTGAACAATCATATAAAAGTAACTTACTTATTTTATACTAACTTATAAAAAAAAATGGTTCGCAGTAGATAAGCTTATTATGTCTTTATGGAGATCAGCAGGGAATTAAATGTTAAAATAATTATAAAATTATAGGATGCAATGACAACATCGGGTATAACACGAACGTTAAAACTGTATTAAAATATGAGTAAGGAAATTAGGTAGTCAATTTTTAGATTTTTAGATAGATTTGTAGCTTGGTTGGTTAGTTGTATCAAAATATATCTTAAGAAAAATCAAAATATTCTCATAAGTAGATCCGTGCTTCATCCAACAGGACAAAGTTTTTTCTGATCAGAAATGTTTAAAAAGTGATATTTTTTGCTTATGCACATATCTGTCGCAACGTTATAATTCCCACAGGGTCAAGGCACAGAAAAATTAAGAAATTTCAGTACTATGACGGTATGAGGATGATAGTTCACTATAGACATAAAGAAAATCATTTTTGAATGTGAATTTAGCCATTTGTCAGAAAGTCGGTACGAAAATCTAAGCATTTACAACAAAAGAGTTTGCTAAGACAATTAAAGAAAGGCAGTTACTGAGCTAATTTAATATTAGAAAAATTAATCATGCTAAAATCGAATGAACGTATGAGTGGAATTAATACAAATCATAAAAGACAAGCATTTGAATCAATAAAAAACGAAGTAATATGTGTCACATTAAGAGATATCAATTAAAAACCTCACTGAAGTTTTTTACTGCAATTTCAAAGAAAGAAGAGAAATCGAGTTACATTTATAAATTTGAAAAATGAAAAAAATACCAATTGTGAAATTTAGATTTCTTAAATTTAAAGTAAATGAGGCTAAATTTTTGAACGAGAAAAAATGGAGTCTATATATGTATGCATAAAAAATATTCATATATTCAGAAAAAATAAAAATTGAATCCATTAAGGGAAAGCTTATTTTCTGATTTATATCAGGAGCATTGGAGTCTTAATAGGCTCAGTATATTTAATCATTCTATAAAATTATTATATTAGGATGTAGAAAATTGAATAGACTTTAATAGGTTAATGTAATTATAATTTAAAAATTTAATGTGTGCTATTAGTGAATAAAGTAACATTGCATGTTTTGAGCTAACTATAAAATAGTTCGGTGAAAAATATGATATGTAAACGAAATTAACTTTATATGTAAATTTAATATATATATATATATATATATATATATATATATATATATATATATGTGTATACATATATATAGAAATATCTAACTACGCCGTTTTGCTTTTAATGGAAATAGCTTGCCCTACTTTTGAAAAAGTGTCTATGATTGTTAAAAATATTTGATTATCAAATTGAAAAGTATCTAAGTGAAGTAATTGAAATGGTTTCCCTAAAGTTTCTGTCAGTATGATGGATACATATGTTTTTTTCCGAGAGAATTTTGCAATTGGAGAGATATCGTAATCGTTTATGTATCTTGTTAGATCAGTTTGCATGGAAGGCCAATAGTAATTCCTCTTGAGATGTTCCAAAGGTTTGTTAATTCCTCTATGGTTACATTTTCCGTCATGCTAGAATTTCATAAGCATGATTCGTTCATCTTGGTTCCTAATTGAGTTTACTATCCTTGTACATTTTACTAACTTCAAGTTTTTGTTATTAAATTGTTTCCTATAAAAGTGATTGAAAGTTTCATACATGCTGTTGTCGAAAAATTATAAGTAATAAGCCTTTTTATCAATAGAGTACTCTTTTAAGAATTCAAATATTAACATCTTGTTAAACTTTGGAATGTTTACATTCATAACTTTGCGGTTTTCGAAAATATCTGTATTCACTACAAATTCGTCATGTATATTTTTAGTTATTAAGATTTTATTTGGTTTGTTATCAGTTATATCCGTTAAAATTGATATACCATTATTAGACTTAAGATCATCATTAATTGAATGTGGAGTATCCAAACATTGCTCCAGGTTTTTTTTGTCCACTTCTTTTATTTGTTTATTTTCTAGAATTTCTATATCGAGAGATTTCATAGTCTCTCTGATTTCGCACCGGTTTGAAGGTTGGCGGATCTTCGGCTAATTCTTTTAAGAAGTCCAAAATATTCTCATCCGTGTCGCCGGGGTTATTTAAAATACTTTCATTTTCTATTACGTGTTTACTGTATTCTGGATAATGCGTTCGTGTTCTGTTTCCCATTTTTGTAAATGATTTCATAATCGAATTATTTCAGTTTAAGTCTCCATTTGATTAAATTACTGTCTAGTTCCTTTAAATTGAACAGGCATAATAATGGTCTGTGATTTGTGAATATATATATATATATATCTCAATTAATCTCAAGAATCACATTTTCTATAAAAATTGACTTTTTTTCTTAATAAAGTCATGTAATATCATTAGTTCTTTGCATGGATCTAGGATCATATTTCAATAAGAAAAGCTTATATTTTTATGTGTGAATATATTCGTATATATTAATATATTTTTAATTTTGTACAAATATAATTAAATATTTATTAATTCATTATTGAATAATATGAAAATATGCTAATAAATTTCATACAAATATAACTTGTGAATAATAAAATTGAACAAATTTTTAAAAATGATTCACAATAAAGTTTTGGCACTATAGATATTACAGATAATTTACTGCCATAACAAAATTTTCACTCAACTAACAAGTAAAACACTTTTCTGATCAATAATATTAAATGATAGTTTTTAATTATTTTTGATTATTATTTATGCACATTTCGATAAGGATTCTATCATTGTCGCTAAGATACTGAGGAATCTGTAAATTAGCACTCTGGGGATGATGATATTTTCATCGAATATGCTTAAACAGCAGTCAAAAACGATTTATAATCCAAGATCGTCCTTTTTTGACTAAAAAAAAATATATGGTTTATAGGGCGGGTAAAAATTTTACTTCTGATAGTGTACTCAATTCGAAAATTAAATTAATTTAAACTTTTAACTTATTAAATAATAGTATAGAAGTATGGTTTGTGAAAAATTTTCGATAATACAAATATTTATTTAATGATATTACACATCAGGTGAAATATATTGAAAAGTTTAATTTAAATCTTGAACCGTGTTACTTCAGAACTAGTTTTATTAATTGAAAATTGATGGACGTTTGAAATTAAAAACGTGACGACATCTAAGAACATTAGAGCCTGAGAGTAAAATTAAAAATTATATGAGTATCAACATTATTTTCCTGAAACTTCACGAAAGTAATATTTCTTTCTAGTATCTGTAAAAATATGTAAAAATCTAATATTACTTTTATTATAAAGTAACAAAAAATACACAGTTTTTATATTCACAAGTACTCGTTTATACATATTATGAAAAAAAAAACACAGAATTTAAAAAGTACATAAAAAGAAAACAACGTTGTGGAATAAAATGATTCTCAAATCCAAAATTCGTAATAATCTTTTTATATACATTATATATGTATATATAATGTTGAAACTATGATATATTGTTTTGATATCTTCAATTTTACACCGTTACTAATAAAATACACATTTTTAAACCACTATTGGATTTACGAGTTTAATAAAGTTAAGTGATAAAATGGAACGTTCGTTCGAACACCAGTTTCTACAGAAACTCTACTTTCGATGTGATAAGTTGAAAAATAGGAAAAAATGGTTTGTCACGAGTTAAAGACCTCAAACAAAAAAAGAAAGTTACTTTTGTGTTTTATAAGTTATGCGTTTGATTTCTTTTTACTCCGAGAAAACTCGTATTATTTATGACGGTAATAAGGTTTTTAATAACTCAATCTGTGAAGTGAGC
The DNA here is from genome assembly GCA_034766995.1 of Acanthacorydalis orientalis. Classification (NCBI taxonomy): domain Eukaryota; kingdom Metazoa; phylum Arthropoda; class Insecta; order Megaloptera; family Corydalidae; genus Acanthacorydalis; species Acanthacorydalis orientalis. The sequence continues at coordinate 14,086,179 of CM068316.1, read as the reverse complement.
TTAGTTCAGTGATATGCGTACTAGGGATTTTTCACAACGTTGACTGATTCGCTCTAATGTTTTTAAATATGTGATCCAATTATATTGTAAAGTATAACACATTTTTTTCCTTGTTTATCAATTTGGTTCCGAGCTTGTACGTTAAAGAATTAATTATTTCTATGAAAAATTACTTTACAAAATATCTATTTGTCTTACTTATTTGTGGGTTATGTTTCCACAAAAAAAACTTATGGTTGTCTTCGATAATTAATTAAAATCAATAAAATAGAATTAAGTGTTCGGTACTTAACGTATAACACATTTTTAGATTACTTTCGAATTATCTTTTGATACTCTGTTCAAATTTCTCATAATAACACGACATATATTGATTAAGATACTGTCGGGTTGACATCAGGCTTATAACATTAATCATCTTTCATCAAGAAAGTGATTGTGTATTCAATGTTAAATAAACTTCGATCTTCATAGTATCTTTAATTATCGTAATTACAAAACTCTGTAAATAGTTAACTTGTTAATAAAATTTGTTAATATTTATCAATCCAGGATAATTTCAAAACGGACCTTACTTTAAAAACGCGTTTCGCACTCCTGAACTCCTTGTAAATTATTATTATTGTCACAAATTACCTACACTTTTGTGTCTCGTATGAGTGAATTGTGTGGCTTATATTACTGAAATAGGTTACCACTAAATAATTTACATTTACAAAAAAGAATAAAAAAATATTTTTTAATATACTAATTATAACATCCCGTTTTAATTGAATTATATATTTCTTTAAATATTTAATATATTAACATCATGTAGACCGGCACTCTTTATTTGTAACACATAAAAAAATAGTAAATTATTACATTTTTTAAATTTATACTAAAATGCTCTATAGATAAAAAATGTAATATTTTATTTAACAGATAAATATTAATAGTCCATTAGAATATTAATTAAAATAAGTTATTGTATATCATAATTGATTTTATGAGATAATCAAAATTTCAACTGCGTTGTTACAACAAAAACAATATAATAAATTCAATAATAAACATCATTTAATAAAATTCAACAGAAATATTAACGTTTGTAGTTTATTAAAATCATTTCAACCACAACTTCCATTACTAAATTTAGTTAAGTAACTAAAAGTATTTGTAATCATTATTGACCATACGCAAATATAATATTGAATTTATTTTCATATGTGTGTATATATAAGAGAATTCTATTTATCTTCTATTAAACATTTAAATTTTAATTAAAACATGTTTGTTTCCAGAATATTTATTTGACAGTGAACATGTTTAATAGTTTTTGTTTCTATAAGTGCACCAAGTCTGTATTATATTGTATAATTAATGATTTTTATTACCTTGCCTGAATTAATTATTAAAAGAAAATTTAAATTACTAGATTTATATAAAAATTAAAGATTAATCTATGGAGTAAGTTTACGTTTTATATAATATTTATTATAAAAAATTAATGTTTTAGAAACCTGATTTTATTTTTTATAGTATGCACTTAGACTGCTTTGGATAACGCTCTTTATTTTTTTTTCGAAATATTAACTAGACAAATTAAAAAATATATAAATTAAGAACTAAAGTAAATAATTGGAAAATAACTAATATAATCAATAAAATTAACTAAAATGCATTTAAAATACAACAATTTCTTTATATAATTAAATATATTTATATATATATATATATATATATATATATATATATATATGTATGTATATGTAGAACATATATATGTATAAATGTGACTAGTTGTATTTTTTGATCACTCCGCGTATATTTCTTCACCTCCGTTCATATTTTTAGTTGTCACGTATAGTCAGCCACATGTTTGTTTTATTGCCTACTACATACCATATAACGACAAAAAAAGAAAGAGGGGCGAAACGACTTATAAAAATGGAACAGATAAATAATGTTTTATCGTGCCATTATAAAAGCTTGAAGTTATAAGTCGATGAAACGAAAAAGAACTATCTTTTTTTATGTTCTCAAAACGCATAGATTTTACAATGTTTCTATTTACAATTACTTTATTACTATTTTTTATGTACAATTAATAGTCATTAATGATTATATATATATATATATATATATATATATATATATTTACATAGTATGCTTTTTTATATTTAGAATTAATACTATAGAAATCAAAATATGAGAACATTTGTTAAATATATAATTTATTTATAAATATTTTCATATTTTATTATTCTGAAAAATAAATAATTAATTTATGTTTCAAGAAACGAAGCATATTAATTGAAATTATAGTTTTATTTATAACTTATAAAGAATTGTAATTTTTAAAGTAAACCATTAAAAAATATTTTTTTAAAAAAAACCAGTTTTGATTTAGTAAGTAGATTTTTGAAATTTGCATAAAATGAAGATTTTTGAAATTTGCATAAAATGTCATATTTTATTTATTAAGAAATGTATAAGATTTTTATTTTTGTTAAATTTAAAGTATTTTTAAAATATATAAAATACATTTTTAAAATATAACGCGAATTCTTTGTAAATAAATACCAATCCAGCAAAGTAGTAAAATTCAATTAAGTACATATAAACTTATTCCCAGATGTAATCGAATATTCTAATTTAATTTTATTAATTTGGTAACTGAAATTTAGTGGGTGTTGCAATACAATTTATCTTTAATTGATTTTAATAAAATAAACCATAATGTATTAAAAAAATGAATATTTAAACGCTTCCACAAAAAAAAAGATTTTCAATTAAATATTATTTATATTTATCTCTATAATTAAATATGAAGTTCATACAATATTCCTTTAATAAAAATAAAACTAACAAGTTATAATTAAAAACTTCACAAATCCAATAAATAAATAAATTGTGAGTAAAATATTTCTACTGTAAATAACTCATATATATATATATATATATATATATATATATATATATATATATATATATATATATATATATATATATGTATGTGTATGTGTGTGTGTGTGTAATTAGTCTAATGAGAACCATTTTTATAATTTTATTATTACTATTAAAATTTTTTTTCCAAAAAATATTTATCTCAAACAATAATACGTGCACAAAACATTATTCTTTTCAATTTTAATTTCTTTGTGTATACTGTTTACTTTATAAACGGCTACCGGACTTCCTAAATCTGTCTTCATAAACTCGGCCTGTTTAACGAATCACAAACATATGGTATGTTTCAAAATACAGAATATGTTGGCGCACATGAGAAGAAGACAGACAGATGATTCTGTTCGACTTGTGTCTGCATTGTCTATTTATTTTCGTATGTGAAGACACTGTATGAAATTTTAACACGTTCAAGATGGATTTATATGTTTTTTCCACTAAAAATCGATACGTTGAATATTAGTCATCATTAACGAGTATATTAGCATTGAAATAATTACGACTGATTTGTTTCAGACACGTTACAAAAGGTGATTACTGTCTGGTTGAACAATTGAATCCGTTTATTACTTTTTTTTATGTGTTTATATTTATATATATATATATATATATATATATATATATATATATATATATGTATATATACATTGTAGTAATTAATTTAAAAAAATTCTTAACAATATCTGAATTTTAAATAGTGTTTCTGAAAAGGTGATCAATAAAAATAATAATATCGTCATATGTTTGAAATCATCTTTGAAATAAATTAAAATATTTAAGATTTGATTTTAATATTGAATCGTTTAACATTTTTGAAAGAATATATATATATATATATATATATATATATATATATACATATATATACACATAATATTGGAGAAAAGTGAACACAATTTATAAATTTTAATGAAATTGAAATATATATATATATATATATATATATATATATATATATATATATACGAAGGAAGGTAAAAAATCTCAGAATAAGGGAAAAAGGAGTAAAACGTAACCACTCATTATTTTTCTTTTTCAATATACTTTCCCTTGACTGTAGTACACTTTTTAGATCTTTGAATAAGTTTCTTGAAACACTCATAAAGACAATTTTTGTTTTTCAACACAAAATGAGTCGAATCTGCTGCTTTCGTCTCTTGATCTACTCCAAATTTCATCTCACGTAACACTTTTTTTAAATTCGGAAACAAATAAAATTTGGCAGCGTCTAAATCTGGATTATACGGAGAACTATTTAGAATTTTGAAATCGTATTTATGGATGACAGCCATTGCAACATTGCTCTTGTGAACAGGTTCGTTGTCTTGGAAATGTTCAGTTCTTATGATCTTGTGAGGCTCTTGGATGTGCAAGGTCTTGCAGATTGTTGTCTATATATATATATATATATATATATATATTTGCACCGTGCTATATGCTTCACACTTATCACGAATGAGAGAAATTGTGAGATGCGTTTGTGATTTAGTGTGGTAAAGTGACTGGTATTCTATGATTTTTTTCTAACTTATATTTCCATTCCATTCCACAAATTTTCGCTATCCAAATATATATATATATATATATATATATATATATATATGTCTAGAATTTTCTATTAATACAACCAACTTGCAACCGAAAAAAATTTTTATTGGATTATAGTCTGATAAGATATGTATAAATTTTGTATATATTATTTTTAATGAAACACACACTAGCTTCAAAAATCTTAAAACAAATAAAGTATTGATTCTTCGTTATTTTAATCCATTATCTACTATTTAAAATTTAAAAACTTTCAACTAAAAACTGATATTAAATAATCAATGATCCATCATTCATCTTACGACATTTTGTGTCGGAAATTAAAAAAAAATACTCTTTTAAAAGTTACATTTTTTAAGATAAATTTATTTTATTTGTTTTGTATTTTCAAATGTGTATTTTTTTATATTAAAAATTGCATTGTTCGATTTCTGTATTTAATTAATTCACAAAACAAATATTTACACTCATTTTTACCTTAGCCTAATTCGATATGTTAACTGTTTTATTAAACTAAGTTATAATGAAGACAACTCAAAGAATAAATAAAGGTAATTAAAATGAGCTGTCTTTAGTTTCTACTCAATTCCTGACATGAACATCCCTCTACTTTAAAGAGCACTAACAGGTTCTCTATACACATATCCACATTTACTGGCACTGGAAAGTATTCACTGTAACTAGGATTGATATAACTATTAAAACTATTTGGATGACTTAAGATTTCTTTCCTTTTTTAGTTCTATCTCAATATCTCAAATGCTTTGTGATATTGAGATAAATTTATATAAACTAGTTACAGACTTTTAGAGTCGCCAACGTAAAGGATTATAAATATTTTCACTGATAAAATACTCTTCAAAATGTATGATAAAGCAGAATTTTATTTATTTGATATCATTCATATATATATATATATATATATATATATATATATATATATATAAATCTCTTAATGCAATTAATTTAAGTCAAAAGTATCTATTAATTCAATTATTTTATATGATTTTCATCTAAAATAACACAAAATAATCATTTTTTTCATGAATTATTTAGAATTTCATATTATTTACAGCCTGTGAACAGAAATAAATGTTGTTTTACTGGTCGTTCGAAATGTTATATAACGTGATGACTTCACTCAATCATTTTTTTTCTTTGTGTTAGTTTTGATGAATCATAGTAACAAAATACAAACATATATATATATATATATATATATATATATATATATATATACGAGTATTTTAATTGTTTCTATTAATACCAATAAATCTATTAAAACCGATATATTGGATTTACGTACGCAAATGCTTATTTTTTTCTAACAGTATTTTTGTAAATGATTTATTTTATTGTTTGTATACGGTTTGATGTTTTTATTAAAGCTTAAATGAAAATGTTATGTATCGGAAAACTATTTGATTTATTTTTTTAAGATATATGTATATATATATATATATATATATATATATATATATATATGTGTATATATATATTTGCTGCCTAATAAATAACTCCTAATTGCAACTTATAATACAGAAGAGTAATTTATATATATATATATATATATATATATATATATATATATATATATATCTATGTATATACATATATATATATATATATATATGTATATATATATATATATATATTTGTTGCCTAATAAATAACTCCTAATTGCAACTTATAATACAGAAGAGTAATTTATATATATATATATATGTGTGTGTGTGTATGTGTGTGAGTAGTGTAGACACGTACATAAATATATCATTGTATGTATGTATTTTTTTCCTTTATTGAAAACCTTGCTTCTTCGTTATAATTTATATCAGCTGTCTAAGGGTCACTTTATTTTTAAAAAAATCTGCTTTGAACGTTTCTTTATTGATTTTTTGTTCTCTTGACATTTCTTTAATATATATATATATATATATATATATATAATGTTACACTTTTGTAACATTTAGTATCAACTTTTGATAAGTTGAGACACTGGATTGTTCATATTTTACGAATATTCAAGAAATAAATTGTTTAAATCTGAAGAAAAAGGAAAAGTGTATACATGTCATAAATTAAATACCAATTTTATTGAACAGTAACAGACAGGCCTATAGAATAAAAAATGTTTTTTTCCATGAAATTCCGTGAAATGGTTTTTATTTTTATAAAAATTGTTGTTTATCTGTATTTCAATCATTCTTAAAACACTAACATACAGTCTACAGATAGTAGGAATCAAAATACATATAAGTAACAATCGAAAATATTCAGTAATTTACTATTAAATATTAGATTGATAGGAAAATAATTGCGGTTTTTGTTTCATAAATTCTAATCTTATTTTTTTAAGAAAGTATCATTTCATCGTCTCCATGTTAATATCAGTTTAAAGTGAATTTTTCGGTATGTATTTTGGTAATGTCGATTTTGGTTTTGTTATTAATTTTTCTTCAAATTAGGCTATTGAATTTAACATGAAAAAGAAGTGTACAAGAGCATTTTTCCATGAAATCAAAACAATGAATAATAGACATCTCATTGTGTTGAATTTTTAAATTTTATAATCAAAATATATACAAAAAAATTCAAAAATATAGGAAAAAAGGTTTACTAAACAGGATTCAAATATTTCTATTAATGCTTTATTTACTTATTTTAGCACTGAATTTTATTTTTGCAATAAAATAAAAGCATGCCTATTTATTTTAAGAACATTTATTAAATAAAATAATAAATGTTTATCACAAGTTATAAGCTTTTTTATATACATACTGATAGTATATATATATATATATATATATATATATATATATATATATATATATATATATATGTATATATATTGTCATTTTCTTGAGTGCGTTTTTTTCTAAAAACGCTTGGTACTTGAAAATCGCATTTATTGTAAATGTCAATAGAGACCGATTTTAAAAGAATGATTTGTTTGTGATTTATTATCGGTCTAACTGAAGGGCAATCTTTTATAAAGGTTAAGTGATACGCTCGGTAATTTTTCTTTTCTCCGAACGAAGGTAGTGTCGAGTTAGTGTTCGAAATTCCGTACAAAAGAATACTTGGTTAATGATAAGAGTCGATGTGGACGATACTATTGACGAAACTGCCAGAAATGATTTATTAATGATGTAACTTAAGGCAAAAACACAACTTGTTGAATAAATAATAAGAAAAATATCAGTTCGCTAATATATATATATATATATATATATATGAATATATATGTATGTATGTATGTTATGAGCGTCTAAGGAATTTTGTACTGACGGCTGTTTTGGAAATTTGACATCAGACATCTCTAGATGTAATTTGATGGGTACTCTGTATGCTTTCCGGAGATCAAAAAGTTGGTGGGTACGTTGACGGGTGTCATGAAATGTTAAGATTCAAGTCAGTTTAGAGATTCGAAGTTAACATTTGATTTTACCGTTGAGACAACGTTGAGTTTATTTTACTAATATCATCTTTACAGAATGATTATTGATTTGAAATTTATTTATTTTATATACTCGAATTATAAATATTTCATGTTATTTGTTCAGACTATCATTTTTGTTTATTTTTTTAAGTTTTGTAGACGTTATACTTATTATAAGTGTGAAAATGTAGAATTTTTGTATTTTATATATATATACATACATATTTACATCTGTATACAATTTTAGCGTAAAAATCATTCTGTTGTCATATCAACTCAGGATCAAATATATACAGAAGGGAATTATATATTTCTTTTTCACCGAACAGCATAAGCGTAATATTATTAAATGTATTTGCAGAGAAATATGAAAATGCTGGAAAAATATCAAATTCTTTAAGAATTTCGCGAATCATATTATTGTTTCAGAATTTGTATGATAAGCTTATAAAATTTGATTGAAAAAGTGCATGATTAAATAATACTGATGAAGGAAAATAATACCAATTTATGAAATTAAATTAAATTTTCAAATAAAAAAATTATGTTATTGGTGTTAAATGAGATACAATATCGAAAAATAATATAAAATGTACATTTCATTATCATTATAATATTAATACTGTACTTAAATTAGTTACACAAATGAATCATTCGTGACAAATTATAAAAAATGTTTATATCAAATCAGATTATTCTGTCTTGCAAATTTAAATATGATGGAATTGACATAGAAATGCACGCAATCCGAAATAAAAATAAATAAGAACTTTTTGAATAAATGAGCGAAGTTAAAAAGTAGTTTGTATGTAAAAGTCAACTTTATAAACAAAACTATAACTGAGACTACATTTTATTTCTAATAATTTTATCTTTAAAACTGTATTTCATACATTTACAATTTTTTATTCGTTATTTAAATTTTCCAGTCAATAAATTGTTCTATCGTTATTTATATATTTCATTAAATATTAATCTCAATATTTTGATAACATTTCTTAAATTCAATTAAATTAAAATTGTTAATTTAACTAATATTATTTGTATATTCGTGCTTCTTTTAATAATGTTTTTTATAAGAAGAGTAATCTAAAAAGCAATGAAAAATACAATCTTTACAATTCTTCATTTTTTTATTCAACAATGTACAAAAAAAGATTTACTCACCTATATGAATCATCGTGTTGTATGCTGTATATGTAATAAATGTACATCGTGATAATGATATTCATACATTTCCTATATAATCGATGAAGATGTGAGAAATCCGTATTCAACGTACAAGAAATAATTATTTTTCAATATAAAACGCACACGCACATATTTCACAGTTCATTGTGTTCAGTATTAGCAACTCTGCAGATATTATGTGGCGACGGCATATCGAAATAACGACTCCATTCGAATTTATATCGTGCGATCGTGTTGAAAATTTCAGTTTGAAAATTCTTACAAGCGTTTGCTATTCAACGCGTGCCGTTTGACCTTTATTGCGTTTCGGTAGCTACTCAGAATTACGAAAGCTCGCTGCTTGCACCATTCACTACAGGTTGCAGCCTTTTACTTTGACCGTATTGTGGCCATTGTATTCATTATAAAACATATTTATTCGCACTTGTTCTGTGCCACAAATCATTGTTCGATGCTATTTATATACGCGTTTTGCTTGATTAATTGTCTTTTTTGTTGATTTGAGCTTTAATAAAATTATCTGCTTCAAGGATGGTTTCATTGTATTCTTATATAAAGATATATATATATATATATATATATATATATATATAAATATGTATATTATATATATATATATATAAATATGTATATATTATATATATATATATATATTATATATATATATATATGTATATTATATATATATATATATATATATATATATATATATATATATATATATATATATATATATTATATATATATATATATATATATATATATATATATATATATATAGATTATGATTTTGAGACTCAGTAATGATGCATTGATTTTTCACAATCCAGTCTGACACTGTGGCTTAATTCACTTTTATTATTGAATTCTATTTCCATCTTACACATCTCAAATTTTTTTCTGGTTAAAAATATTGAATAAATCGTATTTGATTATTTTTAATTGCTACTTTTCTCTGACGATTCTGTTTTCTTTTAAACGTCAAGGTACAGAAACATCTGTTTAGTTGTGTTGGATCAAAAATGTTCACTAAAGCACCGATAATTTATTGAACACTTTTGACCAGAAAAAAATATTTGTGGTTTGTGAAGAGAAAAATAATTATTTGTAAATTGAAATTATTCATAACATCAGAACTGAATTGTGATAAAATGACTTTCCGGTAAACAATTTAAATAGATTTTCTTGTACTTTGTCTCTCTAAAGAGAGTAAAGAAGTATCACCATTGAAACGCACATAAGTTAATTAAAAAGTTTAAATAGTGATTTATTGAATATTTTTGATCTTAATCATTTTTTATGATTTGTGAGGTGAAAAAACTATTTATTTTTCTAACATTATATTTTATTTGCAACATCAATTATTCCATGAAAATCCATTTTTCAGCAATGAAGAAATGTATCCCTTACAAGGTTCTTATTTTGCACAATTCGGCAAACTAAAATATAATAGCTTTGGCATTCTTGTATATGCATTTAATAATTACAAATTAGTTAATTTATATTGCTGGTAAATAGGTTGGAGTTGTAGATTTCAGAATATGATAATATCGTAATAATATTCGTTTCTATTTCAAACTATATTCTTATAAAAAAATCATTTTTTTTGACTAATACATGCAACTGAATTAAAAGAAAGTTCCATTCTCGTGCCTGTTACTCTACAGTATAATCCTATCTCACAAATTTGATTCAGAATCAAAAATTTAAAAATATCAAAGATTTAAAAGTTAGTAAAAATGAGCCTTAATCCTCTGTTCTTAGCACATATAAGAAAATCATTGCATTCACTGGGTCGTGGTATAGTGATTTAAAACGTGGTGTGGAAATCGAAGCTTCTTATATACTACTTGATGCGCCGGTAGGATTCGTTCACGTTGAAAGACTTTCAATAAATCATTACCTCTTCAGTCAAGCTATTAACTCTGTACGATTTCTATTGTTGAATTCTTAACAGAAAAGAGTCATAGAGTCAGGAAGTTTAGTGGTTCGTAATTTCATACACACTACAATTTCATTGATATTGTAGACAGTACTTCCGAATCCTCGTGAGGACGGGAGGAGGAGCAAAAGGTCCCGGCACACCCAAAGGAAAAAGAAAAAAATCTCTATCCCCTGTTTGTAAATAGAGAGATTAATAAAACTACGACTGAATTTATTCAAGAGCTTTTTAAAAAGAAAAAAAACTGGAATTTAATTTGATAATAAAACATTGATTAAAATCTTTATAAATCATATAAGAATCTTTTCATTTCTTGCTGTATAGTAAATATTAAGTAGAATCGTATTTGTAATTAAAAATAAATCTATAATTTTACGAGATTTATGTACAAAATTGTTATAAATAAAATGGATAGTCATATACATTTACGAGACGATAAACAATTTGATTTATTTGATAGAGTTTAGTTATAAAAAGTACAAATACAGAGTAATTGAAATAAATTACAAGGTAATCAAAAATTGTTCGTGTTATTTAAATACTAAACAATAGAAAATATGATTAGTACTGTTTTATATGTTTATATAAATACTGTATTTAATGAAAAAAAATAATTGTACAATATGTATATATTTTTCAGTCTAGACATGAGTAATTCTTTAACAATAGATCATTATTTCATATCGGTTTTTGATGTTAATTCCAATTATAAAATCATATATATATATATATATATATATATATATATATATATATATATATATAATGAATATATTTTATACAATGGAATTAACAAAATATCGATTAGTGGAAATCTACTGAACGTGCAAATAAGATAAAATGTATTCCTATTGTTAAAATTTGAATTGTAAAATCAAATTTTATGCAAAGTAATTATTACAATATATTAATACCAGTTCGTTGTCATGTTTTGTAATCTGTTGGTTTTGTTCAGACCAATGTTATTCAAAGAGATTTTTGTAAATGAATCCATTATTTCTTTCAAAAAATGATAAAATAATTTCATACCGATATATTTCATTAACATTGTTATTGTCTTCCTTTAGGTATTATTATAAACAAAACGATGTGATATTCTATAAAGAATATATGTTTTTATAAGCTTTTGTATTAAGCATTAATTTTCTGTTTTATCTCTTTTTATTTATTATTTTTAAAACTCGTTAACAGAAAATTGTAATTATAATCCTTTGTCAAAATATATCCTTTTTTCATATTTTTGTAAATTTGTTTTACATCTAATACATTTATATATATATATATATATATATATATGTGTGTGTGTGTGTATGTTTGGGTGTGTGTGTGTATGTATATATATATATATATATATATATACATTTTTATAATTTAGAAAACTACATAACGGATGCAAATCCGAATGTGGCCAAACTTGAAATGCACTTTTCAAATGTTTTAAAATTAATCATGTAACAGTTTTTGATATTAATATTTGATATTTATTAACATTTTTGTGCAATTTAAATACTTCTTAAGAAACTGAAAATGTGACTATACTTTTGTACATTTCAACGTGGGAAAATTTTAATAGATAATCTTTGTATATCTAGAATATTTAGAAACGATTCATGGATTTTCAGTCCATTTCAATATAAAAGATTATACATTTTAGAATATATTTGAAAGTTATTGAATACGATTAATTAGTTGGAGTAACAAAAAAGACTAATGACTTCTTGAAATACCATTTTAAAAAACTTTTATTCATTAAAAAAGAAGTAATAGCTATTTTAACAATTTTTTTTCTACTTTTTCTATGAATCATATTTTTCTTAAATGATGTCTATTTAATTAGTCATCTTATTTTTAATTTTTACTAATTTGTTTATTTTTCAATTATTTTTATCAGTCTAAATACAACGTTTCAATTTTCTATTTATATAAAAACATGTTTTTTTATTTTATAAAAAATTTCGTTGTTTCTCTCACATTTACAACTTATAAAAATCTAATATGTAAACAAAAATCTTTAGTAATCAAAGTTTGGAATTTTCACATAAATACATTTATTAACTAAACACAGACAAATTGTATTACAATTATGATCATATAATACAGAAACATTTTTTGTTAATTAATGTTCACCTACCCTTCGAACTACATATAAAATTTTGATTAAAAATGTGTAATAAATGATTAGTGATTACTTATAAGAAGATTGTTTTAGGATAAATGAAAAAAATATTTTTGTGAAACTAAATTAAACACATTTTTAGAGCTATATTTCAGCAGTTAATGTGATGAAATGAAAGTAAATCCATCTGAAAATCGTTTATAACAACTCAAGTCTCATCTTTACTTTTTTTAAGGCACTTGGAGTTATTTACAGTGAACAGTGTGTAGTTTAGTAGACATATCAAAATAAATGGTGTATTTTTCTTAGTCTACATGCTGTGGAATATTTACAAAATTCTAACTAAAAATTGAAGAGAGATAATTGAAGAGAGAATAATTGAAAATAAGTTGAAAATCGTATAAAATTCCATTTTTTTATTTCAAATTATCATGAAAAGTAATACAATTAATTACTAGAATTATATTTCTTTTATATTTTCATTAGAAATGTATAATAAAAGTATTAAAGGAACCCAAATCAATATAATTTATTATTTATTGATACCAAATATTTAATATACCTGTTTAAAAATAAATGTAGGAATTATATCAATATTTATGGAATACATCGAATGAAATTTGAAACCATAAAATATATAACTTAGTAAATGATAAAATGATAGTAAACCATATATCAATTAATTTTATACGACGGAGGGCATGAGTTACAACAACTAACATTAATCTAATCCAATCTTAGTTACGGCCATTAAATTCAAGGTTTCTAAATATACGGCCTAAGAATTGATTTCGGACCGTCTACGAATGATAGTATTAAGGAAATAGTGGAACACTAAGCTGAAATCATCCGGAAAAACACATTCGATTGTACTTTTATGTGGAAATGTAAAAAGTTGTTAATCGATGAAATGAATATAATTTAGAAAAAAATAGTTATTGTTTTGTAAAAATTAGTTTTAGAAATAGAATCCTTTTTTTAAAAAAAAAAAACATAAATTTGATGTAGAATGGAGAAAATTTCAAATATTATTTTATTTTATGTTTAAAGAGATTTCAACACCTACCTAGTCTTTTTTTAATTAATCATATTGTTTATGAAAGTTAATATTTAGCACATTAATTTACTTACACATTTTATATCATTATTCAAAATTACCAGTAATTTCCAATTAACAGCTGTAAAGGCTTAAAAATCGAAAATTTATGCATTTAAATAAAATCATTACGAAATAACCCTGTAAACATCAGCTTTTTTGACTTATATTCTTCTGAAAATAACGAATTCTATAGAAACCACTGTAGTTTTTAATTTTTTACTCTCCATATGAACTAAAATATTAAGTAGAAAAATAATTGTGGTTTTGTTTTTTGAATTCTAATTCTTCTCTTAATTTTTTTCAATGATAGTATCATTTCATCGTATTCATGTTAATATCATTTTAAAGTATAATTTTTGATTCGTATTTTAGCAACATCGACTTTGGTTTTATTATTAATTTTGCTTCAAATTGGGCTATTGTATTAACATGGAAAAGAAGCAAATAAGAGCAATTTTTGTACGAGTTTAAAACGAATGGTAAAGTAACAGAAACTGTTTGTAAACTAAACGATTCTCTTGGTGTTGATACTGTTAAGGAACGTAAGATGTAAAGGTGGTTCCAAAAATTTCATGCTAGGCACGAGAGCCTTGAAGATGAAGAAGGTCATAGGCATCCTTATTCAATTCATAACGATCAACTACTCACTCAATTCGAGAGCTTGCACAAAAGTTAGGCGTTAGTTATCTAACACTTTTAGGCCATTTAAAAGAGCTAGGAAATACAAAAAGGAGAAGAATGTATATACATTTGAAGGTCATAAACCTCAATTATTTTTCTACCAACCTAATACTTATCGAATAACAAATATTCGTTTTTATATCATTGCATACATATACACACGCAAATATACACACACACATTCTCATATATATATATATATATATATATATATATATATATATATATATATATATATATGTATATGTATATATGTGCGTGTGTATGTGTGTATTTGATATCAATAAACGCATTGTGATATATAATGTATTAAATTATAATTAATTTTCATTCAATTAATTAGCCACTATTATTTTATATTTGAATAAATACCTGATGCAAATTGAACTTTGCATGAAAATTTTGTGGTTATATTAATTGTTTATTATTGAATAAGCACTTCATTTTGAAATTGAATGTATTGTATATTATTTCGACTAAAATTATTAAATATATTAATATCTTCCAATTTTTCAATTTTTTTGTATGATTACTTATAGTAGTAACACGCAAAGTAGCAAAAAAAAAGTAAAAAATGTTTTTTTCAAACTTATTAAAGTATTGATATATGTGTTATGTTTTTCATGTTTTTAGATAAAATATTAATATATTTTTTTATTTTTTTGCAGGTAAATAGATCGTTTGTTAACTTTAATTATACATCTATAAAAGTGTTTTAAAATGTTTTCTTTTATTATTTTTATTTCTTTTAGAAAAAATATAACAAATTGTATAATATTTTTCATATATTCTAATATTTGGGATCAAAAGAACTATTATTAGTGTGTTTTTTATATAATTTTTGTTATTTATTTAATGAAAATTCTGTTTCTCTGCACTTTTCTAACCAAACTTCTATACAATTTTATTGATTTACATTTAAATTATTGAAGAATTATGTATAAACGTCAAAAAGTTTACAGTATTTATCATGAAAATGATAGAAAGAAATATCTGATAACTATAAAATGCTATATTTAAGAGATCTGAAGGTTGTGTGCCAGTTTTGATTACAAATTGTTGATTGCCAAAGTAATCATTTATGTCATTTTTTTAATTCTATATTTAATCTGTTATTATGTTTATGATATATTTACTATTAACTTCTGATGTATTAAATCGCTATGTATTTAATCAATAGATCAAAAGTATGATTCAAGGCTGTATTTATTTCTGATTTTGTTTCTGAATTCGACGTTTGGAGCGACATATTTATTTTTTATTTTATTAGTTAAAATTCATGTACGAAATTTAAAGAAATATTTAAAGTATTTTTATATTTATTTTACCATTAATTTTCTAATCTTTTTTACAATTCTTGGTTTCGCCTCATTTGAAATCCAGGAAATATGTTATATTAAATATTTTTATTGCTCCTTTTTAATTTTGTCGTTTTTTTAGAAATATTTTCATCTCTTTCTTATATATATATATATATATATGTATGTATATATACATGTATATATATGTATATATATGTATATATATATATATGTATATATGTATATAAGAAGACAAAATAATATGTTTGCAAACAAAAAAATTGAAATCCGAATAGATGGAAAAATTGAACAAAATTTCTAATCAGTTCAGGTACTGTTGGTAAATGAATTTTCAGAAATAAATTATTCTGCATACGTACAAACCACATATTTTTGATCAAAGACGTTCAATAAATAATTATTGACTATATTTTTTTATATAAGGTTAGAAGGAAAATAATTTCGCTTTTTGTTTTCTGAATTATAACCTTAAGTATTTTTCAATAACCTTAAGTATTTTTCAATGAAGGTATAATTTCATCTTGTGCAAATATCATTCTAAGTACATTTTTCGATTTGTATTTTGGAAATATCGACTTTGGTTGTACTATTAATTTTGCTTTCAATTGGGCTATTGAATAAAAGGCGGAAAAAAGCAAATAAAAGCATTTTTTTGTATGAGTTCAAACAGATAAACCAGCAGAATCTGCTGGTAAACGAAATGATGCTTTTGCTGTGGGTACTGTTAAAGAATGTAGAGAGAAATGGTGGTACCAAAAATTTCGTGCCTGGGAAGTGAGAAATGAAGATAAACTGCAATTATTTTTCTACTAACATAATAGCTTATGCGAATTTTGATCGTGATGTCATCATTTTCAGAGTATTAAGGTAGAAAAAAAATAGTTTGTACCTTAGATTTTTTAAGGCTGTTTCGACGCCGTGTATCGCGTTCTGATTTTCACAAATCAGATTGGACTTTTTAATATGATTTAGTGCTTTGATTTTAATTTTTTAACATGTTGTGTCGTTATACATATTAAGTACTCGGACTTATACTAACATTCTTCCTAGAAAAAAATCTATGAAGACTATTATTAGCTCACCGTCTCTTACATCTGATGTGCATAAAAGTTTTATCACTTTTTTTATCTATTTATAAGTTTTTTTTTCAGTTAAAATTAAATGTTTTACCAGTCTAGTTTCTTTTATAAATGTATTTTAACTCTCTCTGACAGTATTAAGTTTAAATTGATTTTTGTATAACATTTGTCACATATAACATTTAGATTTTTTACGTTAGAATTAAAATGTGATCCGAACGCAGTGTGCAAACTCGATGTATTATTTATTTTGTATTTATGTTCGGAAAATAATGGCCTGAATCCCAAATAACTAATTAACTAATTTCTGTGCAATAGTTTTAGCATTTATAATCAGAAAAAAAATTTTGATATAAGGTGAAAAAATAATTAATCTGTGAAAAAGATATAATGTTATTCACTAATATTAGAATGCTGCAGAAATAATTGCGGATTTTATCATTTTAAGTTTGGCACCGATTTTTCTAGTTATCGTTATATTTTGTTAAAGTCATGTGATGCATCATTATAAACAATTTAATTAGCACTACTGATCTTAGCTTATGTATATTGTTTTCATTCTCTAGTATTGTTAGATATAACCTCTTAAATTATTCATAGTCGAAAAGAAAATTCGCGTGATTTAGCTGTATGTGTTTGAATTGAGACGTTAAGTAACAGAAACTGCTGGAAATATCAAAGGTGTTTTTGGAGAAGAGTAAGTTAGTGAACGTACAGCTCAACATTGATTCCAAAAATTCCGTAATGGAAACGAAAGCCTTGATGATGAGGAGGGTCGTGGACGTCCTTCAGCTGGAGACAGTAATGATTTAAGAACCATTATTGAAGTGAATCCACCCGTGTAAAACAACTCGAGAGATGGTAGAAGAACACAATGTTGATCATTCAACATTTATTCGACATTTGAGCCTAGTTAGAAAAACAAAAAAGCTGAATAAATGGGTGCCGTACGAACTGAACTAACATCAAGCAATTCGGTGATTCGATGTCTGCTCTGCGCTTCGTTTGGGTTACAAAAATGATTCCTTTCTTGATTGCATTATCACATGTGGTGAAAAGTGAATACTCTACAACAATTGGAAACGTTTATCACAGTGGATAGACCGAGAAACATCAAAACAGTTTCCTAAACCGAAGCTTTATGAAAAAAAGATTATAGTCACTGTTTGGTGATCGACAAGTGGCATCATTCACTACAACTTCTTAAAACCTGGTGAAATAATAACAGCAGAAAAATATTGTTAGGAAATTGAAAAAAATGTATCAGAAGTTGCATCGTTTACGGACATCATTAGTCATTCGAAGAGGGCCAATCTTCTTTATGAGAAAAAATCTTGAGTCATAAAGAAGAAAGAATCTTCTTTATGATAACTCCTGACCATACGTATCAAAAATGATTTAAAAAAAATAAATGAAATGAGTACTTTACCTCACCCACCTTATTTTCCGGATCTGTCTCTGACAGATTATCATTTTTTTAAATATTTAATTAATTACCTACGAGACAAGTTTTTCAAAGATCTAGCATCAGTTGATTGTGCTTTCGATGAATTCGTTAATTCTACGACTCCAAAATTCTATCTTGTAGGAATAAACATACTAGTTTCCCATTGGAAGTAATGTGCGCAGGACAATGGTCTTTATTTTGATTAATAAATATAAATTTTAACTGGTCTATGCGTCTTTATACTCGATACCAAAAAAACACATTTATTTTTGCACCAAATTTATAAAATAAAAAATAGTAACTCTTATTGAATAATCTAATATATATGAATATATTGAATATATTAATATATATGAATTAATTGAAAAAATAACGATACGTTAAATATCGCCCCATATAGAATTGAATATATATATTTCTTGAATAAAGAAACAAATTCTATATTTGTAACGAACGTGTTACATCGAAATTAATTTGTACACTTTACACATTTGTAGCAATAAATCGTACAAAATTTATGTACCTTTTTCCACGCGTAATGATTTTATCGTCGGGCATATATACTACAATCTCCGTCTACTCATGCATAAACCGTCAATCGTGATTAATCTAATAATTATCAAACACGTTTTCACGATCAGATTTTGAAAAAAAGTGTATACTACACACACGTCGTATAAAGATGTATCGTTTTCATTTATATGATATTTCGCGTACCATCGATAAAACGAAATTGGCAAAAACACAGTAACTTGATGATCGTAAATACAAGCGTTCTCTGTATGTGGTCTCAGTTTGAAAAAAGAACTATAGTTATACACGTTCGACATTCAGCAGCGGAGAGTTGGATGATTGCGGTCGAGATGGTGGTTTCTGATCATAATTCCGACACGAACGCGTTAGATTTTCTTATGCACGCCGCCAGGGATTTTCGGACCTCGTTCCCTGTTAGATGTTTCGTGTCTGGTACGTTCGCTGGCTGTTTGGTTGGTCGGTTGGGTCGGCGGTGCTTCTGCTTCAAAACAAGCAACAGAACGTGCAGAGGCGCACCACGAACGGTAAGGTACAGTACAACGCCTGATCACGTTTTTGTAACAACGGGTGTGATATATTTTAGCAGTGATATTGATCTTAACGTTAAGTTCGTGACTCTTTTTTTTCATATACATTTTTTTTTATCTTGTATCGTTGTGAATTTGAACCCCATTTTATTAAGTATACGTATACCATTTAAAAAAGTAACACGAATCTTTATTTAAAGAAAAGTTAAACGGACTATAATTTTAACACACTGTAAAATAATTTAAATGCCAAATAGAATACCTGACTGAATTAATATTTTTTCTATATTGTTTGTTTGAAACAAAAATATATTGATTTTCTTCCATGATACCTTAAAGACTGATTCGTATAAATCTTCATCTTTGTCAACTATTTCCTTTCTTTTATTTTTTTTCCGATTATTGTTCATGGTAAACAATAATATCTCTTTTATTAAAAATGTGACCTCAATAAAATTGATTGTTCTAATTTGATTTATTTGTTGTCGCACTGAAAACTATTCAATAATTCCATATCTAAACTTTAACATTTTCTGATATTTAAGGAAAATTAAAAATTAGAGCAATTTAATTTGTTTGATGACAAAAAATATACTTGTAAATATGCTTAGAGTTCATTTTAATGAGAATTTAAATTCCTTGATTAAAAACTAGATAAATACAAACCTTCTTTACTCTCAGTCTGAATATTGAAAAGAACATGTAATTTTCTAATTATAAAGTCACAAATAAGACTAAAAATATTAAACCTACATGTATAAACGTTTCTGTTAGTGATTATTTTATATAGTAACTAAATTTTAAGTTTCAAAATCTCATATGCTTCAAGAGTCAAGTATTGTATTATCTGCTTAAAAAATAACAGAAGATATGTTCCAATTAACTTTAATTTATTTATTTTGAACTTAATTTATTTATATATATATATTATTCTTTATGAAAAACATAGTTGTTTATTTTGATATTTTTATCTATTGAAATTAAATATCAACATCAACATTTCTGACTAATAACATATCATAGTAGAGTGATATTCATTACAAACTGACCAAAATATTTTAATTTAAGCTCTGAAAAATTCGAAAATAAACAAAAATGTAATGTTATTTTTAGAAATGTTTTATTTTATTATATTCTGTTATGATTTTATTTATATTATATTGTTATTTATTTTAATATATAGGATTTTTTATATTTTAATTGTTATATAAAATGTCAAGTTCACTGTAATTAGTAAATACTATATGGAAAGACATAAAAATCATATCGGTGAAAAGTATTCTTTTTTTAATAATAAATGTTTATTTATATTGTCAAATAATTATTCAAGAAACAAGTGATTATTCCAAATGTTTAATAAATTTATTTTTAAAAATATTAAATAATCCAACAAATATTTGTGTTATAAATAATATAAAATTAATACCTGGTAAAAACCATTAACAGACAAAGAAAATTCTTGAATAAAAGTAAAGAACAATGTATCATTTTTTAATAACATTAAAATTTA
This sequence comes from Acanthacorydalis orientalis, assembly GCA_034766995.1. Taxonomy (NCBI): domain Eukaryota; kingdom Metazoa; phylum Arthropoda; class Insecta; order Megaloptera; family Corydalidae; genus Acanthacorydalis; species Acanthacorydalis orientalis. Next base: position 14,064,792 of record CM068316.1, on the reverse strand, counting down.
ATGAGACTAGATTTGGTAGTTCTGTAATTTTATATATATATATATATACATATATATATATATATATATATATATATATATATATATATATATATTTGAGAGTAGCATTAATTAATTAATTTTTAAATTAAAGAAAACATACAAATTTCTCTTTTCTTGATTTTTTATAAGACATGCAGAATATAGTTATATTCTGCATGTCTCCACTATTAATTATATTTATTGAATATTTATAAAAAATCTTTTTCAGTTACGCAAAATAATTTAATTGCAGGAAAGCTTCTTCCTTTTAAAAAAAATCATTTTAGTCTAAATTAATGATTGTGAAAGAGAATTAATAGAAATTAAAGCTTTTTTTTTATTGAAACAGTTTATACTTGATTTTTTTGTCAAAAACAGATAATTTACATTTATAATTAATATTATTAACAGACGACTCTGTCTTCTGCTCAGTGTATTCATCCTTCTCGAGGGAGGGTGTAGCGTCCCCTGTTCGCTCTCCCCTAACAAATAACAGAAGTAAACAAATTATACGCTCAAATAATCTTAATAAAATGTAAGTTGTAAAGTTTTATTGAGAAAATTTATAAAAATTAACAATAAAATACAATGTTAAAAATCGTGACACTTTTTTACACTTTAATTTTAGTGAATACTGTATTTTAAAAAAAAAATTTATCACTTTCTCTCTGAAATCATAAACCCTCTTTCATTGCACACCGTGAGATAGCTTTACATATATGTGACTGATTTCAACCAATCAGAACAGAAACCACATGATCTCCATCAGGCAATCAGAACACAAATAAAAATCACTAGTTAGGAGGACCAATTTTTAATTACAAAAAGAAATTAAAATATTTTCATGCCTAATCGGATGTTTTATTGCATTTTTATCAATCATTTTAAGTTCTATTTTTATAAAATAATAATTACAAAATTATATACATTTTTACTGTCAATTATCAAGATAATTTTCATTAAAAGATAATTTATTTATAATATAAAAATAATTATTTTTGTATACTTTTATTCTTAAACGAATATATATATACATACACATATATATATATATATATATATATATAAATATATATATGTATATACACACACATATATATATATATATATATATATATATATATATATATATATCGATATTTAAGCAAATATTAAAATTTCTTAGAAAATTGATTGATTTTTTTTCATAAAAATGATATATACACATTTAACATTTCTATATTAAAAATAAAACTTTCATACAGACTTCTGCAAATAGAACTCGATTGAAAGAATCGGTAAAAACTAACAAACATATTGGGTTGTTGATCAATGTATTCGAATCCAAATTTCGAGTTTTAAAATAGTATCTATTCATCAAAATTTGATTATATTTAGCCTCTTTATATCTTCCTCGCTGAAATATTCATTAAAACTTTTATATTGACTTATTTTGTAAATTGTGTTTCTTCGAGCAACTTAACATTCTAAGTTATCTAACAATTGCAGAAGTGCTCAAAATAAATGTCTATACTAGTAAACACTTAGCACATGATTCAACAGTAATATTAAAAAACAAAGATAAAATGAGTACATAAATATGAAAACACATTTTAAACTTTAAATTTATCTAAATGCCAACAAGTGTCTAAAATATTCCCAATAAAAAAAAGAAACGCAGTTTGTGAATAATAATATGATATAAATAAGGTAATAAATTAAAAAAATACACTATTCATTCAATTTAAAAAAACATATATTTTTAAATCTGTTTGATTTTTGTTTACCAACTTAAAAAGATATTCATCTATCTATATAAAAAGAGCATATATCAATAACTGTATCATAATTCTTAATACATCTCACATTAACATCAATATTACTAGCGAGATTCATCTGTATAAGGTGCCTAAAGCTCTACGATCGAGCTTTTGCGGTAAACCTGCACGCGTTATATAATCACACCTTCGTATGGATGCGAAACTGTTGTAAATAAGATTCGCACGTGATGGGATAACCGCGTCTCTTTGATAATGCATGTACGAATTATTGAGTACATTTGTACCTTCTATATTGGATTCTTACAAATGATGCTATTAGTCTGTCAAATTAAAAATATATATATTCGTTTTTACATTTTAATAAGATCCAATTGAATAGCGGTTTCGGTAATGGATTTGTTTATGCATATTTAATGGGGAACTTGTATTGATACTCGATTTTTATAAAACACCCAATTGATATATACATGTACATATATATATATATATATTGATAAAAAAAAATTTTAATATATTTTCTACTTATGTACTTTTAAAAAAAATATGTTTAGAATTTATTTGTTTTTTAATTCAGTTACAAAAGAGTAACATTATAAAAATACTAACATAATGCATGAATGGTGTAAAGAATGTTGTAGGTAAAAAGTACTTTTCTTTCTCTCATTCTCCCTTTTTACATATATATATATATATATATATGCGTGTGTGTGTATGTATGTAAGTGTGTTTAATGTATTTAACATTAGTAAAAGGTCTCCATAAAATTACTATATGTGTGTTTGTTTTTGTCACTGTCATAACGTATTTTAACGAACATAATACTATTTAATTACGACTGCGGCTGCTATTATCATTATTTCTCTCTCTAATTGGGTTGCCTCACCCATGTGACTGTTAATGATTAGTAAGTGAGAGCAGCAAATCATCTTACAAACCTTAACCGTAGGGTCCTTTTCTCTTCGCTTGACTTAGTTTTCTAATTATAAGATGTAAATGCATGGATAGGTCGTGTCTTTAATTAACAGAAAAGTATTTGGTATGCTTGTCTTTTAATTTTACATGATTTCGGTTGCTTATTATAATTATTCATTAATTAATCTGTGAAATTATTTAATTAAAATAATAATTAATAATAATATATTTAATCATTAATGAAAGAATCTTTCAAAATACTATTTAGAAATACAATTTCCTAACATAATAATTACATAACATATTCGTTCTAGTCTTAATAACGACGTTTTCAAATAAAAAAATATTTTGTATAAAATTTATATGAATGCACATCAAAATATATTCCAATGTCAGATAAATCTAGACAAATATTTCAAAAAAGTGTTGTTAACTAATTTGTTAAAGAAATTTTACACTAGCTCACTTGTAAGACAGTGTTAATATAACAATATGGTTAATTATTAAGTTTGTAGACAAATAATTGCGGTTTATGACTTCCAAATTCATATGCATTTCTCTATTTTTTGGGTATTTCTACCTGTTTTAAGTAGTCCAGAAGTATTTAATGACTAACTTCTAACGTTTGTGCAAGTTCTTGAATTGTTATGTGTAGTTCTGATTCAACTAACGAGTTTAGTTGGTCGTTATGAACTGAAAAAGGACGCCCGTGACCTTCTTCATCTTCGAGGCTTTCGTCTCAAGTACGAAATTCTTGGAACCACTATTACATTGTACAGTTCTTAACAGTACCCATATCAAAAGCATCGTTTACGAACAGTTTTTGCTGCTTTACCACCCGTTTTGAACTCATACAAAAATTTTCTTTTATTTGCTTCTTTTTCATACTTAATTTAGTAGCCCAATTTAAAGCAAAATCAAAAATAAAACATTAGATGATGTTACCAAAATACAGGCTCAAAAATTCATTTAAAAATGATATTAATACGAAAACGATTAAATGACACATTCATTGAAAAAAAATTAAGATTTGAATTCTTAAAATAAAAACCGCAAATATTTTTCTACCAACCTAATAACCGCACATTATATTTAAACTGAATTTATACAATTACAAATATTCAATGATTTATTTTCTTTAATGAAGATTAGTTTTAAATCAATAATGACAATTTGACAATTATAAAAAATATAAAAACGTCGAAATATTCAGAATATGAGAATGACTAGAGATCTGTAAAAAGAAGAAAATATAATATAAATAATCATTATTTTATATTACTTATGAATAACTTAAAGTTAAAAACAATATTTCATAACTAAGTACTCTGTATTATAATTTCAAATTGTAATTGTAAATATAGAGCGAAATATATTTAGTTAAATATGCGACGGTATTCTATAAAATTCATTCTTAGAGAATTTATTATAACATAAGTTTGTTGTCAATTTTTACTTTATCAGTAAAGATGTAAACACAATCAATATGATTTTAATTAATTACTTAATCAATTCAAAATTATAGATTTCATATAAACATTAACACAAGCTAATAAGCATTTTTATGATAAATTTCGAGTTTCCTATATTGTAGAATATTTCATTTCATACTCTTTCTCTTTATTTGACAGGCGATATTGAAGTGATCGCAAGTTATCGTAATTACATATATGTACATCAAATTGTAGATGTGGATTTTCAAGCAATTGATTAAAGATGTTCTAAAAAAAATAATGAAATTCATGTCATTCGATCTCTGTATCCATGTAATTGAATCTTTTCTTTGTCTTCTATCGAATACCAAATTGATGTTTAACCTATTGTATACTGACATTGCGAAGTAGAAAGAAATAGTATCCTGCATAAATCATTCTGATCGGTTATCAATTGAATTCAGTGATGGTATTATTAGGTGTATAAATTAATGCGGTGTCGTAACATTAAATCAATCATAACTCTGTCGTAAATTAAAATATTTACTAGTCGGTTGAGCTTTTTGACTTGTCAATCTTAACATTTAAAAACACTATATATCTTAGCCAAGCAGTTGGCATAACCTTACCAAACAGTAGTGAACATAATAGCATCTGAAAATGAGAATATTAGGCATTGCATAATTTTCGCATTTTAGTTGAAAATTATGCTACCGAACTCGTACGTATGATTTGTACAACTTTCAGGAAAAGTGTTGTGATGTATAAAACATGCAAAATAATAGAAGAGGTCCGAAAATGCATTACGACTTCATCGACTCAAAACCGCCATATTTTTTTTAACAAGGGATCCTATAGTTAACCTACAGATGGAACAAAATTATATGAAATAATGGAGGATTTTTGGAAGATTGAAATATACTCCATTGTTCCGTAAACAATCATTTTTTTTAAAAAAATGTCACGAAATTAATTTGTACACCTAATATTCTCTAAAATGTCCTGAATTTTCTTATTAATTATCGTTCCATTAAAAAAAGGATCGATCACATACATATCTCATTATCTGTACCGGAATTTCACCCTTCTGATCCTTTTAATTTTTACTGAAAAAATCTTTGGAGGACATTCAATCGATTAAGATCAATAATTCTGATTGTATACTTTTCTATTCACATATAATAAAAAAAATATGAAATTTCTAAATATTTGAACATTCTTTAAAGTGTTTCAAACATCTTTTCATTATTATTTTCATTATTAAAAAAATAAAATGTATGTATATATATATATAGAGAGAGAGAGAGAGAGAAAATTAGAGAGAGATTTGCACTGTAGTATTTTGAAATAATTTAAATTTTAAAGGCTATAAATATCAATTTTAGTTCGACAATCATAATAGCTGTAATTTATATCAAGCAAAACATTGCAAAATATTTTATAATATACTGTAGTATCAATTTACAATAATTTAATTAATAGTTATCGATTTGAGTGTAATTCAATTATTTCATATCATAAAGATAAAAAATTACGATCACTTTTGAAATTTTGTATTTACAATTCGTAGGTATAAATTCATTATTTGATTTACTAATTTTAAAAATTTAGCCAGTTTACATTACTACAACATATTGTTTACTAGGAATTATTTTAATAAAGGACATAATTTTTAAGTGTAATTTCTGTTACTTTGAATTAATTCTAATACAATTTAACAAAACTTTAATTACGTTACTGATGGATATTGATTGGCAAATATACATATTGAAACATTAATTTTTCATTGGTGGCATAATATCTATGATTTGCAATATAGATAATTCAGAACGTACATACTATACATATAACCTGGTTAAGATCTGGCTAATCTTTTGATTTTGTAAATCGAAGAACGATTCGACATTAATTATGACTACTTATATTATTCAAATTGTACTTTTTTTAAATAAAAATTATTCAGGATAATAACCATTAATGTAAAAATCAAAATTAACTTGAACTTTATATCAGACCTCCTTTAGATGAATGAAGTGAAGATGTAAACGAACCTATATATCTTAAAAATAATTACAAAAAAAATTTCAAGTTTTTGTAAACAAGAATTTGACTATTTTTTTGAATTTTACAAGATATTATATATTTGTGACACATATATGAAGTGCGAATTTATTTATAATCATTTTTTCTTAAATCAGTAATATTTTTCTATTTTAATATGAAACTTGCTTATGTGGATAAACTAGCTCAAATTTACAAATAAAATTTTTATATTTTTTTTAAAAAAAATCCTGATAAAAACGATTAAGATCGAAGCCTTATACAATGGACTAATATATATTGAGCTTAAGGAAATAAAAGAAACATTCATTGACTTTTCAACAATTCATTAATTTTGCACTGTAAAGTTATCTGCATGTGAATACTTTAAAAAAGACTTTAATTTTATGTAAAGAATGCAAATTATTCAGTTTTTCACCAGAATAGTAACACTAACTTTATATACTGCATAGCTTTGATTTATACATAAAAATAAAAAAACATCCCCTTATAATAAAGTTATTAAACACATAAAATTGATATAAAATACGTCGAATATTGAAGCTAGTACATTGATGTTCAAAATGATAAATGTTCAATGTTTATTCCTGTTTATATAAAATAATCCCTATAAAAAAAATGTCTTACTATATTTCTATGTAATTTATTTGCGAAAATACTCAGTTTTTTTGTATTAATAAAAAAATATATATTTCGATGAAAATTATATTTATTTTGTAGTTTTGAATTCAAAAAGGCTATTTTTTCCTTTTTAATAAATGAAAATATTTCAAAAAATCAAAATAACTTCAAAACAAAAATTATTAAAACGAATATTAAATCTAGTTAAATCCACTAATTAGTATATGCTTTTAAGAACAATAAATCATGAACACATTGAAGTTGTTTGTCTCCTGTGGTTATTTGGTCGGAATATAATAGTAATGGAGTGTCATGTATATTTCATTACAAACGCGATATGAATTGTAGTTCATAGGTCACACTGAATCCATTTATTAACTTTATACACGATTTTTAGATAAAGTGAATGCTTATATAGTTCAATATCTCGGCTCTTCTATTTTCGGTGTTATGATGCTATAAATCGATCAGAAATGTTCGAACTAAGATAACAAAATAATATAAAGTTTAATACTTTATTTATTAAAACACTACTCTGTTTATTAAAAACTAAAATATATATTGTTAAAAAAAATATTAAATTAATTTGAATTAAACATTGACTTTCAAAAAGAATTCCTTTTTCGCTCCATAAACTTTTAAGTTGATAGGAAAATAATTGCGGTTTTTTTTAATACTAACCTTAGTTTTTTCAATGAAAGTGTCATATCATCATGTTCATGTTAATATCATTTTAAAGTTAATTTTTCGGTCCGTATCTTGATAACATCGACTTAAGTTCTATTGAATTAAAGATGGGAAAGAAGCAAATAAAAGCACCTTTTTGTACGAGTTCAAAACAGGTGGTAAAGCAGCAGAAACTACTTTAAACTAAACGATGGTTTTGGTGTAGGGACTGCTAAGGAACGTAGGGTGTAATGGTGATTCAAAAAATGATGTGCTGGGGATGAGAGCCTTGAAGATGAAGGTCGCAGGCATCCTTCTTCAGTTCATACCGATCCACTGGATGCGTTAGTTGAATAAGAACCACACACAACAATTTGAGAGCTTGCACAAAAGATAGCCGTTAGTCATCCAATAGTTCTGGACCACTTAAAATCACTTAAATTAAAAAATGTGTATGAATTTGAAGGTCATAAACCGCAATTATTTTTCTACCAATCTATTACAAAAACTTTTTCGCCTCGAAAAGTTTCAATAAATGATAATTCATATTTTTTGATTGTTATTTGTCAGTTTCAATGGCGATATTATCGTCTTCGTAGTGCTATGTTATTAAATATAATCTGTTGAATATCTAAAAAGAAATTTTTTCTGTACTTTGTCGTTCTGAAGATAATGGTATCGTGATCAAAATTCCTAAAAAACAATAATCAAAAATGATCAATAATCGTCAATGTTTTTGAGCAGAAAAAAAGTTTTGGTTCTTAATGAGAAATTAATTCATTTTTAAAATAAATTACAGTGTCTAAACTGTATTATAAACATCCTCATCTAAAAAAATAAACCAATAGCTTTAAAAACAAATTTATTTTTAAACAAAAATGGTTATTCACAATTTAATTTAATTATTTATTTTCTGTGAAATTCTAAATAATAATTCTTTTAATAAAAACAACATTATCCAGGTCAATGCCATTTTTATTTTCTTTCAAATATATTACATAAATTAAAATACATTTTATAACCACAAATAACTCATGTGTATTAATAATATATTTTCTGGTTGGTTTTATCACAAAAGTGTGCCATTTATGCAAAAAATACACTACATAGTTAATTAATAGACATTATTAACTGAAACCTTAATAAAACATCTTAATTACAAAATACTTACGAATCATAATTAGAGAAGAGGTATAAAAAAGGTAATATATATATATATATATATATATATATAGATATATATATATATATATATATATATGCTTATATATTTATGTGCAGAAAACATAATAAACGTATCAGAACTAACGCAATTACTACAAAATCTGCAAAAGATCTCTCCCTTCCGTTCTTTGTGTGCGCGCCTAGTATAAGCTAAAGAACCTACGCACAAAAGCCTCTCGCTAATGACTTAATGCTCATCCATCGTCTCATATTCCAACATATCATCGTTGCTCATTACCAGCAACAGTTTTCGACCACAACAGCACGGAGCGTATCTGGCCGAAACACACGCCACCATCATCCGACAAAATTCATTCAACCTTGACCGAATGGCGAGTCAATGTACGACGAAGAAACATCCGCAATAGTGTTTGTGACGCGAATACGCGAGAGCCGAAAGCTCTCTGGTAAAGCACAACACAAACTTTAACCAGAAATCACGACGCAGCATCTCGTCCGCGGTCGAGTTTTGTTGTTACAAGACACGAGCGATATAATTAATAATAAGGGATGGTTTGTTGTTTAACACATTGACTGACGTAAACAACGAACTCGTGATATAATCATCAAGACCTTTATTGTATGAAAAACATAACATATGCGTTAATACTAGTAGGGTGTTCTCTAAAGCGAAATTCGCACACAGTAAGTTTCATAAATAACATGAATCTGATTTTGAAACATTTCGGTATGAATAATGTCAAAGTTCATTGTATTGTTCATAAAAAATTTCTATACAAATTCACTTTTTTTTTAATTTAACTGAGGAAAAATCTTAAATAAACAAAAGGCATAATTTACATATGGAGAAGTTTATAAAAATTATTAATGTTTTCGAAACAAAATTTGAACAATATAAAATATGAAAATCAAGTAAGCTGTTAAATAATTTAAAAATTATATTTTTATTTTTTTTTATTTAATGCTAAAAGTCTTATTAAATATTTAATGAAGTTTTTTATACTATTATAATTAGTTTATATATAAACATAAATTCAGTTTTCAGATGATAAAATGTATGTGTATTTTCCAAATGGAATATATATATATATATATATATATATATATATATATATATATATATATATATATTATATATAAAGCATTTCCATGTAATGCTTAATAAGATTTTAAGAAATCAAAGGTTAATATAAATTCATCCCATTGTCATTCAATGTACTAATTTTGATGAGATAATTTACTATATATAAAATAGATATCAATATCTAACACAGATATTCTGTAAATTAATGTAAAATATTTATTTAGTGTTTTCGAAGCATTTATCGAAAATGGAAATATTTTAGTACACACTTATTACTTTAGTTTTTAAATTAATTTTAATATTAAATTTACTTATAATTTATGAGGATAGTTGCAGACATGTTATTGATTTTGTTTCACTTCTTTTTATTCTGTTTGTAAAGCAAAACTTTGTTCTTTAGATTAATATTACTTGCAATGCATATTAGTATTTCAACAATTTATACAAGCATGCACTTTTACATAATTAGATTTACACACCATAAACATGTATATAATATATATATATATATATATATATATATATATATATATATATATTTAATAATTTTCTTATTTATAAATGTTTAAATTTCTATAACTGAAAATATTTACTTTTATTATAGCATCGTAGCATTCTTCATGTCTTTTACCCCTAACCTGTTAGCTGTGTTTGACGAGTATACTCGTTATGAAAATGAATTTGAGCAATAAAATTATCGATTTTTCAAAAACATCAAATGCTATTTCCTTATAATTCAATTAATTTTTACAGCAGCTGCATATACTCTGTGTTTGACGTATATTTTCGTCATCTCTTTATTTTTGCGACACGATTTAGGTGGATATATTTAAAATGAATTGACATAGCTAACAGGTTAAATAGACTAATATAATATAGAAAAATTTGTAATAATTATAAAATACATCATTCTTAGAAAAAACCGTTAAAAAATACTAATTGATAATATTTAATTTGTTAAATATTTAAAAATAATATATAAAAACACAACCAAGTAAGAAATCATACTTTTAAAAAATAAAAATATACAGTGATTATTTAAATTGAGGTTTGGGCTCAAAGAAAAACACTCTGACTTGGATATTTTGAATATTTCACGTTTAAATTTCAAATATAAATATGTTTAATGATATTTTTCTGTATAAAACTATGTAAAAATTGACTACTATTATTATTTTAATTTATTAAAACAACTTAAACTGAAATAATTAACTTGTTTATTGTTTGGTTATCACCTCTGTTCTTCGATTCTGTTTTTTTATGAAAATGTTTGATTAAACTCTTCCATCAACTTGATTTCTCTTTCTACTATTTCATTTTTAATTCTTTATCTATTTATACAAATCATTATCATCAATTGTGCTAATATTTATAAAAATCTGCAGGAAATATGAAATCTCCAAAATGTTTTCAATGATTTATGACCTATTAAACAAGACAAACCGTTTATTTTTATAAGTTAATTGTTTCATCACCTTAATAACCACAAAAAATTGTAGTCAAAATTTTTCAATAATAATTAATTATTTTTGATTATTTTTATGCACATTTTGATGATGATTCTATAGTGTTCAAAGCGTCAGTACTATATTTAGGAAATACTTGTCATAATCTGATTGAAAAATTAGTGTTTATTTAAATTTCGTTATAGTTTTTAATCTTCTGTCAGTATAGTTATTTCATAGTAAAATTATATCTGTCACTTGAGTTTCATAAATATAATCAAATTGAGAAATAACACGACATCTTTCATTAAAGTACCATAAGTAATAGGTATTTTTTAAAATATGGTTTTCATACATTTTATTATTATTATTTTTTAAGAAAAAAATTCAGTAAAACTAATAAATTATTAAGAACTGCTATAACCGTGTTCCGAGCTATAGTTTATAATTTTTCGTTACATTTAATAATAGAAAATGCTCCTTTTCGAGGATTTACGTAAAGTATTTTTGAATTTTTTACATAACTGAAAGAACACTAAATTGAGGTGCGTCTTTCAATAATTTTTTTTAATAAAATTATCATCTTAGATATGTGTTTTCATATAAATTTTACTTCAAAATAGGCATGTTATAAAAGAGAGCTCTTAAATGGGCTTTTAGTGCGGGTAAATTACTTCCAGTCATTTGATCGTTCATGGAATTAACAAGAAAAATGTTTGTTTAGGCATCTTGATTGTAAAAACTAAACTTTACTCTTGAAACATTTTAATTAAAAGAAAACATGTAATGTTCTTAAAACACACAAGACCCTATTTATTTTTTTCTCGATATTTAGATTCATTTAATTAACGATTGTATACGCATGTGTTTTATCTAGAGTAGCTAACATTTGAATAATTCAAACAACATGATTGATTCGCATTCAATACAAACGCATAAAACATTAAAAAAATAATTTTGAATTATTTTGCTTAACTCCGTTCAGTTCTATAGAATTACTCGTATTGAATCGAATTTTGTTTTTAAAATATTTTTTTATTTAAAAATATTATATTTATTGTTTTGTCAATCTCAGTCATATTTATTCTTTTCCTAGTATTTTTTTACAACGGTTTTATGCTCTTCAATCATCTTCAGGTAGCTTGTAGATGTTTTGTACTAAAAACGATCACTTACAAAATATGACTTAAGAGTTAAAGCTATTTGCAAAAAAATATTACACGAGTGATTACTGACACTAAGGCTAATAGGATAATATAATAAAAGGATTACTGATATGAAAAACAAACGCTTATAACGTTAATATATTCTTTACTTTATTTCAAAAAAATAAAACGTTTTAGTTACAATGACTTTATGCAAATATAAGTTAAAAATCAGAAACATTTTACTTAAAAAGTAATTAATTTTAAAATATTATTTTTTGTTAACATAAACTCACTTAATCTACTATTTGAGTGTAGTGATGCACAGGTCAATATGAGGAATGATAATTTAATTTTTCGAAATGCGTTTTATTTTCGAATTCCGAATGATCTTTCGGTTCCAACCACTGGAGGCGATTTATTCGATTTTAGTGGATTGATTTAGTTAATGCTTGCTCATTATTCAACGTCCAGTGTCTATAACAACGATTGTGGAGTCAGTGTACAAGTTGATGTCGTTGTACTATGGATGATTTACAACAAGAGCAGTGTTATGCCGTTTATTACTGTGCTAGACGTGGTTTAAGTGCTTCAGAAATATTTCAAGAAATAAGTAAAACTTATGTTGATAAGTGCTTGAAAAAAACTGTAGTATTCAAGTGAAGATAATAAACGATTAAAAAAAAACGATGAAAATTTTGAAAATTTCGAATAATTTGGTCTGCCGGTAAGAAAATGGCGCTTGTTTTTTTGATATGAAAGGAATTCTTCTAATTAATTTCGTACCATATGAGGTAACAATAAATAAGGACACCTATATCAAAGTTCTTATTGAGACGATTTACTGCGTTATTTGATAAAAATATCTGGAACTTTGTAAAGAGATGTGGCTTTTTCTTTATGGTAATGCAAAGTCCCACACAATCAACACTGTGCAATTTGTTATCAAAAAAATTAGAGCAGGTCTTACGATATTCTCCATATTTACCATATCTGACATCTTGTGATTTATTCTTGTTTCCACGGCTCAAAAAATTCTGAAGGGGAAACGTTTTGGATCTAATAAAGAGCTCCACAAAGTACATACGGTACCGTATTCTCCACACGATGCATGGAGAATATGATAACAAAAGTGCATATACTTCAAATAGGAACATTTTGAAGGAAAATACTGCAACAAGATTGATCATATGAAGGTTATTTTTTTGATGTCATTTTGGAAAATAAATGATCTTTTCTCGTATTACTAGTTCGATTCAGATATTTTCCTAAATAAGTTTCTTATGCAAGGAAACCAAATTGCAGAGGTCTCGAATAAACAATGGTCATGGATAAGAAATATAAAAAGTATGGACCACCTTATTATTTATATATATACATATATATATATATATATATATATATATATATATATATATATATATAGATGGATAGATAGATAGATAGATAGATAATGTTTTAGGGGGGAGGAAGCTATCTTGCCTCCTGGCACTTAGACTCGAAGTCCATTATGCCTTCCCTCGGCTGATAAAAACTACTCGGCAAGTCTCGCTTCCTTCCAGAAGTCTATCAGCCTGCCTACACCATCTACACTTTACGTCCCTCCTTCGGTCTTGTATATGTTCGTGGTAGCTTAGTCTCCCGTGTCTTGTGACAATTCGCACCAGGAGGCGGGAGAATGATCAGCCACTTGTATAGATTCTCTTGGTCCAGTCCTTATTTGAGGCCTGGCCTAAGAGTACCCTGGATTGACGGCAACCGTCAATCTTTAGCCACCATTCTGAGTGTTCTGACTCGACCCACTCCTGAATGACGCCCTTGGCCCAGCAACTGGCTAGCCCTACGAAGGGCTCTGAGCCTTCCACTGCAGACCTCGCTCCTAATGAGGCCAATTTGTCCGCTATTTTGTTCCCCCGTATGCCCGTATGTATGTATATATATATATATATATATATATATATATATATATATATATATATATATATGTATATATACATGTGTATGTGTATATATATATATATATATATATATATATATATATATATATATTATATAATTTGTCAGTGTGTGTGTGTGTGTATGTTATGTATATATATATATATTTCACATGTGTGTGTGTACATACTTTCATGTCAATATAGGCGACAAGTACACTTTGTTGATTCAACGAATGCAAATTGCGTTATCCGCATGCGGCACACAAATTTATAATAATGAAATGCAGTTAAAGTTATAATCCAACAGATACACTTCATAATTCACGTGCGCTTTATATATTTAATTAATTCAACTACTCTCACCTCACGTAATTAGGTGAACTCGTCACCGTCTAATTAAAGCTCTATGCAAAAGATTGTTGCAAATTTAATTAATAATATACGAGTTTGTCCCGTACGTATGAATAAGTTCACATACACAACAAGACTGTACGAAAATAATATTGTCGGATAATGTATGCACTGACACACATTTTATACATAACATTGTTGAACAGGTGTGCGTTTTCATTATTGAAGGATTTGAATATTTGTTGAGCAGTTTAATTTCACTGATGTAATCAGACAATGTTTATTGTACGGTTCGTATCTTTTTACCAGTATATGGAATATGTAATGAAGTGTATTTTGGGTTTTTAATGTGTACTTATTTTTGATTTCAGTGTTTGATTTTTATGTTTAAATTCAATCGTTAGTTTCGTACTGGTCTTTAATACAGGAATATTTGAATAAAAGGAAAATTATATAAAAAAATATCATTTTTTTCACTATTTATTTATATATTTTAAAAGAAAAAATATTTAAGGAAATAAAGGTTTAGTATAACAAAATCTGTTATTTAAAAATAGCTTTAGGAAACGAAATATCTGCTGGAATATCTTTCACGCGCAAAAAGTTATAAATTTAAACTCAGTCCTTGATAATTTTATATTAAATTTTGACATAGATTTTACGTACTTTTTCATAACATTTTAGATTTATTTCTGTTCGATTTTATTAGTTTCAAATATATATTCAATCCGTAATGAAAGCTTATGAAGAAATATTTTGCAGATGATTAAAAGAAAAAAACGAATATATTTGGTCAAATATAATATAAATATAGTAATGATTTTTAAGGTTCCCAAAAATATTATTTTTACACATCAATAAACATCAAACTGTGTGTTGATCAAAATCTATATCATAATGTGCATAAATAATAATTAAACATGATCAATAAACATTTATTAAACATAATTGAATAGAAATAGTTTTTTTTTTTTGGTTTGTCGAGTGAGAAAATAATTAATTTGTCAATGTGAATTTAGCTATAGGGCTGAAACTTTTTTGTAATTTTTAATGTTTTTACAGCAATCCATTCATTAATAGCATTTTTTTCTTGTTGATGTTGTTAAAGTATTAAAAAAATAATTCCATGTACAATTAAAATTAGATATTATTAAGAAAAAAATATTAAATGTGCAGCTTTACTAACCTAAAAAAATATTTTTGGTATAATAATAGCCCATACTAATACAGGAACGATTATTTGATTTACAAAATTAATACTAAGTAAAGTCTATTTCAATGTATACAAATAAAAGTTATACAAATTTATTTAAATTTATATAAATAAATAAGTTAAATTCATAAAATTAATAAAATATAATTAATAATGTTTTGATAAAACGGAGCACAGTAATAATAATTGGATGCGTATACAAGTATTTTTGTGTTATTTACTAGTAGACAAATTTTTATTCTTTAATCTTGCTCTGGTGATGGGAGTTGAGGTTAGAGATTCGTCTAAATATTAGGTTGATATAAAAATAATTGCGGTATATGACCAAATTCATTTACATTACAGCATTTTTGATTTTCCTATCTAAACAGGTCCATAACTGTTGAACGACTAACACCTAACTTGTGTGCAAGCTCTCTAATTGTTTTGCATGGTTCTTATTCAACTAACTCCTTGAGTTGGTTGTTATGAAGTGAAGAACACCTGCTGTCTTCTTTATCTTCAAGGATCTCGTCCCCAGCATGAAATTTTTGGCCCAATTTTTCGACTCACACCAAAAGCATTGGTGTGGGTCGAAAATAAAAATAAAGTATCGTTTAGTTTGCGAGCAGTTTCTACTACTTTACTACCCGTTTTGAACTTGCTGTTATTTGCTTCTTCCCCATCTTTAATTTAATAGCCCAATTTGAAGTAAAATTTAAAATAAAACCAAAGTCGATGTTACCAAAATAAAAACCAAAAAATGCACTTTAAAATGATATTGAAATGAATACGACACTATCATTGAAAAAAATTAAGGTTAAAATTCAAAAACAGATACTGACATTTTCCTACCAACCTAATACTAGAGTATTACGATACAATCTTTTTTCTTATGGAAAAATCATATTACTTATAAATAAATCTTTTATGGAAATCTATATTTCATAGCAGGAACAATTAAGAATTTAAATTCGAAAATGAAAAATAAAAAATATAATTGTATATTTTTAATCTATTGCTCTTATTGGAGCATTGTTCTAGTGATTACCATTTTTTTTATTTCATTACGTTCCTGTTCTCCAATATTAGTTTCGGTAAGTGTGCTACCTTTGAGTAAAATGTTGATACTAATTTTAGTATAATGTATATAATAATTATCTTTCTATAAATAAACATCAAAACTGTGATCTACGTCGTGTAATCACTTTTATTCGTGTTCTGATTGGCTGATGGTCATCATGTGATCTGTTTTCTGATCGATTGATATCAGTACATGAACAGTGTTCTATTTGTTGTACGATAAAGGAGCGTAAATGACTCCAGTCTAAAGTATGGTACACGTCATCAGTAAAAACTGACAGTCAGAAGGTAAATGACAGTCAAAATAAAAATGTATGCTAAATGATAATGGAAGCTGAAACATCCATAATAGTAGACTTTCTTGATTACTATAAAACGACAGAGTAACTGACTGTAAACTGACAGTCTTTTAAATTATGATGTGCACTATTAAATGCCAGCCTAGAAAATTGTCAGTTTTGGATTGAATGATAAGAAAACTGATAATAAATTTAATCAAAATGTTGTAGTCAATGAAACTTTAGAATGAAAAAATTGTTACACATTTTAACATTGTATTTTGTAATGTTAATTTTTTATAAACTTTTCCAATAATAATTTTAAGACTTACATTTTACATGGATTATTTGTTTGTATAATTTATTAATTTCTATTTGTTAAGGGGAAGCGAGCATTAGCTATCAGTGGCGACGCACTCTAGAGGTTTGGCGAACGCAACGAGAAGTTAAAATAACATACTAAATGAATAAATAAACACAAAAAGCAACATGATATTATATACCTTTAAAGTATACACCATATCCAAATCAAAACGTATGTAAGCAAACCTAAAATAAAAATCAATATCAAAATTCTACTTGAAAATGGCACATATACCAAAAATGTTGAGAACCTAAATTCAGGTAATCCAAAAGGATAAAGATCACTACGTCAGTGAAAGATAAAGTTTTTTTCTTATTAGTTCGTTGGTTATTCTGGGTTTAAGGGCAGGTTGACAACTAAGTTCATTATATTTGATATTAAAAAATCATTAATTGAGTACACTAAAAGAATACAGGATCAAACTTTTATCAAAAATCCACACTCTATAAAACGAATTCAGAGAAAAGGAGCCTCCTTGTTTTTAAACAAGTATCTTAGATAGGTGGTCCATGTGAAATTATTAAAGAACTCGACTGATAAAACTGAGAAAGAAAAAAATTCGGAATTGTGACTCATGTATTTAAATCATTTTCCGAATATCCAGCATAGTAATTTAATATAAAAATATTTTTTCTTTCTTTTTACAAAAGGACTAAATATTTTTTTAAGAATATATTAGAACATAAAATTATATTAAACAAAAAAAAAACGATTCGGTGTACGTTTAATTTTTGATAGAACCTCTCGTGTCTAGGAACAAGTTGCATCCTTGAATGTTATATCCATCACTTTTATCAATAAAAGCCTTCAAGTGGAGAATGAAGAGAAAAATTGTAAAAAAGAAACATATCTTTATTCCTTTTTAGAACGCCGCTACTGGATTGGTGATTCCGAGCAGGTGTACTTACAATTAGTATTATTAATAATAGAAGAGCTATAATAGCATGTGTTCAAACAAATTATGGTTTTCGATTAAATTTCAGTCCAGGTGTTACTCAGTAATCAAATTAAAACCTCTAGAATAGAAAAAAATTCCTGCTCAAGACATTATCAGCTAGAAATTTAGGTTTTCGATTATTAAAAATATTAGTTTTTAATATGAGAAAAAATTATAATATTCATTAAGTAATATATTCTTCTCTCCCTCTCTCTTTCTATATATATAAATATATATATATATATATATATATAGTCTTGTTTTTGAATATATGTGTATAAATTTGTGATATAAACTGAAAAAAGAATTATGAAAATTTAGATTTTTGAATTTTAATGATAAGTTTTTAAACTCCATTTAAAAGTTAATTATAAAAAAATAAGTTTCATTTTTTCTAACAAAATATCTTTTATATAAAATGACATAACAACGATAGTTCAATATGAAGTCAAATGTGTATGTGTGTGAATACACAATTTTAATACAAATTATATACTGTAATTAACAAATAAAACTGGAAGATAAAGGAAATCTACACTTACTTAAAATTGTTTTTTTTTTACACTTTTTATTAATAAATTCTACTCTTTATAATATTTTTTACATTTCTTTTATTAGATGTTTAAATCCTACTTTTATATGAACAGCATGTGTTTTTCATTTACAAGATCTACTCTAAAATAATTGTTAAAATTATATTTCTATTTATTTTCGGGTTTTCAGCTATAAAAAGGATATGTATCATCACTTTTTATAAACGTTTTACCATATTTATTACATAATATAAATGTAATAAAATCAGTTATTACACAGTACTCCACAAACATTTTTTATGATATATAAAATATATGTCATCATTATATATGAATTGAAAGTCGTGATCTTTGAAGTGCTATTTCATTTTTATAAGTAAATTTAGCATCATCTAATTATTGTTATGAAGAAAAAGGTTTTCTAATTAGATTGATGTTCGAAGTATTAAAAAATAATGAAAAAAATCTAAAATATATTTTGAAATATAAAGTTAAACGAGAGATCGACAAGAATATGTTTCGTATTTAATAATTCTATACTTAGCTTTTTATTATAAAATTGAAGAAAAATTAGTATTTAAAATTAAATGCAATTTAAATTTCCAATTATATCAAATTTTAATCGTATTTTTAATGAGAAAAATCAATTAAATCCCCTATAGTTTGGGTACTGTGCCTAAATTCACTTTGGAAATAAATTTTTCACTCTATTCATAAGCAATGAAAAGAGTTTAAAATGAAAAAATATTCAATACTTATCAGAAGTTGATTGAATTTAAATGTTTAGAAGTAAAAAAAATAAACAATAATTAATTATTTATTCTTATTTAATCCGAATTTTATTTGTGGTGTGATTGAGAAATTCGTTCCTTAAAAATATTTAAAGTTTTCTTTTTTGGACTGGTAATTAAAACAGCAATTAAGTAATCATTCTTTATCAGTATGGTTAAAAGATATGGTTGATAAACATCAAAAAAATCTTCACAATCTGAACCAGTCTTAAAAGATATTATTTTAAAAGCAGATTATTACATATATTTTTTAAAACAAATGTTTATTTAAAAAATTAAAATGTAACAAAAAATTGTTACATATAAAATGTTCAACCGTCTTATATGTAACAAATTTCAAGAATTATAAAAAATATATTTTTTTATAGTACAAGAATATGAAAAGTATATTTATAAGTAAGTTGTAAAAATATAACTCCAGGAATACTTTCAGTTAAACAAAATATTTTTGATACAAAATGATATTGAGCAATAATAGCAAAAATTATTTAATTACAAATTCTAAAGAAAGGTCGAATGAAAAAAAAATCATTTCAAATATTTTAGTAAAAATGTTAAGAAAGTTTTATGGTAAAAAGTATTAACTATTAATATATTTGTCTGCGAACAATGTGTGTATATACATATATACATATATATATATATATATGCATGTATGTAATCAGTTGAAATGTTTTATAAAAAATTGTAGAAACAAGACAGAAAACCTATTTCTTGCATGAAACTAATTTGCAAATTAAAAATGTATATTTCCATTAGTGATAAAAAAAACTTTAGTGCAAAAGAAAGACAATGTACAAAGTAGACAGACAGTCGTCTACGTCCATTTTAAAAAAAATATTCGAACAGACGACATGAGAGTACACTGTTTCCTCTGAGATGCTAAAACTTTCATTTCGTTTCTATGAAGTAGTGGAAAGTTTTTTTTTTATGTCGTACAGATGTATATTCTCTGAATAATGTAAGTTTTTTTTTGCAACGATGGACTTGTATTATGTCAAGATGTTGAGTGAGGCCGAGCGTAAGTTGCTGATAAAGCAATGAATCGCAGATTTTTCGGTCACAGGTTCGATTAAGATTTGTATTAACTGTACTTACATTGAGACGGTTAAAAAACGAATGTCAACATTTCAATGTTTGATATTTTCTTATACAAAAAAATTATCGAAGGTAATTTCTGAAATTTATTTTTATATTAAAATGTTACTTTCGCTATTTATAAAAAGTTATGCATATATATGTATATGTATATGTATATGTATATGTATATATATATATATATATATATATATATATATATATATATATATAGATATAATTGATATATATTTTTTTCGCACAATTTAAGGGACCTCAAATTTAATTAAAATTTTCCAATTTTAAATATTTGACGGTTCAAAGACTATAAACACCCTTTTAAGTGTCCATAAATAACAGCCATTATGCATCAAAATCAGGTTACTTGAGAGGAAGAGGGCACAGGTATTGATAAAAATTAATAAATAATATTTGAATATAATTAAGAATTCCATCATGTATTAATTTATGAAAGTGATGTCCTATATAAATCCTTTATTATTCGATATCTTCCATTAGATTGATTCCTTAAATTATATTTGAACCTTATGTATATTTTTTCACATATACATACATACATATATATATATATATATATATATATATATATATATATATATATATATATACCCGTCCTCAATTTACGCGGGACTTTTTTTACACGAGTTTTTTTTACGTGGCAAATTATACCTTCATTTACGCTGTACTTTTTATACTCTGTATTGATTTACGCGATCTAATTGTACGCGGTCAGATAGAGTTCATTTTATATAATTTTTCATTGTATTTATTATATATCAAATTGACGCAAATTCTTACTTGGACGTATAAAAGTACGGCAGTGCAGTACAAAACATACTCAGGGAGATGTCACATTGCCTTACTAATCATCTTTGCGATCGTAATTTACGAAGCCAGAAAATATATTTTCCTAGAAATTTTAAAAGTACGTCACAAGTGTATACAAGTGACACCGAAAAAAATTTATCTACTTTTGTTTTCTAAAACGTCATTATTTTTTTTAGTTTATGTGAAATAAATATGTGCTTCTACAACTTTACTAGCTTTTATTTCCAATATTTTTTCTATTGTACTGACAGACTCAATTTACGCGTTTTTCATTCGCGTAAAACAAATCCACGTGAACGGATACTCAGCGTAAACTGAGTGACGGGTGTGTATGTATATGCTTATATGTATATATATATATATATGTGCATATATATATATATGTGTATATATATATATGTGTGTGTTTATATATATATATATATATATATATATATATATGCACATATATACATATATATATATATATATATATATATGTTTATATATATATATATATATATATATATATACACAATGTCATTAAAAAAAGATTACTCAAAAAAAACATTAAATGAAGATGGTTTAAAAAGAAAGTATATATTAATTATTTAATAAATTCAACCATTTCTACAGAAAAATTAATACAAATTGTGATTCCAAACTTAACTGAACATATTAATTAACATCAACTACTTATTAAAAATAATAATATAACTACAAAAATATATTACCAATTTCAATTAAACACTTCACAACTTAACCATGTAAACATATTCAAATGCATCTGGATTCTAGGTCTTGTACTCGATTACCTTATTTATTTCAAGGCAGAAATTAGACAATGAAGCATGTAATAAGTGCACAGATACCATAAATACTCTAAATATTCGAATTATAAATTAATTAGGTCACGACTAAGATGGTAAATTCATTCGATATTAGTTTGTTCAATTTTCTAGCGACTGAAACTCACAATGAACTTAATAAATTATTTCTTGTAATATAGTAAAATGGAAAATTCGTGGAATGTGCAATTATCTGTATGAAAAACTTTGCTATGTGTATCCGATATCCAATGTATAGTAT
>CM068316.1:13979499-14036999 GCA_034766995.1 Acanthacorydalis orientalis | reverse complement strand
GCGACTTTCTTCATCTTCAAGGCTCTCATCCGTAGCCACCATTGAACCGTATGTTTCTTAACAATACCCACACAAAAAGGATCGTTTTGTTTACTAGCCGTTTCTGCTGCTTTACCAGCCGTTTGGAAATCATACAAAAAAATTCTCTTATTTACTTCTTTTCCATCTTTAATTCGATAGCCCAATTTGAAGTGAAATTAATAAGAAAACAAAAGTCGATTATACCAAAATGCGGATCGAAAAATTCCTTTAAAAATGATATTAACATGAACACGATGAAATAACACGTTTATTGAAAAAAATTAAGGTTGGAATTCAGAAAACAAAAACCGCAATTATTTTCCTACCAACTTAATGTGTACAAAATTATTTGAAAGTTTTCTTGATACAAATTTATTTATAAATATTTCTTAAAACAGACAACGATTAATGATGGTGTGTCATTGTTTTGCTAGGCGTTTTTGATTAGTATATAAATGGAGAATAATATTTTTCCCGGATAAAAAAATCAAGAATAGGAATTTAAGTAATATAATTAGGTTAGTATGTTTGTCTTTTATATTATCCTTATGTGTTTTCTGTGTCGTATTAAGGATGTAGAATAAAGACTTTTGTTGTTTATTTATGAGTTCATTTTGAGAATTTGTTAAATTTACAAATCCACATGCATAAATTTTATAAGAAATTACTAAATGAACAAATAAACAACCAAAAAACTCTATATTACTCATCCTAAGAATGACATAGAAAACATATAAGAAAAATGTAGAAAACGCACATATACAACCAATATCTGCTTAAAAATGTCTGAATTGACGAAACTGGTAGGGAGGAAAAAAGGAAAAACAGTGATTTAAGGTAGCAAAAATAAACAATTTAATTAATTTTATGTAAGTATATTGAAAATAAACATTATTAAAATAGTTACTGAAAGAAAAATTGTATTGCTATATTGTAAAAGTAAAGAAACGTTTCTGAATAGGAAATATAAGAATTTCTATAATACAATACGTGTTTTGAATTTGAAATATGTCCATATCATAAACCACAGTCTATCTAAAAGAGAATAGAAATTAGTCTGATTACGGTACCTTTTGAGAACATCATTTCATACAGCTATTGTCAACAGACACAGGTGTCAAAAACTGTACAGTGTAAAGAACAAAATTCCGTTAAACCTAAAATTTTGAATAATTAACAATCTAGTACGTTCTTGTAACCACGATCATGCATACTCGACGATTTCATAACGTATCTGAAACGAAAAACGATTGACTGTGTTATAAGCTTTAAGCGAGAGTCCCCCATATCACTATACAGGTGTAGATGATAAACTGGCTGTGTTTTTGTTACTTTACCTCGACGTAGGTGCGTACGACGGGACTGAATTTAAACGTTTTTGCGCTATGCGCCTATTGCTTTTGTTTCTACTCGCACCGCTATGAATTTTTCATGCCCAGAAATGGATTGTTTACTTGTGATTTGTCACGAAGGGGATGTACTTGCTCTTGTTTGAGACGAGCTGGGACTATTGTATGACAGCCGTGTTTTATGAGATCAGAACGTGTGTTCGTTTAGATAAGTTGGATGTCGAATGTTCAATTATTCATCCACTTTTTTTTTTCAAAATAGATAGATGATAAATTCACACTAGGTACGATTACACAAAATCACGGATATAGATAAAAGTTGGCTTAAATAAAAAAATACGTATTAATTTGAAAGCCTCTCTCATTTTTTTTTTAAAAAAAACAAGTATTGTAATTAAATACTGTGTATATTTCCATAATACTTACCATTCATTTAAATATAGAGAATTTGTTTTAAAATTAAAAAAAGATAAAATATTTAACGTTTTATTTTAAAGAGATTGCTAAAGGTATTGCAGCAGGTTTTTTCTATGCTATCAAATTTCATATCCATACATTTCAATTTAATTCTCTGTATTCTTTTATCATTGACAATATCATATTCAATTTCATCTCTTTTGTACCACTTTTACAATATTTCTAAATTGAATGTTACAGATGTCTTTAATATGTCGCATTTTTTATTAAACAAGTTTAAATATTAACTTTTTAATAGTTAAACAAAATAACCCTTGAAAATTGAATTAATAAAATATTTATTTTTAATACGAAGAATTTTAAAATTATTTATAGTTTTGTAAAATAAATATTTTTTTTTCCATTTTTTTGCCTTTCGATTTTTCTGTCTGTTATCGTACCATAATAAAAAAAATTGTTGTATTGTTTACCTCTAAAGTATCATAAAAATAATCTAACGTATATCTAACTGACAATATTGTGAATTTCAGTTTAAAATTAAAAGTATTAGATTTATTGGAAAATAAATGTGGTTTTTGTTTTCTGAATTCTAACCGTAATTTTTTTCAATAAATGACATTTGATCGTGTTCATATTAATATCATTTTAAATTGCGTTTTTGGTCTGTATTTTGGTAACATCGACTTCAGTTTATTATTAATTGTGCTTCAAATTGGGCTATTGAATTAAAGAGGGAAAAGTGGGAAATAAGAGCATTTTTTTGTATAAGTACAAAACGGGTGGCAAAGTAGTAAAAACTGCTCGATGCTTTCGGTGTGAGTGTTTTTAGGGAATGTATGATGCAATTGTGGCTCTAAAAATTTCGTGCTAGGGACGAGAGTTTTACAGATGAAGAAAGGGTGTGAATCATAACCACCCACAACAATTCTAGAGCTTGCACAAAAGTTAGGCGTTAGTTATCCAACAGTTATGGACTACTTAAAACAATTAAGAAAATGGAAAAAGAGAAAAAAGTATATGAATTTGAAGATCATATGATGTTCTCAAAAATAATATAGATTAAACAGTTTAGAAAAAAAATAGCAATAGAGCAACATATAACAAAAATTCTGAAAATCAATCAAACCCCTTTAATAAAACTCATACATGTCTAGAACTACCAGAGAAAAGTTGAAAAACGATAATGTAATAAGTGCTTCAGTGATCTAATAAAAATATGTTTAATTCTAAAAACAGAGTTAAAAAATAATCATTTTTTCAAGATTAAACCGAATAATCAGAACATTCTACTCCTTGAACAAATTTGATAATTGAATTTAGAAAACAATACTTGATTTCGCATCTTATAAATTTTTCTTAATCGATTTATAGAAAATAAATTAATTTTTATTCTCTTTTATTAAAATTAACTTAACATTTCTTAGAGATTAATTTACATTTTCGTTGATATTTAAAAGCTATATAGAGCTTGAGAGACTGTTTCAACATGATTATTAAGTATTTATCGGTAATAGATTCATGTAATAGGTAGTGGTTTTATTACATCTACAAGTCACTAGAGAATATTTTTTACGGCTCTGTACATAGGTTCTAAAAATTATATAATGTTATCAAAAATACCTATTATCGGTCACTAGAGACTGATATCGTTTATTTTTCTCTTATTCAATTTAAACTAACATTGAGAAAATGTTAAATTGCCATACTTTTATATATAACTATATATTTAAAAATTTAGTATATATGCATTTAGATAGATGTTTGAAATGTTATTTTCTATTAAACTATTTTCAGATAATTTGAATTACAAAAATAAAGTACGCCTTGATAACAGTGCACTTATAATAATATATTAAAAGTACTGTAAGAAATAAATAAATACAGTCAATCCACTTTCAAAGACATGTATATAAATATATATAAGTGTGTATATGTGTGTTTCTATATGTATATACTTGGTTTACAAATATTTCTTTGTTATTCCTTCTATAATAAAAAATATTTTAAAATACGAAAAACTGAAAAAATTGGACAAAATTTTTAATTTATTTTTAAAATATTATTATTTCTAATTGATACTGTTCAATGGTGTTACTTTTTTAATAATACTGTTGAAGAAATATTAGATTGGTAGGAAAATAATCGCAGTTTTTATTTTCTGAATTCTTACCCTAATTTTTTAAATGAAAGTGTTATTTCATCGTATTCATTTTAAAGTACATTTTTCTGTCAGTATTTTCGTAACAAGCAACTTTTTTTATTTTTTTTTAGGTTTTTAATTAGGTTTTACTATTAATTTTCCTTCAAATTGGGCTACTGAATTAAAGATGGAAAAGTAGTAAATAACAGCATTTTTTTGTATGAGTTCAAAACTAATCGTAAAGTAACAGAAACTGCTTATAAACTTAACGATGCTTTTGATGTTGATACTATTAAGGAACAGACGGTGCAATGGTAGTTCCAAAAATTTCTTTACTGGGGACGAGGGCCTTGAAGATGAAGCCTTGATGATTTTTTATTAAATATGTTTAATAAATGATTATTGATCATACTTGATTGTTTCTTATGCGCTTTTCCATATTGATGTAATCATTCTCAGAACACTAAGGTACAGAAATATCAAATTATTCAGTTAAGCAGATTTTTCTGTACAATGAAGGATCACAATTGAAATGTAAGTAATTAATAAATAAAATTCATCAAATAAGCCTTAATTGGATATTTTTAATGATTTGGAAGATGAGTGACAAATCAATATATTATAATTAATTTAGCTACAGTGCTACAACTATATTGTGATTAAGATTTTAAATTGATTGATTCTTCAAAATTATATTAATAGAAATCTTAGTTTTAAACTAAACATTAATGTGAAAATAGTTTTGCTGAATTTAGTGAGGGACCAGCGGAACTCCAGGTTATCCTCGAGAGTGATCTACAGCTTGGGCCTGATGGACCCTCACAGCTTACTTGAGCTCCGAGCGTATATGCTCACGGCTCGTGTTGCTCATAACCCTCGATGGTTGCCCTATAGGGTGGACCTTCTCAATATAATGGAGCAGTTTTCCAATGAGAGTCAGCGGATCTCTAGATCGACCGGCGAAGACAAACCTCTTACTGACTCGTTCTGTGGCGAATACGCCGGATCACCGACCGCTCAACCCCTCGCACTTACGCTTTCAGTAGACTAGACCGCTGGAAGCGGCAGTGTTCGGCGACGAGGTCGTTCTTGCCTAGCCCGCAGACTAGTGCGTTGATCCGCAAGTGCAACCTCTCACTGGTCTTTTATACTGGCTGTATATCCGGATAACAGACGATCGGTCAATCCTCGCACTCTGACATGAGCAGGCTAGGACGCCTGGATCGACAGTACCCAACGACGAGGCCATTCTTGCCGAGCGCTCGAATGAGCGCATTTTTGCTCACCTCCACTCGACCGTACAGTCGACGTGCTAATTTTTTGTTTTTATAGCGTTTTGTGGGTTTTAAAAAAACTTCAAACTGCTCGAGAGGACTCGATCTGAACTGTTTGGTTTCAAGATCAGTTACTGACTGTTTTTATTGTTAAATTTTTACAGTATTTATAACAATGTTTATCATCTAAACAGGATGTGATTAATTTTTTTTACAATAATGGAAAAATACAAAAATTACTTTACCTGTAACGCTTTGTTTATCTTAATTGGTATTTTCTACAATATTTGTAATATTATTTACAATATCATTCTTATTGTCTAGACATGATGTGGTTTGTGATGGAAAAATACACATTTACTTACCCTGTGATAAAACTTAATTAAATGATTCTAATATAGGATTAACTGAGATATAACTTGCTTGCCTTTGAATGAAGTCTTCGATCGTAAATAGCTGGAGGTCGCGATGCAGAGTGGTGTGAAACACCAGGTAGTACGGTTCTACTATGAAATTTGCAAGTCGATTTTGAAACATTTGTAGCCGCTTGATGTTGATTGGTATGTGAGATCAAGCCAAACCCGCGTACGTCATAATCGATTGAATGAAGCTGAAGTAGAGCATACGCTTACTTCTCAAAAAAAATTCTACTTTCTATTCAGTATCCGGTACAATCTGCAGAACTACGCCTGGACCTTCGATAGCACGTACCAAGTATGGCTTTTGAAGGACAGGTACTTGTCGAGCATGACATCTAGGTACTTGGCCTCGTTATCCCACGCAATCGGGGACCAGGAGAACTCAAGGTTATTGGGCTTGTGGTTTCCAGAGTACTTCGGTCTGAACAGGACCTCCACGGTTTTCTCTATGTCCACTCTTCACGTACAATAGTATAATTCGAGCTTAAGAAGGTAAGCCTGCACCTTACTGAGGATGACCTTCGACTGCCATTATTGCACTGTGATCACAGTGTCGTCCGAAAAACACAATTTCCATTATTATACATTAGTATATACTCGTTAAATATCTGTGTACACGCAGAACCAGTCAGAAGCAATAACTGATTTACAAAGCTACATATTCAAAAAAAAAATATTTTATAGTACTCTGCAATATTGGTTAAAAACCACAAAAATCGTAAATTATATCTCTGTTTATACCAGCATTGTGAATAAGCTTATTATAATTATAAGTTTATTTATAGATTTTTAAAATACATTTTCAATTTAACGATAGACAAATATATTTGATTGTTTCAATAATTTGTGCAAAATTCTGGCTTAGTATTGAATTATCTTAAATTTATAAAATATTTAGTTAATTACGAAACGATTTGCTACGTTCATGAAATGAATATTAATTAAATAAAAACTTGATAATTTTTTGATTGAAATAAAATCCAAAACAAAACAGTTTACTCACAAACGCATTTAAATACATAAGTTGCATATAAAATTGATATACTATTTCATTCAAATACAGTACACATAAATTCTAGAACGGTACAAGATTCACCTGTTGAAAAATTAAAAGAAATAACGCACGTATGCTCGGAACAAGAAAAAACTTCGTGTTTCTGACAAACAGAAACAGATTTTTCTAAAATATTACTTATTTTACGTACCAGATGCGCAACATAAATTTCATCGGAATCTTCCGAATCCGCGACCTCTTAACTCGGAATAAAGGGAACAACGAGAACAACAGAACATACACATTTCTGGACGTACCGACCGCATACACACAAATATCTTGAACATAAATTCACATCTTTCATATAAATACACGCTTGCTGGATACAGACTTTGAAATTTCGTCCGTGAAGTGAAAAATATCTCCTTTTCTTCTCCTATTCTTCGTTTATTCCTTTCTGTGTTCCCCTTTCCTACAAATACAGATGGAAGATAATGTATATATGACGGCGTGGCTGTGTTCTGTAGCATTCCCGAGGAATGGTACCTTATATAGTTACGACTACTCCTGTTTTCCTTCTTTCGTGCCGCTGCCTTTGCCTGTTAATATTTTAACAAGCAATTACGTAAGTTTTTGTGCCGCGAAGTACACAAGAATCCACTGTCTTTACGTTACGCTACAGCTGTGTAACTATTGGCTGGGAGTGCTATAAAATAAGGGTTGTAATGTATACATAGACATGTGTAAGGGAATTATATATTTATATATAAACTCTTCCTATATTATTACGGACGCATAAACATATAGTGGCGGACAATATGTACATGTGAACATGTTTTCAAATAAGATTAATCATAGAAAAATTATTTTGATACATATATACGTATATATATATACATACATATATATATATATATATATATATATATATATATATATATATATATATCAGGTAACCAAAAAAGTTCTATCGTTTTTGAATCGAAAAAGAAACACTAGTGTATTTCTACATAAAATAACTTTATTTATCAAAATATCTTCGCATTGAACGGCACTTTTCCAGCGGGAAGATAATTTATAAATTACATTTTTGTAAAACTGATTATTTTTATTTTCAAAAAATGTAGACACGTCCATTTTTAATTCTTCTTCGTTATTAAATTGCTTACTACGCATATGATTGTCCGAAGAGAAAAATAGGCGATAACCTGATGGGTATATGTTTGGGGAATACGGGGGATGGGGTAGGATCACCCAACTTAATTCATAATTTTTGTTCTGATCTACTGCAACGTATGGTCGTATGTTATTTTGAAAAAATAAAACTCTTTTACGATTTGCAAGTGCCTGGCTGTTTTTGTTTTAATGTATCGTGTACTCGTTGGAGTTGTTCAATATAAATGCTTTCCGTGAGGGTTTGACCCACTCGCAGATATTCATGGTTAATAATTCCTTTTGAAGTCCAGCAAACACAGAAAATAAGTTTCTGTGTTAACTTTCCTTTAGGACTTTGTGGGACAGAATCTCCTAATGAAATTCAGTGATGAGTACGTTTGTAGTTGGAATACATAATCCATTTTTCATCAGTGGCCAAAATTTAAAACATAAAGTTCTCTGATTTTAATCGTAAAATAAGAGTTGTACAGATTGTAAGACACTGTAATTTGTTACTGGAAGTTAATTCGTATGGTACCCATTTACTTAATTTCCAACTCTTTCCTATTTTGTGTAAATGCTTCCGTATTATTTTATAACCTACTTTGAACAATTCTGCAAGCTGTTGACACGTTAAACTGGAATTTGTTTCAATCATTGTCTCCAATTCGTCGATATTTAAATTTGATGATCTGCCTGTTCTGGTCTCGTCTTTGATGGATTCATCTCCGGCAGAATTTTTTTAAACCATCTCTGAGCCGTTCTTGATGTAATTGTTTTTTCTCCAAATACAGTACAAATTTTGTTTACAGTTTCTGTAGTATTAGCCCCAAACTTTAAATTCATAAAGCAAACACACGTATGTTATTACACTATTTTTCACAGATATTTTTTATGGTTAGAATTATTTTTTAAACTCAAGCTAACAGTTCGAGATTCATTCAACAATTAACAGTAAAACACATGCTAATATAACTGCGGAAATTGAAGAAAACTTACATCTTCAATTTCCCCACACGTTTTCTTACCAAAAAAAACAGAATTCTAATCACTGACTGATTCTGATTTTTTTCTATAGTTAAAAAAGAGCAATAGTTGTTTACTTTGAATGGCTGTCAAAACTAAACTAATTAACGTATTGTGTATATAGTAAATTTGGCAGCAGTAGTTTTAAAGATAATACTGTTAAAAGATATTGCAGTTTGATATCAGTAGTGCAATTTCTTGTCAAACATGGGTAATTATCTCTTTACCCTTATATATATATATATATATATATATATATATATATATATATGTATGTATATACATGTGTGTGTGGAGAAAAAGACGGTTTTTAAAAAAAGTTGGTACATATTATAAAAAAATACGTTTATTATAAGAAATTGTGCATAAAAGAATTAATTTTATAATAAATTTTACGGTAATTAAACAAGTCGTACTAAAACAAAATTTTGTACTTGGCATTTTGATTTCATGTTATTTAAAGCATCTTTATAGTAAGTACTTATAATTTATATATATATATATAAGCTTTAAGAAACTTATCAACTTCATTAACCGATGACAGCACAGAGCACGAGACAAAATATAATTCAGAGAATCTGTATAATTGACTTAATTTCCTATGCATCAAATAAAGGTATTATAAAATTTTGTTTAATTATCTCCATCTGAATTAATATTGAAAACTTTGCGCCACATCAAAACATGTCATATGTCGCAGCGAAGTTGTGACAAGATTTTGTCATTTCGTATAAAATTATGAAGATTATTAACGAAAGTTTCCAGTGCGTGTTTTTAAAAAATCAAACGCCTGACATCTCAAAATGATATCTCTGACAAGATCTGTCGCTCGAGGACAAAAGTTTATATGTAACTTATCTTAAAATTTATATCTCAACAGAAACTTTTCAGACAACGAGTGCGGGTAAAAACTTTGTCGGGATATTTATGTCGCAGCCATTTACATGCAAGCAATACACTATGCACACGCATTAAAACATCCATTTATATATATATATATATATATATATATATATATATATATATATATATGAGGACTGGTCAAAAAGTATAGCGAATGCTTGAATAGAAAGAAGTTCATTGAGGTAAAATTTTAATTAAAATAAGTCCCCTTAAAATATTCCCCCTCACTTTCCACCAACTTATCCGAACGTTCTTTCAAACAGTATTGGAAGTCCTTCTTCGTGACTATCATTAATTGCACTGTTGTAACTGTCCCGATCTTTTGAATTGTCAATGGACATTTTCACTTTGACGAAGAGCCAGAAGTCATACGGTGCCAAATCTGGTGGATACAATTTGTTTATCCAACAAAAATTGCCTTATTAGAAGCGGTGTGTGGAAGGAAGCGCTGTCATGAAACCGTTTACTTATTTCTTTGGTCTTTTTTTGCCCACATCGTTTCGTAAATGTTGTAATTCGACCTTGTAGTGTTTATAGTTCACTGTTGTGCCTTTAGGTATAAAATTCGGTCGCATAATTCCTTACAGATCGAAAAAAACAATCGACATCACCTTGACGTTGAAATGTCGATTGGCCAGCTTTTTTAAGAGGACGAACCGGTTTATTTCCAAAGAGAAATCTGAACCTGAGTCTGAGGATCAAACCGTATACCCAAAACACATCATGATTTAATGTTTCCAATCTTGATATTTTGATATATTGTGTCATCATACATGTGAAGCCCTCAAGCTTATTTTAAACTGTTCTTCACTAAAAACCTTCCAAATCCTAATATCAAATCACAATATTTTAAATGTTTTATTGTCTAGAAGACTTTAATCACTTTTTATTATATTTATACATATTTTACAACTACGATAAGATAGTTTACCAGTCCAGTTTCCTTTATATTGGTTTTTTAACTCTCACTGAGAAAAATATTGTTTTAATGGAATACTTTCAAGCATTTGGCACTTATACTCCAGGATTCGAATTAAGTAGTGATTCGAATTCAAGTGTACAAACGTGATGTGGTTGTCAATTAAATTTTTATTCAGGATCTAATTATCTTAGCTGTCGAAGCGCTCTAAATCCCAATAACCAACCAACCAACCAATCCAAAGCTCATCATTAGTGATGAAACTTCGCAAAAAGTATGGACTTTTTACCTGAAGCGACTACAGCAACTCCAAAAAAATTGACAAATGCTGTTCCTTTGTTCGGGTATCAAAACTTGTGGAACGAATTTTGTGCTCGCTTGCCTCATGTCCAAATTAGTTGTTAAATGCTTTCAACCGAACCTTAAAAGATGTTGAGATATTCAGAAATTTTCTGAATAGTCGATCGTCAATTTGGTCGACCATTACACTGATTTTTCTAGCGTTTTCTTCGGTTTTTGATATTAAAAAATGTCCCGATCTTTTCTCAACTTCAACGGTCTCACAACCATTACGAAACCGCTCGATCTATTTATAAACTTTCTTAAAAGCCACTATAGTACCTCTGTAAACTAACACTAACATTTTGTGAGTTTCTTGGCACTCTTCTGAAGTTTGAAATAAAATTAATTGTTTAAGCGTTGGTCGTGAACCATTTTTACGATGAGATTAAAAAACCCATCTACAAAATCGTACTTCAATACTAACCGACTGCACCGAACAAATTGAAACTTGTTATGTACTGTAAGAAAGGTTTGATAATTAAATTATAGTATAAAAGTTCAGACTCTTTCTATTAACTGACTCTTTGTAGCGGTATTAACGACACTTTTTGATCACTCTCCATATAAATTCCAATTAAATTTTTGTTAACTTTACAATAATTTCTAAAGATTAAGTATATGAAATAAAAAAAATAATATGGTTTCATATATGTTAATCCAGTGACAAAATTATAATTATTTTTTAAAATATTTCAATAATATTGAAATTTATTGATTTTTTTTTAATATTAGTTCTTACAACTAAATCATCTACTAATTTTCAAAGGAAATAATGTAAATTGAAACATTATAGCAAAGCTATAGTTAATTGATAAAAGAAATTATTTAATGAATAAATTCAAAAACATTCTAAAAATATTATTATGATGACTTACTATTGACAACATTATTTCTAAAAAGTCAGAGAATTTCATTAAATTTCAAAAATATTACAGCACGCTAAATATCTTTTATCTATTCGAATTCATATTTACTTTTTTCTGTATTTTTGTGAATTTAGACGAAACGATCATTTTTTTCAATTTGTAATTATTTCAGGTAGATTATCTAAAATGAAAAATATATGTTTTAAAAATTCTCCATAATCATTATTAAATTTGAATACAGTTGTAAATATGATTGTTTAATTAATATTGATATATTTTTTAATAAAAGAAATAATTTGTTATCAACAAATAACTGTTTTATTTATTACAAATATTCTCATTATTACCTTATATGATAACCACTTAGAAACAATTACCTCTATGTGTATTACAAAAATTTACATTGTATTTTAATAAAGAATAATATGGCACATTTTTGCTCCTTAATCCAAATTTACTATACTACTTAACAGTATGTAATAAATTTTCGAGCTAAAGTTAAATTGAGGCAATAAATTTAGAACTATAGACTATAAAACGTTACTTATTTCATATACCTAGTGGTATAAATTGTCACATTCAATTTTAAAATTTTATATTGCACACGGTAATTTTTAAAGTTAAATTAAAATAGAAATAAATTTATTAAAATTTTATAACACATTTCATAATCTAGAATAAATACTATAAGTCTAACTAATTATCAAATAAAACAAAATTAATAATACATTACAAAGAACGTGCAAGTCGTGTGTGTTTAATTGGAACTATCAGACTTGTTGCAAATGTAAATCTAATTCACAAATTAATTAGAAACCTTATGTAGATATAATAGTAGCAATCTTATGAGACGGGCTAGCTTATGCAAATAGTTTCACATAAAGGTAAATTAGAACAATTTTCGGACATTATTATTTGATCTGGTCAAGTAACATTCAAGCTCCAGTGAATCGACAAAATTGCTGTACGACAAACTGATAGACAATCTTGCAAATTACTATTTCGATTTTAATCATTCTTTATTTTTTTAGTAAAAAATATTTATCGAATTTTATTACTAAATATTTACATTTATAAGTTCATGTAATTATTTATGAAGTATCCTTTACAATTTACTATTGTTTCAAGTTATTTACGGTCTATGAATTAAATTATATTTCATAAGTAAGATATTCTTATAAATAATTATGGTTTTAATACAATTGAATAATATTTAATGATCATTTCAAGACAAAATATTTAGTAACGTGGCCAAAAATCATTTCTAACTTTATATTTGATTCAAATTATGTTCTTATAAAGATGTTTTTATTTACAATTAATTTCATATTCCTGAAATTCAGTGATAGCCATACATTATTTAACTATATATCTCAACCCTAATTTTAATTAACACTTTCTTTTCGGACATTTATGCTGACTGAATGAAAATATGGGCGAAAAATTAAGTAAGATGATATAACGTAGAGATTGCGAAAAATCTTTCTAATTACTAAAGTACAGTGAATTTTAATGTTCTTTTTGTAGTTTCTCACAGTGAACTATTTTCTGGATAATACCTTATCACAAAAAGATATTATTTTATCACATGTTTTATTCAGGACAAAAATTATACTTCTATTTATGATATGAAAAAAGGTTAGAACTGTTTTATTACCGATTTGAAAAATAATCTTACACAAAGCAATATAGTTAAAACTCTAATAATGTTTTAAAGTGACAAACACCTGCTTATGGCATCGTTATCAAGATGCAACTCCTAATTCAGCTATAAATAATATGACACTGGCGTGAGAGTGATTGTATACTACATCTACCAGGTAGATGTCTTATTTGTGCCTAAACTTACCTTTATACTAACTTGTATTTGTATCCTATGATATAAGAAACGTATTTTTATATGCCTTGATGTCGTTTGTGTCTTTTTGTGTGTTAAAATTTTTTTAAAAAATATTTTAATTTTATACCTAAAAATAGTTTACAAATGTTACAGTTGTGAATTCCTTTTTATATTTTTTTCTGAAAAAATTATAAAAGTGCACAATTTAACTCTAATTTCAGTTATAGATTTTTAATATATAATAAGGCACGTAATGCCTTAAGAGCATATTTAAAAAAAATGTATATTTGATTATAATTGGAAATAAACGAACTTAACAAAATGAAATTAATTAGTTCTTAATTTAAGACATTTGGAGAAAAATAAAGAAAATATACAATAAAAAATGTAAAAAAATACAAGAAAGTGAAAAACTTATTAGGTAATTTAGATTCAAAGCACAACAGTAGGATTAAATGAAGGTGAGATTTTTTTTTATAATTTATGTAAATTTGATTCTTTATACTGTGATTTTAATCTGCTTAAAACTTTAAAGCCATATTTAGAAGACAAGAAAAATACATTGAAATTTAAAGAAACCAGTCTAAATGTATTATTTAAAACGCTTCTTTGATATTTCAAAATAAATATGCTCTTTTAGATTGAATTCTTTCAATTACTGCAATAAGCGAATGTAAATATCATGAATATTCATTAATTATGCATATATAAATGAAGGTTAATTTTAGCATGCCAAGTGTAGATGATCAATATTCACTGTTACAGTAGAAATTAAATTAGAAGTAAATAAAAAATTATCACTTATTATAATTGATATATTCATTTATTCGCTGATTTGGCCCGATTACTTCGCTACAAGAATCCAAAATTTTTGTGTCGTCTGAATAAATGCTCCTTAGTTTATATCTTCTTTTGTGTAGTGTTGTGAATGATTTGCGTGCTGAGAAATATCTTAACTATTTATAATTATTTTACATTATAAAAATTATAATTTCATATTTTATTCATAACTATTTATATATTCTGTGAGTTTGTTACAAAAAATAGATCAGTCAATCAAAAAATAAACTTTTCACAGATTGCAGAAAAATAAAAAAAATCTGATAAAAATAGTAAATAATTATTAATGTTCTTGTATTTTTTCTTATGAGGAGTTCGATAACGATGCTTGGCCTCAAAAAAAAATCTGTACTCTTGTGTATTTGTGTCAAATTTTTCTGTACTTAAGATATCTGAGGATGATGCCATTCATCATCATCAAAATGTATACAAATAATGATCAAAAATTAACAATAGTCATTTATTGAACAATTTTGATTACAATGAGTTTTTATGCTTAGTAATCTGAATAGAAAAAGTATTCGTGAAAGTGAATTTATTAGGTTGATAGAAAAAGAATTACAGTTTTTGTTTTTCTAAATCTAACCCTATTTTTTCAATGAAAGTGTTATTTCATCGTGTTCATGTTAATATCATTTTAAAGTGAATTTTTGATCTTTATTTTGGTAAATGATTCAGAGATTTATTCGTTTTGATGAGTAACATCGAATTTGATAACAATGATTTTGATAACATCGACTTTACTTTTGTTATTAATTTTTCTTCCAATTGAGCTATTTAATTAAAGATCGAAAATAAGCAAATAAGATTATTTTTTGTATGAGTTCAAAACGGGTGGCAAAGCAGCAGAAACTGCTTGTAAAGTAAACGATGCTTTTAGTATGGGTACTGTTAGGAAAAGTATGGTGCAATGGTGGTTCCAAAAATGTCATGTTAGAGACAAGAGTCTTGTAGATGAAGAAGATAGCAGACGTCCTTCTTCAATTCATAACGACCAACTGAAAGTGTTAGTAGAATCAGAACTACGCGCAATAATTCGAGAGCTTGCACAAAAGTGAGACGTTAGTCATTCAACACTTCTGGACCACTTAATACAAGTAGGAAAATCAAAAGAGAGAAAAATGTATATAAATTTGAAGACCATAAACCGCAATTATTTTTCTACCAACCTAATAGTTAAATTTACTTTCAATACTGCTCTGGTATGTAATTACGTGCCAGAGCAGTATCAAAAAAATCATTTTTTTTTTATTTCTTCCTGTTTGAGTAATACTTTGACGAATTAGGTAATTTTATGAATTTATCTTTCCCTTTTGCTTCAAATATCTTGTATGATTCTCTTTCTTGTCTTAATATTTCTTTTCCTTTTCCACTTATACTTAAACAGTTATTCATTTTGTATTCTACGTTCAATTTAACAAAACTAATAAGCAAATTAGAACAGAATATATTCAGAAGATATTTCAATAGCAAAAAGAATACACCAATACGCCAAGGTAAAATAAATCAAATCTACTGACATCAACAATCTACACAACTAACAGGAAACTAACTTATGCACATTGTAATTTCTTCACAAGTATGGAATCATAAATAAAAGAGAGAACTAAGGAACAGTATATTCAGGTTCGGAAATAATTAAGATGTTGATTTGAATGCAAGAATAATAGAAAAGAATGAATGTACGGCTTTCGAAGACGAAATGTAATTATTATATACTCGAAGAAAAACTGCAGTATAACTAAAAACATTTGATTCAATAGTTATTATTATATTATAGTGAGGTAAGTAATTAATGAAATACAAAATTTAATTTAATTAAAAAGTTTTCCTAAATGAACAAATGGACTGGTTTCCTTATAAGAGGTTATATATATATATATATATATGTAAGATATTCAAATAATAGTTGAAAACAGAAACGATAACACAAATAAATTCTCACCCCTCACCATCAAATTTCGATCTACTAAGACCCTGTTTAATTAACATTTCTGTATATAAATAGACACCGAGAACATGGAATCAGTGTTCCGAAACAGTAATAGGAATCCCAAAACTGACGTACACAACTTTGTCAGAAACATGGAACTAAACATCGACTCCTCTAGTTGTGAGCAGCCTCATCGTCCCACTATTTACACATGTCGCACAGAAACCGCTTTGTTTATCGTGTATAGTCGTAAATACGTATTTTATTATCAACATTACTAGTGTAAACTAACCGAACGTGACACGAATGCTCATACATGTTATCTCCAAAAAAAAACAATTTTTTTTCTCAACAAAAAAAGTTTCGCTCGTATCAATAATATGAATACAAATTATTATTGAACGAATAGACAAATCGAAATGATCGTATTTAGTACAATGTTTTCAAATATCCGAATCTGTGTATGTGACCACATAAAATTTATATGGAACATCGATTTTATTTCTTTAACAGTTGATTGCATTGGTTCATTTACGACATTGTTCTCTATCGAATCACACATATATATTCACGTAAATGGAAACACATATATCAGTACTTCAAGTTTTATAAAGGTTGATTATTTATATGAAAACTCAGTTTTATTTATTGTGAGTTATGAGAACTGAGACTAGATTATCATTTTACAATACAACAGCAACAACAGTTAAAAAATATATTAAAATTTAAAACTTAACATATTTTATTTCAATAAAATTACAACTTTATTAATATTATCATTCAATG
Source organism: Acanthacorydalis orientalis (assembly GCA_034766995.1). Classification (NCBI taxonomy): domain Eukaryota; kingdom Metazoa; phylum Arthropoda; class Insecta; order Megaloptera; family Corydalidae; genus Acanthacorydalis; species Acanthacorydalis orientalis. The sequence goes on along the minus strand of CM068316.1, from coordinate 14,019,775 downwards.
ATTCATTACTTAAAAACAGTGAATTCCATTCGTTCATGTTGAGGTTTTATAGACATTTTTTAACGTTTCCAGAACGTTCAACTTTATTTCTTTATTAACTATTCTATTTAATGAATGAATCGCAGTTTAATATATTAATTAGGTTAGTAGAAAAAATAATTGCAGTTATGACCTTCAAATTCATACACATTTTTTTCAGCTAATAATTAACTTTATTAACCGAAATAAGAACCAATATAATGGAGATATTTTTGATAATTCAATACAAGTTTATTTACTCCGATGCTGTAAAATTCTGGAGTTCTGGAGTTGATAAAATCTCGAAATACACTTTCGGTAGCAACTTGGCTGTTGAAGAAGTTGTCGAAAGGTTTAAATAACTGGTAATCTGTTTGTGAGATGTTTGATGAGTATGATGGATAAAGTAACGTTTCATAGCCCAATTCATTCGAATTTTGGAAGGTCAATTGTGCGACGTGTGGTCGTGCATTGTCATGCAGTAGGGTTATATTTTTTCGATTGACCAGTGCGCAGATCAGACGCCGCAGTTCTTGGTGCATTTTGTCGACTTTTTATACTCTCAATTATAATGGTTTCTCTAGAATTCAAAAAATTATAGTAGATTATACCGAATTCAGACCACCAAACAGTCGCCATTATGTTCTTTTGGTGTAATTTCGGTTTCAAGGAATGGTTTGGGACTTCATTTTTATCCAACCACTATCCAGACCGCTTTTTATTATCGTAAAGGATCCACTTTTCATCGCACTTTACAGTACGATCCAGAAATGGATCATTCCTGTTTAGTAAAAGAAGTGTAAAGCAAATTTTGTAATGGAGATTTTTTTGATTTTCATTCAGTTCGTACGGTACTCATTTGTCAAGGTTTTTTGATTTTCCTAGCTGTTTTAAGTAGTCCTCTTGAATATCTAACTCTTAACTTTTGTATAAACTCTTGAGTTGTTGTGTGTGGATCTGATTCAACTAACGTCTTCAGTTAGTTGCTATGAACTGAAGAAGGATGCTGAAGGACCTTGACTTCCTCTTGAAAGCTCTCGTCACTAGCACGAATTTTTAGAACCATCATTGCATTCTTTGGTCTTTAACCAGTACCCATACCAAAATTATCGTTTAGTTTACGAGCAGTTTCTGCTGCTTTTCCACCCGTTTTGAACTCATACAAAAATGATCTTATTTGCTTGTTTTCAATCTTTAATTAAATAGCTTAATTTGAAGAAAAATTAATAATAAAACCAAAGTCTATGTTACCAAAGTCATTGTTACAAAATTAGATGTTACTCATTATCAAAATGAATAAATCTCTGGAATCATTTTGAACCGATCACGAGTCATGGCACGAATAAGAGGTAAATACTAAGAGTTCCATAATTCAGATAAATGCTCTTGGTTAGATTTATGAACACCAGCTACAAGGAGGATTCCCAAAATTGGTTCAAGTTCTTCTTGAATAAATAGTTCAATAATCTTTAGAGGAGACCGTTCAAAAGCAGAATATTTTTCTATCAGTTTATTGTTATAATTTTCTGTCACTTTTGACCTTTTTTATTAGTCTGTCTAAGTATAAATTCATATATTTCGTTGGAAATCTGGACGGATTTGAAAATCTCCTTTGCCATAAATAAATTACTAAAATTTATTACTCCTGTCCTTCGACGTAACAATATTAGTCATGAACATTTTTTTAAATTAATTAGATATAATTATTTATGACCTCGGATTTCTTCCTCTAGCCTTCCTTATCCTTTCGGAACGAAAGGATAAGAAAGGCCATGGAGAAGAGACAGTTAAACGAGGAAATGACTCAGGACTGAGAATCTTGGAAAAGGGGATTGGGCAAGCGGCATCTAGCTGTATTTTGATAAAATTACATATTATGTTCCATAAATAATATATTGTAATATCAAGCTCAAATATACATATATATATATATATATATATATATATATATATATAGAGAGAGAGAGAGAGAGAGAGAGAGATAATTATTTCACATATCGTAATATAATATATACATTTCAAACATAGTAATTTATATATTATATAATAATGTGTATAAGAGAACAAAGAAAATAGACCTACTTTTGTAAGTAATGATTAACATTAATGAAAAATTATAGGTACTGGGGTACCTACACAGTCATTAGAGGGTGTTTTTCTTTTCAGTCACATAAGGGTTAAAATGATATTAACACGAACACGATGAAATGACACTTTCATTGAAAAAAATTAAGGTTAGAATTCAGAAAATATTTTTTTTCTCTACCAACCTAATATATACCTTTTACTGAGATTTAAATTGCACAATTATGGATCTTTAAGTACATTATTGATTATCATAAAACTATTAATACAGTAAAATATATTCACTTTTAAAAATAAATATTTTTTCATCCTAAAAACCACATCAAAACATTTGAGTACGATTAGCGAAGTAAAAAAAATTATCTATTTGCGAAAATATTCACTTATACTTTTTTACATGTCTAAAAGGATATGGGAGTATATGCTTGATTACATGTGAATAGAAATAGGCAAAAATTAGTTGAACTCGGAGAGACATTGTGAAGTTAGTCTATGTTAAGCTTAGTTTTTTCCTAAAAATAATGGTTTTTACAATAATTACATAATTAAATATATAATTTTTCAATTACTTTTGGTTGTAAATTAATAAAAAGTAAATAATAAATAGTTAAATAAAAATGACAACTAAACGTGACTCTGCTGTTAATTATACATTTCTTAGAAAAAATTCTAATAATGAACAGTCTTAAATTTGTTAATGCCTTCTTTTCTAATTTTAATTATAATATTAAATTTTATCCATCTATTTATTATTTGTAATCAGACTAATAAAAAAATACTAAAAATGTTGATAAATTATTGATAACAATTTAAAAAAGTATTTTTCAACTTATTGAACTTTAATAGATAAAATGCATTTGGTAAATAATTGTTGAAAAAAGTATCTTTAACATATTATAAAGCAGACAAAATAGAGAAATATTTCAAACGAGTGAAATGTTCCACTTATAAAATAAATACGTGTAATGCTTCTAGCGTTATATTGCAAACTTTGAGGTCACATTAAATGCTTGGTTTTGCTAAAATATGTGCAATATACTCAAGGTGGATTTTGTTTTCTTTATTTACACCGCTGTTGGAAATTGCATTGAATTTTCTTGCTTTAAGATGCAGAATAAAGATTAGAAATACTTAACAGTTTATATAAATGAAAACAAGTACTTATATTTTAAATGAATGAGAATACGAAATTAAATCGTATTTTGTAGTAAAATATATTTATACACATTTATGTATAAGTGTTTATAGTTTGAACGTTTGTATGCATGTAAATTTATATATCCACGCATAAACTAAAAAGATGAAAATCTTATCTTTATAAAATAGAACTTTCTAGCGAATACGTAAAGTCGACCGTGCCAAATATAACACTCATATTCTCTTTACAATCTTGTACCTTCACTGGTTTACATTCTAACCATAAATAGTTGAAAATCCTCAAATATAACATAAAACATTGTCACCGAGCGTTATCTCCTTTTCTTTTACGAATAAAACAGATTTACGGTAATCCATGCACAAGTTTTATTTTCTTTGAAATCAAAATATAAATAATAGGACCCCGCATTGCAGAGTTGATATATATAAAAAAATAATACCATCACTGAACTGGAACGCTGTTTGCCAGTAAATTAAGGCTTTAACTGCTGAACTAGACGTTTACTACATGCATCCACTACATACAAATAGAGATAGAAGACGTAATGAGCGGATTGCAAAACGGCATTCACAAACCGTATTCTGTCCTTTTAATGACTACTCTAAATTCTGGAAGTTTGTGTCCTTATCATTTCCATATTTTTAATGAGATTTTAATGGTGATGTACGTCATTCCCTAAATAATTATTGTACACTTCATCATGGCAATTTGACTAGTGTGTTAATTTGCATTCTGCTTTATGTGGGACAATATATATTTTTAATATTTTTTTAAGTGACCCACTATTTCTATTCTTTGTTCTTCTTGTTTACAGCTCTTTTTGTTGATAGCTTTACTTCATATTAGTTATATGCGCAGATTTTAGTATATAACAATATAGATTTATATTAGATATCTATTATTTTATTTTCAAATTTTAGTATATTTTTCAACGTTCGCTATCAAATATTAAAATTTTTTTTCAAACATTTTAAAACGTGAATCGCTTGAAAATAATTTATTATATGAAGATATTTCAATAATATTTTTTATTGCTGACAAATTCTAAATAGCTCTTTGAAAATTAAAAACGTTTACTTTCTTTTAATTTACTTTTAATTAATATCTATCAGTAACATTATATTTTTCTCTGCTATTTTATTTCATTAACGAATATGTCTTCCTTGTATCAGATTTATAACTATATATATATATATATATATATATATATATATATATATACAAAAATCACAAATTAAGCTACATTCAAATTTTTTTAAAAAAATACTATAATAAACCTATGATCTAAGATAAATTATTATCCCAGATTTTTCAATTATTATTTCTAAGATAAAGCAGACAGTATGAGAGCTTGCATTATTTTGCATCTAATCTGCACTTGTTTGGAAAATAAGGGAGTTATCCGAGTATTTTGGATTTCATTTTTTTCAAAACATTTATATAATATTAATTTTAAGATACATGAGAGTTAACATATTTACATAACGTAGGTAACAAATCAAAAATAAAATTTATTTTATTGAACTGAATAGAAAATACAGTGTATTGGTACACTGATAAGGTACGGATGTTGGGTTCGGGGTCTAAGCCTTGGCTTTTAAGTCGGTTTTGAAAGGAAGATAGAAGTTAGGTACGGAGGTTTAAGTAAGCTTCGGAGTTGGGATGCCGGGGAAAAAGTTTCGTAAAATCAGCGACGGGAGTGTACATTGTTTACGAAACAAAACATATAAAACACATACAAACTGAAGATCTTACATAAAACTTAAGGACTAGCATGCAAGACAAGTGACAAATATGACATGACGAATACAACAATAGACATGATGAGAGAAATAAAGAAAACATGCATACGCAACATTCATTCAGCAGACATGCAACAATGATGACATGCAGGCAACAGGCAGATTTGACTTACGATTAACAGTGAAAACGCAAACAACAGGCAGGTAACAAAATGAGCAAAAAACAAAGTAAACACAGTAAGTGAACTCCCAGAACAAGGTCTAGGAGTGAGAGCGACGTCTGCGCGAGATGAAGTGTGATCGGATCACGCATCAAACGCAGCACAAGGCAATGTATTTGAGGTACTCACTGCACTGGTGTAGAAGTCTGGATAAAAGTTCGAATGTCATGACACACTAGTGGGATCCAGGACATGCGTCCCAAAGGTGGACTTCCTGAGGAAGAAGCTTCTTCCTTGCCGTCTTTGAGAGGCTCCACTTCATCTTCGGAAGCGGATCTAAGGTGCGCTTGACGTTTGCACTGATGTGCTTGGCGCATCTCGCTGAATAGGTGTGTTCCATGAAGTCGGAGATTCTCTCTAGGCTGCAGAGACGATGCAGCTCTGCGATGGGAGTTGTGATGGGCAGGTTAGTGATCTGCCGAGGACATTTGTTCTCAATTACTTAAAGCTTCCTTCAGTTGTTTTGGCAGATGGGCAGCCACACGGGGACAGGAGGGTGGCAGCTGACTTGACTAAAAGCAGGCCTTGTAGATACGTGGATAATAAATAGTCGGTGGTTATATAGCTATAGCTTTTTTTTAAAAAATACTGATCTTGTTTGGTTTCAAATTCTTATTTCACGTAATATGTATTATTTTACATATTCTAAGTTCAAATACTTTTATTGAATGTATGACTGATCAGCACATAATTAGTCTTTCTTAATAGAACATAGAAGACGATATTTCATCACTGCTATTTTTTTATATTTCTCTTGTTTCTCGAATTGGTATGGATTTCTCCAGTTCTTTCAATACTATATTTTTCATGAGATACATTTTTCAATTTCATTTTATTTATAAAAACATCATTTTTTTCAGATATTCTCTTCTATAAGCGTTTTTTTTTAACAAAAAACATATATAGAGACATCCATTATATTGTTGTATGTTAATACTGACCATTTTTTATTTAAATTTTGTAAGTGTAATTGTAAAATCTTAATCCACTACATTTACTACTGTTTTTTTATTACAAAAATTTTCGTTTTCTTTTCTGAATTTCTCCTCTTATTCTTGCGATAAATGAATTGTAGCCAAAAGCATTACAGTTTTATTCTTCTTAGGTATATAGCTATACCAAATCATATTATTTCTAAAATTAGAGAACAATTACTATGCGGGTCTATCTTTCATTAATTTTTTTATATATCTCTCTCGTATTTTTCATAAACAAACGTAAAAATATGATTCCATCAAGAAGAAAACTTTCAAATAAATCAACATTTGTAAATAATTTACCTATAATAAAATGTTGAAATGAATATTGTAATATATTTATCAATATTTGTATTGTATTTATTATTAAATTTATTTTCACATTATATACGAATATTTTTCTAGTATCTCCTTTGTTATATTTCGTCATGCAAGAATACATGCTTGCAAAATCCTTTATATTTGTATCCATAGACATAATATAAAATACATAGACTACTAATATCACATATACGTTGGTATTTATTTCTGAATAGAAGATCGAATAAGATCAAAATATATTTTATGTTTTATCTGTTCGATTTGAATTTTTAAAGATTGTATAAACATATATATATATATATATATATATATATATATATATATATATATATATATATATACAATTCATTATGAAAAACAATTTTATTTATTAATACCAGTTAAACCTTTTTTTAATATAATAGCCATGTAAAAAAAATATTACAAAAAATGCAACGTTGAAATCGGAATCGCAAATTGTTTACATAGAACAGAAAAGATTTTACTTTCAAATAAATATCAAATATCCATCACGTTTAATAATATAAAATCTATTCTTTCACTGCTCCTGCTATATTTTGTAATTATTCTAACACATTAAAAGATGTTTAGTTTATCTTTATATTATATATATATATATATATATATATATATATATATATATATATATATATATATATATAATATATACGAGTATACTAGCTGAAATTGTCAACAAATGTCTGTTTAATTAATTATTCATTTATATTGCATATCGTATCACTATCTTTGTTTTAGTTATTTACATTCTAAAGGCAATACATTTATAGGAAAAAATTGTTGCACTTTTCTTAATCTTCTATTTGGAACTTTTAGAGAAAAGTCATTAGTTGTAGATTAATAAATAGTACGATTAGTAAATAACACTAAATATTATTAATACTCCTTCATCATGTAATTAGAAGGTTTTATTATGGGCATACAATCGTTGCCCAAAAAAAAAATTAATAGAAATAAGACATATGGGATATAAAATGTTTTCGATTTTATCGATGATCGATTTGTTAATAAATATTTTAGATAGATATTTAATCTTGATAGTCTAAAGAGATATTCTACAAGAGAAAAAAATAAATTAATATAATAAAAAAAGCAATTTTGAACGGTAATTGAGGAGAAATCTTGTAGAATGGAATACATTTTTATATTATTACAGATATTACCAATAATGTGTTGAAAAGGGAGTTATCTTTTTTTTTGTATGGTTGCAATGACAACCAATACATATTTAATTCATATATATTCATCATAGGATTTTTTATCAAAGATTATGCTATTTTTTACACTTGTAAATACATACACACTCATATATATATATATATATATATATATATATATATACATATACATATATATATATATATATATATTTATATGTGTATATTTATAACATATTGGTAAATATATAGGAAACAATATTAGTAAATATTTTATTTCAAATAGATATTTAATACTCTGCAATATATTTCAATCTTACACATTGAATCATTACAATCTGCCACATTTCCATCTTGATGGCCACTCTTTACATTTATATCTGCCACTTTTTACATTTACATCTGCATTTAATAAACGATTGAACTGAAAATTTATTGAAAGTAATAGTTTCGTTATGAATAGAATATCTTTCACTGGACGTTATCCTAAATAGACATATTATTAATACTGTTGAGCTTTGAAATCACAACTAATAAAAATTAAAAAAAAACCTTTTATTGAATACAAGTTTCTGTAATTTTTATAATAAATCCATTGAATGGAGTAGTAAACATAGTAAACATATATATATATATATATATATATATATATATATATATATATATATATATATATATATATATCCCGATCAACACCGGGCAGTTAAAGGTAATATAATATATATATATATATATATATATATATATATATATATATATATATATATATATACACACACACAACATACACTTACATACACAACACTTACACTTACATACACAAAAATGTATGTTAATCTGAAACAAAATAGCTGTGTAACTGGCAATCCCGTTTTAAATTACTGTAAAATTTGAAATAATCTGCATTCTTGCAGTTTGTAGTGATTTCTTTTATGGATATACGCTTTTAGAAATAGAATGTAGGGAGTAACAGAGCAGTCTGAAACGAGGATTATGTTAGTGAATATAAACTTGTTACGACAAAAACCCCTTTCAGCAGGATAATCGTAAGCTTGTGTAAGTGTTATGTCTTATATTTACACACACATACAATATATATATATATATATATATATATATATATACATATATATATATATATATATATATATATATATATATATAAATGAAGCAAAATGATGTTTAAATAAATAACAAGAAATGAACCGTCAATAGTACCACAAATAGTTTTCTTATAATATATATATATATAACTTTTCAAATAATATATTACTAAAGTTTTATTTATTAGTTTGATAAATTGTATAGTAAAGTAAGTTATACTTTAACAGTTAATTAGTCTATAAATTCAAAATTTAATATGTAATAATTAGATTGAATATTATGAAAACTATATACTCGTATCTTAGATCATTTTTATATCTTATTATGAAATAAAATTATTTAAAAAGAATTATTAACTAACATACGAATAAGTGTTAAATTAATCAATATTAGAAGAAAAATAAATAAATTAATTGAGTTAGAGACTATGAAATAATTAAAAAAGAGGATGAAGTCATAATAAGTATTATTCAAAATGAGATGAAAAAATGACTATTTTTATTTCAATTTAATCGTAAAAGATTACAGTTGGTATAAAACATTAATATTATAACTGATAGATTTGATATTTAATTTAATTTTTTAATCTGTTGACTATTTTAATATTGTTATTTAATTATTGTATAATTCATAAATATTATAGTATGCCTCGGTACATCCATTGTAAGCAAAAACAAATTGATTTATTACAGTTCTCTCTGGAGCTGACATTTAATTTTTTAACTTTCACCATTTGGAATGTTTTATTTATGTATGCTTGAATTCGTTGATTTACTTTATAGTCGATGTTGGGGTTGAATTCTGTATTTATAACTAAGTGGATACAACGTAATAATTTCCATAGTACACAACCGATTCAAAAATCCAACCAGTTTATTAAATAAACCATCTTTCATGACTCTTTCAAGCATCTGTACAATATAAATCCACAAATGTACATTTAAAATAAAATATTTAAACGAAGCACACAAAGAATAATAAATGAGTATAAGATTTTCTCTCAACAGGTATTGTGAACTGCATACATTTTTTACGTTCGTATATTTTCTTATACATTTGACTGCACTGAACGCGATGAAAAGTGTTTTATCCTCTTTTCCAAGCTATGTTAAAAAGTAAAAGAAACTACGAACACTGAGGTAACACCGTATCAGACATGTAGTCTGGTACGGCTGATGGAGTTGGTCAGATGGGATTGTAAGACAGTATATCACATGATGCAGTTCTCTACGAGAATATTTTAACATAAATGTATCTGTGTAAAATACGGTCACATATACATAAAGTATTACACACTGTTGTCATCGTTTGAAAAATTACACACGGGATATGCACAGTCTCAGATGGTGTGGGGTATGCATCAATAACGTTTTAATATTGAATCATGGTTGATGTGCGATTGTTCAAGCTCTTTGTGTGAAATAATCGAATGTTCAGTACCTTTTCATAGATATTTTCAATTGTCTGCGTGACCTGACACAGACATCTATTATATATATATATATATATATATATATATATATACATATACATATATACATATATATATATATATATGTATATATATATATATATATACATATATATATATATATATATATACATATATATATACATATATATATATATATATATATATATATTACAAAATATGATTGCAATTAGATTCTTTGAACACTGGGAAATTTTTTGATGAATATACAAAATTTCTCTTATATGAATATCAGCCCGTATATCACGCATTGTTAATCAATTTCCTCTTAAATGATATTTCTTTGACAATGTAAAAATTGTTTTATTGTATAACTGACAATAGCTGTATTATTGTTGATCTAATTGTTTAATCTTTATTATTAAAATTATTATTAATATATCTATCTCTTTGTCTCTCTCTCTTTCTCTCTCCATATATAAACTAATTTATATAAATATATATACATACAATTAAGAGTTTGTATCTTAAAAGAGAGTTGAATTACAATCCTCTTAGTAAAGAAAAGAAAATTATAATCATTTCATTTTTACAATAATTAAGACTGTGGAACTGTAACTACGCTTAAACATTTTTAATTATTAAAAATGCATCGTTTAGACATAAGAAATAGATTAGTTCTTTGCTCCAGACGACCACACTGTTATGTTACTGGGTTAACAATCGTATTGAAACGGCTAGTTGAATATTTGCTCGTTAACTATTGACTTATCGTCAGCGCCAGACATATGAGCTCAGGAGTGTTTGAATATAACTTATTTATAATTGTTTACATACTAGTTCTAATATTAATAGTACATATTTATAGAAATTATGAATATAATCAGAAAACTGATTCTCAATGACATACATTATAAATATATACTGATAATACCATTTGTTAGTTCGTTTACTTTCTTCTGAATGGAAGATCGAGCAAGAGAGATTATTAGAAAGTAATATTTTTTCTCTTTATTTTACTTCATTATACAATTTATATCACTATAATCGATAATTTGTAAATATAATTTCGTACGAATTCCATTTCACAAGAAACCAAGAACAAAATAAATGAATTCTGATACTAAATATACAGCCTCCTCTGAATATATTGGTTATATTGATGAGATAATAAATAAATCAAGATCTTTCCACGTAAAAACGTGTCATCTGAAAATAATTTTCTGTCGAAGTTCTGTTCACAGTTTCGCATTAATTGTATTAATTGTGTAGAACTTTAAATACATCTTACTCAGTTTAAATGAACAATTTTCGTGCTGATATATAGATGAGATAATAATTTAATAAATCAATCTTCGACTTAATGTGATTTATTAAAACGGAACAAGTTTCCGTATCATTGCTACTCCTGTTCAAATTACATTAATCTGATTATCGTATTTCGAGTTGTTTCGTTATTATATTGAAATTTTATTCGAATTCAGGAAACTTATTTTCAACATTATTGTTTTCCGAACGTACAACAAAACTAATTTCATGCGTTAATACATTTTTTGATATTATATGCGTGTATATGTGTATATTTACACATACATTTATATATATATATATATATGTATGTATAATATATATATATATATATATATATATATATATATATATATATATATATATATATATATATATATATATATATACATAAAGAAAAAGAGAGTAAAAAACTTATTTTTATATGAATATCACTTAAATATATTATATTTCCATATAAATTATTTAATATTTTTTCTTGTTACAGGTGAGTACTTATTTTCTTCTATTTTTCTGTTGCTGTAAGGTATGTAAAAATATGTTTGTAATTTTTATAAATTATTGAAGTACATTTCTATTTGTTTTATTTTTTTTTAAAAAAAATGAATATATTCTATTAATATTTTAGTAATAATAAATTAAGATATATTTTTAATTTATATTCAAATTGTTATTTTGTATTTGAATATTTTTTTGAAAATATTGATTTTAATGTAGAATTCTTATTTTGTTTATAAAATTTAATATAGTTTTCTTTCGCAAATGAATTATTTTTTCATCCCACAAACTATACCAACACTTTTCGATTTTTCTGTTCCACGCCAAGATTTTTCTGTACCTTGGCACACTGAGGATGATGGCATTCCTATTGAAATGCGCATAAATAACAATTAAAAATAATCAGTAATAATTCATTGAATATTTGTGATCGAAATATGTTTGTGTTTTGTTGGGTGAAAGAGACTTCATCTATGGAAGAGAATTTTATATAGTCTTAACAACTAATTTTGAAAATTAATAATTTAATACAGACAAAATTATGGATTATGTTAGTTAAATCAATATTATAAATGAATTTATTGGTATTTAAATAATTATGTTGTACTTAAATGTAATTCAATAACTAATAAAAGTATTAGAAATAAATTTTTCGATTTACTATTTCATAAAGTGTATATTAAATTTATAATTTTAGTACATAGTATCGCTAATACTTTGTGTTTGCTAATAATTATAATGAATATATATATATATATATATATATATATATATATATATATATATATTTCTAATTTTCTATATTATGAATTAGTAGGTTGGTTGAAAAATAATTGCAGTTTATGACCTTCAAATTCATATACGTTTTTTAATTTAAGTGGTACAGACCTGTTAGATGACAAAACTTAACTTTTGTGCAAGCTATGTACTTTTGTGCAAAGAACTGTAAACAAGAAAAATAAAGAATAGAAATAGTGGGCCACTAAAAAATAATTTTTCATTTTTTAGTTCCAGTACTCTGAGATTTGTTTCTTTTAAAGTAATTTGTTTCTGTATTTTTTAATTCTTTCTAATATTAAGTAGTGTTAATTGTTTTGCACAATTATATAAACTTGTTATTCTACAAATTTATTCATAAATTGATAATTAATAAATAAAAAAAATACTTTTTTAAAAAATTTACCTCGATCAAACAATATAATTATTGGTTGATAGAAAAATAATTGCGGTTTGTAATCTTCAAATTCATTGTATATTTGTATATATATATATATATATACATATATATATATATATATATATATATATATATATACATATATATATATATATAAATATATATTATATATATATATTAATATATATATATATATATATTATATATATATATATATATATATATATATATATATATATTTATTTATATATATATATATATATATATATATATATATATATATATATATATTTATATATATAAATATGTTGGATGATTAAAGCTTAACTTTTGTGAAAGCTTTCTAATAGATAGTTGTGCGTGGTTCTGATTCGACTAACGCATTCAGTAACGAGGACGCCCGCGACCTTCTTCATCTTCAAGGCTCTTTGTCCACAGCACTAAATTTTTGGAACCTCTATTGCACCGTACGTTCCGCAACAGTGGCCACACCAATAGTATCCTTTACTTGACAGGCAGTTTCTTTTACTTTACCACCCGTTTTGAACTCATACAGAAAATTGCAGTTATTTACTTCTTTTCCATTTTTAATTCAATATCCCAATTTCAAGCAAAATTAATAATAAAACCAAAGTCGATTTTACCAAAATACAGACCGAAAAATGCACTTTAAAATTACATTAATATGAACACGATTAAATGACACTTTAATTGAAAAAAATAAGGTTTGAATTCAGAAAATAAAAACCTCAATTATTTTCCTACCAACCTAATATTTATGAAGTTTCAAACTACACCTGTATTTTTAATTTTTTCACTAAAACTTATTGATGTTACATTTTTTTTATTAAATATAATCTTTTATCTTTAGAGTATTTTAACTGCAGAAACCAATATTTTTTTATAAAAAAGGATTTAAATATAATTTTAGATGATATATCCCAGTATAATTAAACATAATTTATATTTTTCTTCTCCATATGAACGTATGTATTACTAGATGACATATATATGTAGTTTTCAAAGACTGTTTTTTATCGTGAATGTAACTTTATCATCTATACAGTCCAGTCTGAAAATTAATTTCTTACTTTTTTTTAAAACCAGATTCCAAAAGTCAATATACTAATCGGACTTACTTTAAAGGAAGCATGTACTGCTATTATGTTTACTCTATATACGTTTTATAATTTTATGAACGATTTCCTGTCATTTTTTCCTGTCAAAAATATTTCCTTATAAATTTTCTTGATGATTTTACAAAATGTTCGGATGTCTCCTGGGAATTGGTACTTAAGTGAGCCAACAACAAATTGTTCTTCAATGTCTGACTAAGATACACTCATGTTTATTACCACGAAATTTCGAAAATTCAGTTCTTGTTGCTATTGTTAATATATTAAAACACATCGATAACAAAAATCTTTTGTATATGTATTTTCGTATATGTTTCACAGTATCAGATGTCAATACAGTTTGTTTATAAATCTATTGGTTTGTTGCAAATATATTTTCATGTTGTTTATTAATTTCATATAACTGTTCTAATTGTCAGCAGACTTTTGGTATCCGTGTAGATGATATAAGTTCTTGGTTTTTCATTTTATAAAAAAACGCTTTGAACAGAAAAAATCAGGTAGTTATTGAAAAAGTGATTTTTAATCCATGAATATATCTTTTTAATATCACAAATTCTTTCTCTTTCTCCCCTTCACTCTGTTTATATAAGGTTATTCAATTAAGGCTTCCACATGAATGTACTAAAAAAATCAAAAAAAAATTGTGTTATTTTCTATTTAGTATTTTAGTTCAATCCAATACTAAAATACAACTAAACTAGAGTGCTTAATAAAAAATAACATGCTTTTTCCATTTTTGGGATGTTTTTAATAATTTTATGTGTTCTTACAAGTCTAATCATCGAAAACACCTATAATATTTTCTTCTTCAAACAAAATCTATTGTTTAAAAAACTATTGAGAAATATCATCATTTTAAGAAAGTATGTTTTTAGTAAACTAATTTTCAGATGTGTTCTCATTCTGTTTTAAGATATTTCACCTTCGAGTTTTGGTTGACTAATTTATAACTACACTTAAATATATATATATATATATATATATATATATATATATATATATATATTTCATTATTTATATATATATATATATATATATATATTTACATTTTTCAAAACTTACCATTTTTGTTATTTTTTAATTTTAAGGATGATATATCTGAAAACCAATGCTTGTGACTTGTATACAAGGAATTAAAATTATTGAATTTTTACAATTGTTGAGTCAGCAATATTTCTTATTCTTTCCCTCACTTTCTATCTCTACCACGTTCTCTATATATATATATATATACATACAGAAAATCAATTTAAAAAATGTAAATAAGAGAAAAAATAATTTGATGTATAATTTGTATTATATAATTATTGCGCAATTTCTAATGACAATATAAGCTAATATTTTAATTTAAATTCAATGACTATAAAAATCCACATATATAGTATATATATACATATATATATATAAATGTTTTTTTCGTTTAGTATATTTTTTGGTATGCTCTGCTCTTGTATTTATCTTTGTATACTTCTTTAGTCCGTTGTTCGTGAAGAAAGATTTCCCAGATAACATCCAAACATCTAACTTCTATTTCATATTTTCTTGAATTTCGTTACTAACCTCTATTTATTTGCTAGGAAATGTTTCAAAAACCTACTACTCTTGTTTATATATATATATATATATATATATATATATATATATATATATATATATATATATATATGTATATATATATATATATATATATATATATATGTATATATATATATATATATATGACAGGGGCTGAAGATGATGATGATGATGATGATATATATATATGTATATATATATAAATATATATATATATATATATATATATATATATATATATATATATATATATATATATATATATATATATATACATGTATAAATATATATATATATATATTTATATGTATATAAATGTATATATATATATATATATAAATATATATATATATATATATATATATATATATATATATATATATATATATGTATATATAAATATATATATATATATATATATATATATGTATATATATGTATATATATATGCATACATAATATTACTTTTTTAATTAAATATTTTTGTAATAAGCGTCTAACAAATAGATTAACGATAAAATTAATTTCGAATGCAATTTTCTGATTACAATCACATTTATTCATTGCGAAGAAGAACTAAATAATAATGCAAAAATGATTTATATTTCTATTGTATTCGTTCAATTCTATTTAAATAGTAATAAAAACGTTAAATTTAAAAATTAAAACAAAGCGTAACGATTTCAGTATTATCAGTTTAACGCTGATAAGCAAATGACTCAATTAAAAGAAGCCTTTTCGCTAAAATATACATATACATACAAGTTTATAAAAAGCGAACGAACAGTAC
Organism: Acanthacorydalis orientalis; assembly: GCA_034766995.1. Lineage (NCBI taxonomy): Eukaryota > Metazoa > Arthropoda > Insecta > Megaloptera > Corydalidae > Acanthacorydalis > Acanthacorydalis orientalis. The sequence goes on along the minus strand of CM068316.1, from coordinate 14,003,054 downwards.
ACACACAATACATTCACTCTCGCTAGCATTCTCGTGTATCCTGAGATATAAATATATACAAGCGCTTAAAGCTGTAATAAAAAATGCATTACGTTTAACGATCAATATAAATGTGTTTGTGTCCTGTCCGAAAGCACGTCCAATGATTTGTGTAACGAACCGAATTGATGGAAACGATTCGACGAAAAGCAAATGTAAATCAAAATACATCAATGAAAGTGGGTGAAATTGAAATTAGTTAGCAAATTAATAATGTTGCGCGTGTGTATAAAACTTGGATGGAAACTTTAAAATTCGTTCAGATGTGTTGGCTGGAAAATATTGTATTTGCCAGATGTGTTTGTTTTCCTGCTTTACTGACATCGGCGTCATTTTCTCGGAATTGTTTGTTTATGTAGACTTTAAATTGCTCTTATTTGTAAGTCGTAATACAATATATATATATATATATATATATATATATATATATATATATAACGTTGAGTAATACGAAAAGAGTTTTCAAACTCCTACACATCTTTTGTAGGCTATACTGTTCTTTAATTGTTCAATTTTTCATCAAAAAATCAATTCACATTATTATTTCAAATTATATTATTTTTGTTTGCAAGTATTTTAGTTCAATTAATATATGAAAGTAAACACCTGATAATTGAACAAATCAATATTTTTATAGCGTTTAATATTTTTTTGCCGATAATATGTAATAGTGTCTTTACTAGACATTTTTTTTAGTTTATAGTACATAAATATTAATAGTACAATTTAATTGAAACTAATGAAAATATATATGATTATTAATATATATATATATATATATAAATGATTATTGATGAGTTGCAAGATTAAAGTTTTATTTTATGTATTATTGTTATTATTAATTTATTTGGAAACAAAATTTTTATAAATATCTCTTGCTTTATATCTATTAATTACTATAATAAATATTTAAGTATAAGTTATATAGGATGGCACAAAAAGAACGATGGTGTTTAAAACATTAATATTTTTTTGTTTTGTTATATTTTCATCTTTTTTTATTTCCCAAAATAAAGTATAAAAATTTAGATTTTTTTCTGATCATACATTAAAAATAATATCACGTGAGTGATACCCATTTTCATCTTTACAAAATCAAGTTTTTAATAAGACTCTGAAATTTGAGCACCAGTAAATTATGTTCTCAAAAATATTTAACTTTTCTTTTACATAACATAAACAAAACCCAATATTTAACTTCCACTTTTATTTCAATTTCGAAGAGCGACTGAAATACATTTTTAATAAAGTGAATCCCAAATGTGTAATAGCATAAAATATTTGTACTCGTTCATGACATGGAATTGACAGCTTCATTAAGAATGCTTGTTTACGAGATCTATCTGGAAACGACGCGGGGGTTATTCAATAATTTTTTATTCATGTCAACACTAACAATGATTACGATCAAACATAAATCACTACTTACACATTTATTGTATACAAATTGAAAATTAATACCAAATGAGATATTTCTAACAGATTTATTTATTTATCAACATTTTATATATATTCTGTCAATATTCAGAATACTTTTGCTTCCATCAACTCAAAATTGTAATGAAACAAACAAATTTTGATAAATAAGTAATGTTTTCATGTGGTTTTGTATAGTTTGAAAATGATTTCAAAGATAAATGAAAAAATATGATACATTAATGTTCAAATATTCAGTTCACATACATAGAATAAAACTGACTTTTAAAAAAAAACTGTGTTCTTTTTTAAAAGTTTTATATATTTTTAAAAAAAAAGTAGTTTTTAAATAAAAAGAATGCAAGTAATTTAATCAACGTTAAATTAATTAATTACACTGTATGTTTCTACAAAAACTAAATCCTTTTAAGTTGCTATTAACCGTTGATTAAATATGGAAAGTTTACAGTTCAACTATGATGAGTTAATATCGTTTGACAGGCACAAAGGTAACACAGACTTTCAGTTTCAAGTAGTTTTTAGATATGAAACGGTAAATAATTGCATCAAAAGGTTTTTATTTCCGTAAAAACGAAATTCAGATTTATAAAATACGAGATTATTAATTTAAGTTAATTACTATAAGCATATTCTCTTTAATTATTACCTTAGTTATAAGTTGTTAGTCAAGTTCATTCAAAAAAATAAATACATTAAAAAACATTACACACACATATGTATATGTATATATATATATATTCTACTTTCATTAAAAATTACTAACTGTTTAAAATGTTATTCAATTGATAGATTATTAATTTGGAATCGTTCTGAATTTTAGATAAAAATAAATGTAAATTCAGATACAAATATTGAAATAATTGATCTCAATCATTCAACTTTGATTCAGATTTTAACAGCAATTTTATTTTTTTTTATAGTTTTTACAGCAATTTTTTTTACAGCAATTTTAATTATAGTTTTTCGTAAAGTTATAATAGTTTGTGTTTATAATTGTAGACCCGTTGATGTATAGTTATGATGGTCATATTAGGAGATTGCATTGCACACACACGTGTATATATATATATATATATATATATATATATGCGTCTATGTAAACAAACATATATGTATGTGTGAGTAAGTTTACGTGTTATATATTATGTAATGACTTTATCAAATGCTCGGTATCATCTTCCGCGTAATATACAAATAAATGTCCATAATCTTAACGGATTTTTTTCTACAAAAACGACAATCCAAGTGAGATAACGGTGGAAACAACGCGCATCTAATGACTATCCGATGTCCGGTAATCAAAAAGCCATAAAGTGGGCGTACCGTTTGGTAGTACGTACTGCCGGGCACGCAGAAAGATTTCGAATTGGAGCCTGCAAGCGGTGGCGTCCCATTTGGACATATAGTTATATAACAGCGGCACACAAGTGGGCTTCCAACATTATCAAGTGAACGCAGTGAAATCTCTCCGTATTCGTACATTACCGTATCCTCATAACTTCTCATTGCTCGTTTTCTGTGTAGGACGAGATGCTTGCAGACGGTTTATTTTATCTGTACTTGTCGGTCGACCCAGTGACCGTTGAGAACATATATCATAATTAAATCACACGATCCGGCAGTCCTACCTGAAGGACGTGCGAATTCTGCTGCTCCCCGCTTATTATGCAAACACACGACCGCCCACATTTTAACGTTCAACCTATATAGAATCACTGCACTCATACTCCTATGTAAGGTTGACCAGAGAACGGGCAGTATGGTCGTTGCGTTCTGTAGATGCGATTTTAATAATTTGTTAACGTTTCGTTATTTTGAAATGAATATGTTTACCACCGCGGGAGCTTAAATGTAATAACGGATTATTATATTTGTTTGCTAAGAGCTTAAATATATTATTCATACATTTATGTCAAGATATTGTTGCAAGGAAACCATAAATTGCTTTTAATCACGAATAAAGATATTTCAAAAAACACATATATGACAATTTTTTATTTAAAAAAAAAATATGATTATTTCACAAGGTAAAAAATAATTCCATATTGTAAAAAAATACTATTTATTCAATTGAGTGAAAAAATATAATTTTTTAATGAAAACTCCCATTATTAGTAAATATGTCCTGGGTGAATTTCCAAGGTATTCATTATTTAAAAATAAACTGAATTGAATGTTGAATATATTTTTGAGATAAATGTGTTTTACAGCTAATTAAGCTGATTTTTTTCATTTTATAACTTATTAATAGTTACATTATACCTTTCTAAACTGCTCCTCTAGTCATATATATATATATATATATATATATATATATATATATATATATATATATATATAATATTCAAAAGTACCAAATATCCCTCATATACTATAAATAGCTAATAATACCGTATCCGGAAATAAATATAAAATTATAAAAATACATTTATGTGAAAGTTTACAAACAAAAGAGTTGAAGATAGAGGAGAAAAAACTCCTTGGTAGTGCATATAATTGCTATGATTAAAATAAAAGTTACATGAATCTATTTATTAATCTAGCTTGATAAAATTTGTATTTAACAAAATGGTACACCGTTTTCTTAGAGTCCATATTTACTATTTTCTATGCTTAGAAATTATGAAAATAGAGCTTATGGACATTTATGTCCTCAGGAAAAAAATTATGTGTAATGGATGGAGCCAGTCTTTCATGTTCAGCGGTTTCCAGAAAAAAAAAACAGAATGTACATTTAAAATATCAAGGAAAGAGATTAAATAGTAATAGAAAAAATATATTTCTCTATAAATAAAAGTACAGAAAATTATAAAAAAGTATTCATACTATTTTTAATAATTAGAGTAGTCATATGAATAAAATATAAATTTTATTGCCTTATCTGCATTTGTATATATTTATAATAATTTGGTGATGATTAAGTAAGATTTCATTAGTATTCAAACTACTAGTGTTAAAAACAATAATGCAAATAAATAAATATGATTATTATCTATAAGAAGCTAGAAAAATAAAAATAAAAAAATAGGAAATTCAAATCAAAAATGTCTAAATGTAAGATATTTATATGTGTGAATGTTAATTGTTTTAACGGATTATCACAATTAATAAAAATTAATAAACATTTATAAAAATAAATATACAATTTGCATATTTTGTGTCATAGTAAATGTAAAAAATATTCTTATTTAAATTATCGTTTTTTTCATCCTGGTTACTTGTTGTTCAGAAATTTCATTAAAATTATTCAGATTACTGTCCTTACCTTATGGTTTCGTACGACCGTTTTTAATTTACGCCATCTTTAGGCAGATTGAATTGTTATATAAAATTCAACCAATTTATCTGAAGTCGAAATCAGTCGTAGACCAAGACTCAAGAATAGCTTGAAAAATTATAATAAAATGACAATTAATTACAGTTCATAAAATTCATCTAACTTTTTTTAAAAACTCAAATGGATATATATATATATATATATATATATGTATATATATATGTATATATATATATATATATATGTATATATATATATATATATATATATATATATATGTATAATATATAATATATATATATATATATATATGTATATATATGTATATATATGTATATATATATATATGTATATATATATCCATATATATATATATCCATATATATATAATATATATATATATTCATATGTTAAAGACTACAATAAAGTTATAATTACTACTAGTGCTTTGTTCATAAATTCTAAATCACTGGTGATAAAATCAACATTTGTTTTACTACGTATATGAAATGAAATATTAAATTTTAGCATTTCATTAAATTTGGAAAGTAGTTACAGTGTTTAATTAAAATTCGTCATAGTAATAATGTATTTAAACTATTGTTAGTTCACTTAATTACACATACATACATTCATGTATACTCATGTATACTCATATATATATATATATATATATATATATTCACAGACACAATACTTCAAGTGTAAATATAAATAAAACACTAATCTGGTAGTATTATGAAATGTAATATTAACTACTTGAGAGTTATTTACTTTGTTAAACGAGATATACGTATATTCTACTGGTATTAGTTAAAGAATTTGTTATAGCTTTTTTGAAATCTCTTTGACTCCTTTTAATATATTCTAACTTAATACTATTTATAAAAAAAATAATATGATATAAGAAATTTTGAAACATTGTTATTCTAGTAAATCGATGAATATTTTATATATTTATATTTAATTTGAAATGACTAATTTTTTTATAATATATGTATGTATGTATATATATATATATATATATATATATATATATATATATATATATATATATATATATATATATGAGAAAGTAGTTTTTTCATCAATGTTTTTTTTTTGCTTTATACATATTTATAGCCTCTGTTTGTTGCTACATTCGTTTGTTACCACATGTACATATAAGGATTTAATAGTTTTAAAGTATTTGTGTTTTTTTTTTTACAATTCTTGACAAAAATATTTTTTTAATGTGCTATCTGTGTTTATTAGTATTAACACGGTTATTATTTCTTTTATTATCTTCGTTCCATTATAATTCCTGTCTAAATTTAAAAGTTTTTATAGGTACTTTTATGAATTACCGCTTTTGTTAAATAATCACTTGCTGTGGTGGGATCAGAGAGATTCATAAAATCAGTTTATTAGACGCTGATCGCTTCCGAACGGCTTTCTAAAACAATCAAGGTTGTGAATTCAGCAAATTCAGATCAGTATGTCAGTAAATCTATCCAAATTCCAGCACTCGATGCAGTGATGCTTTGATACAATATCACATCAAATGTTGAATTTGACACCTATGTAATAGTATTATCTTGGAGAATTTCCTGAGGAATCATTCTGCGACGAGTCAAGTAACCGTCATGAATAATTCTAATTAGTGAACCGAAACAAAAGAAATATAAAAAGTAAGTGATTTTCAATGCTAATAGAAGTTACACAATACTATTAACTTCTAAATGCAGGATTATATCTGTTATTTTCACACAATTGGTTTTTTATTAAACTATTTCAAAAGAATTGATTTTACATCTTGACACCAGCCAAATTTAATATTATATTGGACGCCACCTATAAAAATAAATTAAGTCAAAATAGTCATAATACTTACAACCATGTCATTGTAAGGAATTTAAATACGATTAATCACAAATATTTCATTAACTATTGTTTGGAATATTATGTTTTTAGTTCTAATTTATTATATTTTTTTAAATAGATATGCATTTTAATTTGATCATTTTTCATCAAAGATTTTTTTCACAATGAGAATTTAAAAATAAGTTCTTACAACTAAATTCTAAAACGCTTGAATAGAATTAATTTTTGAGTGAAAATAAATGAAACCCCAAATTTGACATTAAATATACGTTGTTGTAGTCAAAACTTCGTTATAACCGAAATCATTATATATGAATTTTTGATGTAATATATATATATATATATATATATATATATATATATATATATATATATATATACATATATAAAATTATTACCTTGCAACCAAGAAATATAAAATGATCAAGAAAGAGACAAATGAACAGGTGGGATAAGGAAATTAAACATTTAATTGAAAATCGATGGAAAAGAGAGACATTCAATCGTGCAAAGTAGAAAATCATTGGAGGCTTTCTTCGAGCAGTGGATTGGCAGAGGCTTTTGATGATATATATATATATATATATGTATATATATATATATATATATGTATACATATATATATATATATTTATATATACATATATAGATATATAGATATGTATGTATATATATATATAAATTTAATTACAACAATGGAACTTATTTTTAAAAGAGTGTATATATATATATATACATACATATATATATATATATATATATATGTACATACATATATATATATATATATATATATATATATATGTGTGTGTGTGTGTGTGTTGTATGTATGTATGTAAATACACATACATGTATGTATATGTTTATAATTACAAAAATATACACGCTTGTATTATATCATTTCAATAACAATATAACAGTAAAATTAATTTCATCCGTAATAATTAATAAAACAAATCGTATGTTAAGTATATAAACAAACATATAAAGTAAATATAAATAATAAAATTTTAATAACTTGTTTTAAAACGAAATAAATTTCACGTTAAAAACACATTATAAAATGGTTCCATTTCATTGCGGAAAACTTTACATTCAATTAAAAAATTAACTTTGTTTACTCATTACAACACATAGTTGAACAGTTGTAATACGCACAAAAAAGTAATTGTACAGTTTTCTCATGAGAAAAAATTTACTACATAATATAAATTTCTTTTTCATTCCGGGAAATTAGATATGTGAATATGTACTGTTTTTCACACATTCGTATATATTATATGAATATATAAATATATCAACTTCTGTTTTTAAGTTTTTGTATATATATATATATATATATATATATATATATATATATATGTGTGTGTGTGTGTGTGTGTGTGTGTGTGTGTGTGTGTGTATCAGTTAGAATGAATCTATATTTGTAAGAATAATAAATCATTATTCTCCATTCATTCGATTAAAAATATCTGAATTTAATGAATGAATATGTATTTTTACATACAAATATATTATAAATTAATTATTTATTTATAGAACGAAAGTAGATTATTTTCACACCATTATTTTATTTTCTATACAATATATATATATATATATATATATATATATATATATAAATATATATATATCATTTTCTCTCTCTCTCTTTCTATATATATACATATATAATTCTAAATATATATATATATATATATATATATATATATATATATATATATATATATATAGAATAATTAATTTAACGTTAGAAAAAAAATTCAAAATTTTGGTTTTCCACATCGAGATGTTTTGTATACGCAACAAAGACGACTAATGTTAGCATTAGCAAAAAAAAATATATCACAAGTGAATAAAAATTATTCTGCTTTAAGTTTTAAATTCATTTATTTTATTAAAATTCTAATCAAATGGAGTGATAGTTGCTGAAACACTTGGGGTGGCGAAAAACATTGCACTTCTCGCTCTCTCTCTCTCTCTCTCTCACACACCACACACACATATATTTACATATATATATATATATATATATATATATATATATATATATATATATATGTATGTATGTATTTATGTTCTGACTCTGGAAAACTTTACATTTAAATCGTTTCTTTCTCATTTTCTCAAAACTCGAAAAAATTAATAATATAGTCCTATTGCTATTGAATCATCGTTTACTGCTATATAAAAAGGTTTTGAAAAAAAATTATTTTTAGCAGGGAAAGAAATTTTCAAAGTTAATGTTGCATATATTCGACAGCATCGCTTAATGGGTTAAGACTCATATATTAATGTAGTCAGAACGGCAAAGTGTTAGATTTTAATAATACAGATTATTTTGTACGTTGGTGCTCTGAGTTTGATTCAAAATACGCATAAGCAATAATTAAATTTATTGAATATCTTTTCAGAAAAACTGTTTCATGGTTTGTGGGATGATAAATAATTCATTTGTAAAAGTGAATAGCCACAGTGTCGAGAATATATTACGACAATCATTTTATATTTCACGAATAAAAAAGCATAATAATTAAAAAAAAAAATAAAAAGAAGTATCCCAGTATCAAATCTTTTAATTACGATAAATGACACTCTTTCTATTACATTTTAAAATTATATTGAACGCAAATCTTCGAAAATTAAATAGAAAACATTGCTGATTTTTTTATAAATCTCAGTTGCGTTTTAGTTGGATTTAACTACAAGTAAATATTAATGCATAGCTCTTAAATGTATATTATACATTTTCCAGAAAGGTGATGAAACAGGCCTTATACCAACAGTAATAACCCAAAAATTATCCAATTTGAATATGCAATTACTTATTAAAACGAAAATAGGTCACTCTTAATAAACTTTTAATCTTTTTAGTTGGGGAGAAAGTATTGCATATTTTTTTCAGTATTGCATAAGCTAATTTTCTAATTTTTAAATAATAATAAAAATTATTAATAATTTTATCATATATATATATATATATATTTATATAAATTAATAAAGATTCAATTCGTTATAAGTTTATAGTCACTCAGACTAAATACCAATATATTCATTTTGTTATGACTCCATATTTAATATCATTTAAAATATATGATTTATTTTAAATATGAGATATTTAAACCGGCGACAACATTTCTAGACCAACAAACAAACACAAATACAAGAAATATATACACGAACGTACTCCAAACGTAATACAAATTAAACGTTTCCTTTAACTTAAATTCCGTTTCATTCCTGATGATAGACATGAAACGGAACGGCATATTAAAAAAAAACGTATAATTTTTTTGATAAACATGCTCCATGTTGCATTCATTGAATTCAAAAGGATTGTTAATAAAGCACCAATTTTCTTGTTTGTTTTGTTTCCTCTGTGTTTTATAGTACTGCGGTTAAATATATAATAACACAATTTGTACCAGAACAAATATTAAACGCACAAACACGTTATTCACAAATCAATTTTTATTACATTTACATTTACACAATTTATCAAAATTTAATCAAATGAACGTATTATAAATGTATTAATTTAAAATATAATTATACATACCAATATTCACTACACGTATAGATATATTAAATAATGTTTTTTTTAATTATAAATCAACGTTAATTTATAGTTTCGATGCGTACTTAATATCCTTATATCTGTATGTGTGGAATGTTATTTAACGAATACACGATTAATTCGAATAGTGTGAAATAATATATCGTTTGCTCGTTTCATGGAATTTGTGGTTTCATAATACACGATAATATATTTTTAATAAAATTTATTTATTACGGGATAAAATTGAATAGGTAATAGTACTTACAAGTAAAACATGTTAAAATATATCACATTTATTAGTAATTGCATATAAAATGATTGATTTTCAATATTGAATTGAATGATAAGTACACTTGAAATTCAAATAAAATGTATTTAGTACAATAATTACACTGTTCTTCAACGGTTTGGTTATCGGAAAACTAATGGCTGAATTTTATATATTGTTGAACACTGAATTTGAAAGTCTAGTCATATTTTTTCTATCAAAATATGGTCCGACTACTGTGGAAAAATTCACTTTCACAAATGAATTTTTTCCTCAATCCACAAATCAAAAAAACTTTTTTCTGATCAAAAATGCTCGCTAATTGTTGATCATTTTTGATAGATACTTATTAGATTTTTCGGTACATTAGTGCTCTAATGATGGTAGTATTGTATCAAAATTCGCATAAACAACAATGAAAATGGATCAATAACCAATTATTGAAAAAAAACTGATTTTGTGTGACGAGGGAAAATTAATTTATAAAAGTACAATTTATATATCACTAACATTTCTTTTTATAAATATAAAAATATAATTGATGTAATCAGAATCATATCACATTTTTGACCTCATACTGTACATTTCTTCTGCATCTTTAATAATCTTGATTTACTGATGTTTAAGGTTTATCATTTCTCTAAATTAAAGTAAATCTTTACAAACTGATGTATAAGTGTAAAAGGACATAATTTGTAATTACATCAGTAGGAAACATCTTTTTACCTTTAAGGCTATGATACTTCGATGGTTTTGTTATGATAAATGTCACAACAGACATGATAATGTAGAAAAAATCTGCCGAAAACGTGCCAATATTAAATTCATGTGTAACTTACTGTAATTTGTTTATATTAACCTTTATATCAATGACTACAAAACAGATATATCCCTTCCGATGATGTGTATAAATATTTTGTAATCTTTGAATAAATATTAAATTGCCTCAAATCATAATACAGTAGATCCTTGCCTAACGACTGCCCCACCGAACGACTGATCGCACAATGACCAGGCTTCATGAAGCACGCATTGCTCACCACAAGAGTGGGGAGTAGAAAGTTAAAGAAGACCTACATTTTATAAATAGTAACTAATTAAAAGCTTGTTAACTGCATGGGCAACTGTTAAAAGTAAAATGAAACTCCGTCCAGAAATTGAAAAGACTGAAGTTCATATGTACCAATTTGAGGTCAATGTGATTGCCTCTTTTTACAAATTAAAAAAATTGGTAGACCCAATCCACTCTGGATAGGTTTTTCACCAAAGCCTCAACTTCTTCAAAATTTAGTGCCACTGCCACAAAGAGGGTTAGAATTAATTTCCCTTCTAGTATTGAATTATTAGAAATCTTCATAGAGGGTGATTTTTCCTCTAAAGATCAACATTCATAAATTGCTGGTATGGGCCACCATCGAATAAAAACAGATTATTAGCAACGAAAGGTAAAGCAAAATAAATTAATTTCATTTTTCATTAAAACAAATTACAATTTACAATTAAAATTTATCTAATATACGGTTAGGATTTTAGAAGCTTTTGATCAATTAGAACGTTTACATATTATAAGTGACATACAATTGACCATTTCAAGGAATGACCGTTATTCCTGCACCAATTATTATCAGCGAGGGTCTACTGTATCATTTTCTCACTATGGTTACATGAATTTTCTGAAATGAATTTTTAACCCGCCCTACGAACCGCACAAAAAATTCTGATCATAAATGTCAACAATGGGTTATTGATCATTTTTCATTTTTATGTATACATTTCAAATGGAAATGTTATTATCTTCAGAGGACTCAAATACAGATACATCTCAGATTTGTGATTTATATAGATAAATCCTAAATTTGTCTGTATTTTAACGCTCTGAGGATGATAAAACACCCATGAAAATTAATATAAGTTCCAATCAAAATCAATAACTGAACATTCTTAATCAAAAAATATTTTTTTCAGTTTATGCTGAAAGTGAAAAATCTTTGTAAGGAATTTGTTAAGATCTCATTATTTTTACGGTTTTTCGTATTCTATATACTGATTTAAATATGTCAATTAACACACTTTTTTAAATATCGATCATCAAAATTGGAAATACACTTGATTCCAGGTACCTGAGTACATCCATATAATTTTGTACCCGTAAGTTATTAATAAGATTTTTTATGTAGAACAGCTAAATAAACGCAACATGTTCTAAGAACTGTTTTTCTCTCAATGAAATCTCATGGTACTGGAGCGTTGATGAAGACATTGTCTCAAAAATTAATAGATTTTTTTTGGATGCTCTTGATGTCTGATATAAAATCAAACTATGCCAATGTTTTATAATTTTAAGATTGATCCTGAAAGAAAATGTTAATTTTATTGGCTTAAAATATATTTTGGTATAGAACTACGATTTTTCACTTATATAAGGTACTGTATGAGAACCAAACTGTCGAAAATATTGTACATAAGTGAAAAATCAACTCTTCATCTATGAATGATATATCATATTAGAAAAATGTCTTTACGCCAGATCTGATTTGATAGCTTCAAATTGATTTCTGGCCAAAAAGGTTAATTTAAACTTTTGAAAAACTTGTGTAGAAAAACTTGCAGAGGAAATAAACAACATTGGAAATTTAGCTTGTACATATATTAAAATTATTTGCAAAGTTTCAATTGGATTCATTTTTATTGAAGCATCTTTCAATTTCACAAATGAATTCTTTTTCACTCCGCAAACCATAAAAAATGTTATGATCAAAAATGTTCAATAAACGATTATTTGTTATTTTTGGTTACATTTTATGTGCATTTCGATAATGATGCCATCATCTTTAGAGTGAAAAAAATAAACATATATTTAAAATCAAATAAGACAATTATAAAAAGCATGTGGATTACTTTTTAATTTTTTATTAAAACTCTAATGTCAAAATGAAATTAATCACTCGATGTAAAATGACTATATCTATCAATAAAAATTTTAAACTGTGTATTGACAGGAATTATTTTTTAAAAAACACTCTTTCTTTCTTTTCATAAGTCGTTCCACAAGATTAATCTTATACAATTATTATTATAATAAAGATAAAAATCACGGTTTCATAGTAAATTCAATATTAACATCGTAATAATATGATTATACATATTGGAAATCAACATGATAATTCATTTTTAATATCATTTAAAAGTACCTAATTTTTGTAGAATTTTTATATTTTATTCACACGATACAGACATTTTTCTGTAATATAAAAAGTGTTTACAATTACGTTAAGTTTATAAAAGTACTATTATTTATAAACAAATAATCATTGAAATCAAAAAGAAACTTTATTCTATTTACTCCTTGAATATGTATGTAATTTTAATTCAAATATTTGTTAACAAATGTATAAAACGAAAAAAAAATGTAATTGTACTTTTTTCAATTATTCAGTAATCTCACTCTTTATATATATATATATATATATATATATATATATATATATATATATATATATATATTAATTTCACTTTACGCTTATTAAGAAAATAAATATTTGTTTGATATCTTTAACAACTAACAATTTATCTGATGATCACTCATGCATAACAAAATGAGAAAGGAAAAAGAGAACGAATTTATCCAGCTATAACCTCTAAATTACAAAATAATATATCGCTGACGCGGTAACACCATACGTTCTAAACGAGTTATAAATAACGACTGTTTTATTTCAACGCATTTCTTCTTAGCTACCTTACAAAATGTATAGTATAGCGGTTCGAGCAAAAAGCTCAAAACCGATGTGTGCGTGACCTCGAATTCTCAACGTGCCTCCTAGTGAATGTGATTTGCGCCACACACATACGATGATGGCCTGCGGGAGTCGAACTCGCGACCAGAACTCGTTAAGTGGATATTCGGAATACTGTGCAGTATACAACAACGGTCCTTTGAGGCTTTGATAAACATTTGTGTTAATGACAGTGATAAGTATAGAGGTCATGTTTAGATAGTTTCTCACTGATGAACGTTTTCTGTTTTCGGTTCAACGTTTTGCTTATTTTTGTTTTTCAACATTCCGAATAAAAAAGGGTTCTGTTTAAAAATAACGTTGAGAAAGTGTTTCGCAAACAACCGTATAAATTTTACCAATCATTTTATCAGTCTTTTATTTTATTTTTTATAACCTGATTTAATTTATTATATCAGATGAAACTGTTCTTAAATGCAAACTTTAATAATAAACTTAATTTTCAGTAGGACTAAGTTTAATACATTTTTGGAACTTGCATATTGGTTCTGAAAATTTCTTATGATTGGGAATTTCTTTATATTAATTATAAGATCCACAACTATTTCTCATGTTGCTCTTTAATGATTATCTAGCTTTAATAATATTCAAAAATCAATGAAGATTTATCATTTTTATCATGAAAACATGAGATATTGAATATACAGGAGTAACAGTTACACATTAGTACGTTATATTTTGAGAATGTAAGATCATGTGAAATGGTAAAAACTCTCATAGAAAAATTTGAAGGAAGAAGAAAATTTTTATTTTTAATTTATAAGCAATTTAAGATATTTCTAGTGTGAACGAAATTTAATCAAAAAATAACATCTTTTGTTATATATTAGAGAAAATATTAGAAATTTAGTTAGAAAATTATAAAAGATTGGCTGTCGAATCTTCAATTTTTCGAAGAGAGCCTAGTTGTAGACGCTCTTCTAAACCCTAAATATCTGTCTATTGAAGACGTCATATGACATCGAATGAACTGTAGAGTTTTATACTAATATTCATTTAAAGCTATTAAAAATTCAATATCATTTAAAGATATCAAAAATAAATTAAAAAGACTGAAAATCTGTTTGGAATTAAATGGAATTGGATTGGAGTTAAAGTTTAGTTTTTTTTTTGAAATGCGCTGTTATCAAATTTATTTCTATTAAAAACTATTGTATTCGGTTGTTAGGAAAATAATTGCGGTTTGTATTTTCTGAATTTTAATCTTAATTTTTTTAATGAAAGTGTCATTTCATCGTGTTCGTATTAATATTATTTTAAAGTGTATTTTTCGATGTGTAGTTTGGTGACATCGACTTTGATTTTATTATTAATTTCGCTTTAAATTGAGCTATTCAATGAAAGATTGAAAAGAAGTAAATAAGATAATTTTTCTATAAGTTTCAAACGGGTGGTAAGGCAACAGAAACTGATCGTAAACTAAACGATGCTTTTGGTGTGGTACTGTTATGGAACGTACGGTGAAATGTTAGCTCTAGAAATTTCGTGCTGGTCCAGAAAGTTTGCGGACGTGCTTATTCAGTTCACAACCACCAAGTGAAGGCGTTAGTTGTATCAAAACCACGCAAAATTCGAAAACTTGGACAAAAGTTAAGCGTTAGTCATCCAACAGTTCTGGCCCATAAATGGAAAAAAATGTTTATAAATTTGAAGATCATAAACCGCAATTATTTTTCTACCAACCTAATATAAACTCATTTAAGTAATAATGATTAAGTGAACAGTCAAGTGTAAGGACGAACAGAATATTTAGTTAAAATTCCTTATAAAATAAAACAAGTACGTAAGAAGATGAACATAATTCAGTAACTAGGAACAATATTTAATAAAATTATTTCAAATAAAAAACAATCACAATGGATGAAATTATAAATATTTGGAATTTCAAGGAATATGTGGTCAAGGGGAAGAAATTCGTGACTCAATAAAGAAGTGTTTGATAAAGCTCTTGACAAGTGCAAACAAGTACAGCATGGCTGTAAATATATTGAGATAAACTACATAAAAAATAATAAAATTTATTTTTTTATCCTTACAGTAATTATAATTTTTCTACAAATTGATTCTATTTTATCTCGAAAATGTGTTTCAAATACATAAAATATGCCATTTTTGAACCGATATTGCTTGTTGATGCATATATGCATTACTGTGCATATTTGCATGTATCTCTACTTTCAAAAAAGGTAAGTCACAAACACACGACTAATCGAATATTAATCATGTATGTGGAAATGATAGCACATAATCATCTTAAACGTGTTTTAACTATTTGGTGTGATTTCATTCGTGTTTCAATTATGCACTGCACGGTTAAAATAAAATTTTATAAAACAATTCTAATATAATAGAAAATTATTTAACATATCTATTAATTAATTAATGTCGATGGGTATAAAAATATCAAAATATTCAAAATTTTTTTTATCAATTTTAGTTTTTGTTGTTTATTTTTTATCTGTATCTATTTTTTTATTTATTTTATTGTAAGCAAATGAAAGAATTGGTCCAGTTGAATTGATACTGCTGGAATTAATAAGTTGAAAACATTTTATTCTCTTAATAAGGCGATAAAAAATGAAATTATTATAATCATTACAGCCATAAATTAGATAGTTCTAATTTAACATATCTCTTAATAAATATATTATTATTATCATCAATGTCTTTCATTTGTCTATTCAACCTCATTTCATAATTATAAACCTGCTAATAAATTAGAAATCTTTTTCTTAATTATACATTATTACCTAAATTAATCTCGTTTTAATGAAAATTTTTAAAAATAATAGAAAATACAGTCAAAAATTAATATACTTTCACACATCTACATTTCTAACATTGTTAGTATAAAAGTACATTAAAGTTATTTTATAACATGTTAATTATTATGCTCCATTACAACACAGTGTCGTACATTATCATGGTGATTAAGGTGATACTAAAACTACGGTTCACATGAAAATTCGTAAATCAAACTTTCATATCTGGACATGTTCGTCGTAAAATATCTCAGATAGAAATGTCTTGTTGATCATAATTGTTATGTTGATCTCATATAATAGATTCTATGTAGAATAAATATTTTTGTTATAGCATTATCATCAATTGTTATTTTAATAGATTATATATATGTGTACGGTGTGTGTGTACATATTCGAATGTCATAAATATTAATAGAACATACTTGAATAAAAGCATAAAAATATTATTTTTATAGAATAACTATACATGTTTTTAAAAATATAATTAGTATTAAAATATTAATATACAAATAAATTTTTTGGCTCGTAGTTTCATATAGAGATTAAAACAAATATGCCAGTAATTTATTAAAATATTTACCATGTTAAAAATTCATTACTCTTTTTTATGTAATAATATTTCAATTACAGTATTCTAAAAATGTATTACGAATAATTGTCCTTAATTTATTTTTAATGGTATTACAAATATTTAATAATTGAACAAAACTAATTGGATGTATAATAACATTTTTTGTGATAGTACTAAAAATATAAAATAATTATACGTATTTACATAATCAATAAAAACGGTAAACATGGAATAAAATATATTAATTCAACTTTTTTTTTGTTTTGGAATTGAGCATAACTAGTTTATATCATCCATAATATTTATCTAATTTCAAGGAGCACAAAAAAAAAACAAGTATATTTTTCAATATGAACATTGAGTTCATTATTTAAATGTGGTTATCTTATTAAACTATTTAATATAAAAAATAATTAAAATAAATCATTAATAAACCTCGAAACCCACATCTAAATTTCGTCACGTATTAAGTAATGTTTTGTACGTGTTGGCATTTACTTTCAAAATAGTGTTAAATCTTATACAGTAAATTGTGTTTCGTCTCTGTTCCACCTACTATAATCGAATTTAGTGTTCCTAATTTCTATAAGAGCACACTGGTACAACCATCCTGATTAAATAAGACCGCACTAGCATCTAGAGTGTTGTATTCGGTATCTTGAGGAAATACCAAGTTTCACTTCATTGTTTGATCCGATGCATCATCGAACATATAGAGATACAGGATCTCCCCGGGCGGTGTATTTGAACGGAACGCCGATGGAACACCTTTAGAATAGATAATGATTTCCAGGAAACCAAAGAGTATAGATTGGTAGTTGGGATGATAGTCCGAGCGTTGTCGCATTGCTATATACCACTTTAGGCCGAAATTCGTACGCAATCAAATATTCATGTAATTAGAAACGACACTTGAATGCTCTTTTTATTTTTTATGTTTGAAATTAATGTGTTGATTAGATGAGAACTATATTATTGAAATTTATAGAGTGTATTTTAGTCAAATAAATTTTCTAGAATTTATTTGTATTATCTGTTAAATTGACAGAAAATTTATTTGAAAATATATTCATATATTATACCAAGATATGTATATAAATATAAATATATATATATATATATATATATATATATATATATATATAAATATAAATTATATAAAAATGTGCTCTTTGATGCTTCATTAAAGATATGTAGAATATTTAATTTCCCAGTCATACTGAAAGTGCATTTTTTACAACTTATTTTAATACTTCAGGGTTTTTTATGTTGAAAAATATACAAAATTGCATGAAAAATTCAAAGTAACCCCGTTTATAGTTTCATTTTAAATGTTCTATACTATTTTTGAAATGTATGACTACGAAACAAATTATTTGTAATATATTTTTAAAAACTGTTGTATTCCTTGTAAACATGTATGTTCTCTTAACAATAATATACACAGAATAGACAAATTTATACGTTCTAGATGTTAATATCGATGGGTATAAGAATATCAAAATATTCAAATTTTTTTTCATAGATTTTAATTTTTGTTGTTTTTTTATCTGTATCTAATTTTTCATTTATTTCATTGTAAGCAAATGAAAGAATTGGTACAAGTGAATTGATACTGCTAGAATTAATAAATTGAAAACGTTTTATATTCTTAATAAGAATGAAACTATTTTAATTATTACAGCCATAAATTAGATAATTATAATTTAATATACCTCCTAATAAATGTATTATTATCATCAATGTCTTCTAAGTAATGAAAGTTTGCTGTTGTTGTAACTGATTTTGACATTTAATTTTCTATTCATTATATAAAATTATACTCAGTAGCAGGTTGAAGAAAATAACAGATGCTGTCATTCACATCATATGAAAATATTAAAATTAATATTAATTGTACAAAAATTATATGTGCATGATACAGAAATATTTTTTATTACTCAATATCATAAATTCCACGCTAAAAACACATATTTCCTTATAAATAAAATTATATTAACTGTTTTCTTTTTTTCTCCATTCTTATTGTAGATCACATCAGTGCGTGTAAATAATAAATAAAAATAGTCATATTTCAATTTTCAAATATATTTTATTAAAGATATTTTATACAATATTTATTAAATTTTATTTCATATATGTGTTTATTTCTTGTTGTAATATCCTAAAAAAATATTTGTCATATAAAAATAACTGAACTATTGAAAGTAATGTACTCGTTTTATAAAAATGAAGAATTCTTTGAATGTTTTTAATTGTTAATTATATATGAGTAGTCAGTAACAACATCTACTAACTGCAATTTTTTAACCAAATGTTTTTTATTTAATAAAACCTTTTTCATCGTATGATGTTATCTAATATTAAATTTAAATAATTAAATTTGAAAAATATATCAAATTTTAGACAAATAAAAGTGTAAAATTTTGTAAACTGTTGTACAGAAAAATAGACCTAAAATTTAAAATTATTATTATAATTTTTTTAAACATTCTTAAGAACTTTCTGAGAACTTATATTAACTCTTTCAATATATTCAAATAGATTCTAAAAAAATATATAAATCTTATAGAAATTAAATAATTTAATCCATGATGAAACGCAAATATTCTAAAATGTATTAAAAATAATCAAAAATTTGGTATAAAATCAGTTTGGGAGGATTTATTTTAATTCAATAATATTGATTTATACTACAAAAAAAATGTCGCTGTACATAAAAATCTTTAAAAGGTAATTCTACACTAAATCTTTTTCAGAACATAAAACTAAAAATAACTTTTTTTATTAACAAACAATTATTATTTTTTTTATTATAATATTATTTTACTACATAAAATACGAAAAATATAAACAACCGCATGCACTCGTGTATATATATATATATATATATATATATATATATATAAAATGAATACGTTGCGATATGTCTTATAATAATTATAAATCCATAATGAGTTTTAAAAAATATGATTATTATTTCATTCGGTTGCATGTACAGGCTTCTAATTGAGAAGTGGGCGAGCGCAGCGAGACCGAGAGTTGGTCAGGGAAATGAGCAGGAGGCGAAGCCCCCTAGTATATATATATATGTATGTATTTATTATATATATATATATATGTATTTATTATATATATATATATATATGTATGTATGTATTTATATATATATATATATATATTTATGTATATATATATATATATATATATATATATATATATATATATATATGTATGTATGTAAACTTTCTATATATATAAAATGGTATTTAGGCACAAAAAACTAAAAGGTTGCTAAAAATAAGCTACTGTCATATTTATATAGACATACTAACTCACTCAACACACACATACACACACACATACATATATATATATATATATATATATATATATATATATATATATATAAAACGATTTGCTGTATATTTTTGTATATCTGTTAATAATTATATAGATATAATAAGTTTTAAAAAATGTGTACATTGTTTCTTTCGGTTACATATTCAAGCTTAAAATTGAGAAGTTGTCAAGCGCAGTTAGCCAGATGCTGATGAGTGAAGCGAGCATAAGGCGAAGCCTCCTAGTGTGTATATATATATATATATATATATATATATATATATATGTATATGTTAGAAAAATCTTCTCCTAGGTTTACTGAATTATTCAAAACATCCCTCTTTTTAGCATTTAAATAAAAACAGCACTTGTTTTTTGAATAATATTTTGCTGACTGTATAAATAATTTATTTATTGATTGTGTAAAAAATAGAATTTATATTTTATTTTCTTGATTAAATTAAAAGTGTTTGAACGGTAGAACTTTTCTTTTCATCTGATAAAAAAAGCTTAATATTTTTTCGTTTTCATTTAAACAAAATATTGCAGTAAATATAAACAAAAATTAATTGATTATTAATTTTAAGAACAAAAAGTAATCATTAAAAATGTCATTGATTTACATAACACCTTACTTTGTATAGTAAAAATTTAAAAGTGTATCAGAAACAAAGTTAGAGTATAGGTCAAAATTAATATTGATTAAACGTTGACGTTTTGTTCATACCATGCCATCTTTTTAAAGTGTGTTCAATACATAAACACATAAAAAAATATGATGTGACCTAATTTAATAGAATAATAAATGTATTCTACACAAAATAAAGAAAGATCTGTACGACATACATAGTAACGCAAACTCATTTCTATTAAAATCGCACCAATCTAAAACCGTTCCAGTGAAAGTAGTACAAGTTTATTTTCGAGAAAGCGTACGACTGAAATAATATAGGACATTTATCTTTTGTTCGTTTTATATGTTATAATAAACACTTCGCTCAAAAGATATCATACTGTATAACTTAAAAAAAAAACACCCTAATAAACTCTTAAAAAAAGTAATTTCCTAAAGTGCATGATAGTATGAGACAAAAAAAAAACTACGTAAATTCATTCCATCCACTTGAGAAACGCAGCATAGTGAATCGCGCAAGACTTATGTCGTTGTCAGAAATGCACTCATTCACCTTCATCTAGTTTTTTCGTTATTTATTACTGTGGCGTACGTTTCCCAAACGTCTTTTTATTTGTCTGTTTGTTTGTTACAGACAAATACGTTTGTTGTATGTTGCCAAGCAACACCGTATCCCTTTGTTACTGAGTTTTTTTTATCCCTCTTAACCACCACATATTGGTGTGTAGGTACATTTTTACACACGGTTTTTTTTCAATTATCTCGTCTGCTTGCAAGAGTTTAAGTGGGTACAAAAAAGTTACATTAAAACCGTCTGTCTGCAAATATTCATGAACGTGGGTATTATTTTAAGAGCTTGATAATGAATTTGAAAAAAAGTGCTTATGTTTCTATGTTACACAATCGGTT
Source organism: Acanthacorydalis orientalis (assembly GCA_034766995.1). Classification (NCBI taxonomy): domain Eukaryota; kingdom Metazoa; phylum Arthropoda; class Insecta; order Megaloptera; family Corydalidae; genus Acanthacorydalis; species Acanthacorydalis orientalis. The sequence goes on along the minus strand of CM068316.1, from coordinate 13,980,593 downwards.
AAACTATTATTTTTAACATATTCATACAAATATTTGAATGAGAAGCATTGCGTGGCTGTTCATTTTTAACAAGTGATTATCATTACTAATTAATTGTTCAAAGCTTAAACATTTTTTTGTAGTCATTATTTAGTAACGCATTTTCATTAATATTTGCATAAATATTTTCTTATTAAATATCACACATGTATTCTTTACTTACATATTATATATATATATATATATATATATATATATATATATATATATATATATATATATATAAATGAAGATTTTATATATTTATCCGATATTCGGCTTCTTTTTGTTATTTTTTTTTATCTTTCTATAAATAAAAATGTGTCTTCCTCTATGATATTTATTCGTGTTCTGATTGGTTGATGTATACGCGTGGTCTCTGTTTTGATTGGTTGACATCAGACACATATATGTAGCCCTCTGACGCTGTATAACGAAAAAGAGTATTCGATTTCAGTGTAAGACTGATAAGAAATTCATTCAACATATTGTATTCACTGAAGCTTTAGAGTAAGACAATTGTTACATATTGTAACATTGTGTTAGATTGGTAGAAAAATAATTTGGATATACGACTGTTTTAATAATATGTGTAATGTGCAGTTTTTGATTTTCTTGCAGTTTTAATCGTCCAGAATTGTTGGATGACTAATGCCTAACTTTTGTGTAAGCTTAAAATTATTGTGCATGGTTGAGTCAACTAATTCCTTCAGTTGGTTATTATGAAACGAAGGACACTCGCGACATTCTTCATCTTCAATCCTCTCGTCCACAGCTCGAAATTTTTGAAACATATATATATATATATATATATATATATATATATATATATATATATATATATATATATATATATATATATATATATATATGGAATCTGTATAAAAACTATACAGCCGAAATAAAATGTAGAAATATTCAATTAATGAAAACAATTAAAAAAATCTAAAATAAAAATTTAAGTTGTGTTTTGTTTAATGCTTACAATTATAAGCTAAAGAAAGAGTGAAGAAGATGATAAAGGGAATATATTATTTTAATGAAAAGATAAAATGAAATAGGACGTAAAATTTACT
>CM068316.1:13916999-13974499 GCA_034766995.1 Acanthacorydalis orientalis | reverse complement strand
AATATTAATTGTCTAAAAGATCTTTATTTATATAATAATGTACCTTGGTGTATTTAAGTTTCAAAAGTCAGTTTATATTTCTTTGAAACTTATTTTAAAATGTCCTACCATCCATCCGTTTATTCTCCACGTCTAAGGACAAACTCGATCGTTAAAAATAATCACGTGATACTTGTGCAGTTCATAAAACTCGGTTCGTCTCTACGGCCCTGCATACTGGCATATACCGGTGCGTGTTTTCATTACGTCCGTTTGTGCACTCGTTCAGTTGCCTGTTTTGTAGCTGGTAGTGTGATTCAAGTAGATTGTGTACACACTCCTGTAATAATCCTAGTATGAGGTTGTTTGTATGCAACGATATATGATTGTATTTTTACCCCTGTTGATGTGCTTGTTACAATGCAATGAGCAGAGCAAATATTTATGTTCATTAAAGAACCGTATTTCTAACTAAACTCTGGTTAAACAATAATTATTATAAATAGTCAGCTAACATGATTTGTAATATGATCTTCTACGCAAACAATAATTGTATTTTATGCTTAGCATATAATTTAATTGGTAATATGTTTCATTTAATCTCTTGTTTTTCAAATAAACACACATTTGATACATACATATATATATATATATATATATATATATATATATGAAGTTAAACTAACAAACTGTCAATAATTATTTGCTTCGTGTTCATATTCAGTGAAAATGAAATTTAATACAATTTATAATACCATTATTAATATTCTATTTTAACTTAATTATGAAGTTAGATAAATATAGAATCTCAATTTTAGTCAAAATGTTATATTTTTTATACGTATTTCTTTATAAATATCCACCTCATGCTATTTTTATTCCATTATAAAGTTAAATACATTCTAGTAATAACCAAAAATATAATTTTCATTTTCTATAATTATTTGATTTATGTACTTAATACAATTTTTATAAATGCCGTTTAGATTAGAAAACAAGGTACATAAATACTTTTATTTAATTTTTACTACTTAAAATTTGTCACCTATGATACTTTTATACATTTTAAATATATTAAATTAGATGACATTGTTTTTATTTTCTGTTCTACTTTGACAGGATAAGAGTTGACAGATTAGGTTGTTGATTAAAAAATATAATACATTAAATTCAGTTTCTTTTTCTGATTCATAAAAATGTACATACACATATTTACATAACACACACACACATATATATATATATATATATATATATATATATATATATATATATATATATATATATTACTGTTATTATCTCTTTATTGATGATATTTCATTTCTGCTCCTTGATGAATAATTTAGAATTATTTTTGCAATTCGTTTGCCTCTCAGCCTTTTAATTTGTTCTCTGGAATTACTTTATAATCTCTTATAGTGTTCTTCTTTTTCAATTTATCATATCTTTTTCATAGTATTTGTTAATGAAGCTTATTAGTTAATGAAGCCAATGGATATTAAAATATGAGATGTCAATGAGTAGCTAGAAAAATCAAGTGATTGGGTGACGGTTATAAGGTTTTTCGATTAAAAATATTTTATTGGAATGGCTGTTATAACATAATTTTTAGACCTGTGAATAAATTAACTTAGATAAATAATCTGTTCATTCCCATACAGACCATGAAAAAAAATTTAAATCAAAAGTATTATATAATTGATTATTGATCATTATTTAATGTTGCTTATGATCGTTTTTTAACAATGCTAATATCATCAATGCACTAAGGTAGAAAAATCTAAATTAACAAATCACAAAATATTTTTTTGTATCTTAGCGTTTTGAGGATAATGGCATCACTAACAAAATACGCATAGGCAACGATCAACAATGGTTAATATGGAATTATTGAAGATTTCTGATTAGAATATATTTTTTTAGTTATGGAGAAGTAAAAAAAATATGTAATTGAATTTATTAACTGAAAGTTTTGTATTTACTTCAATTAAGTCTCTTTCTTATTCTCCTCTTTCAAAAGAAACAATTTGTTGTCAGAACTTGAGCGATGAAATCTCAGTTTAGGGCTTACAAGGATTTGTGTGGTTGTATATTCGTCTTCTGTAGTTATTTTAGGTCTGATACCAATCAGTCATTCTCCTCATTTCTCATCCGGGATTGAAAGCAGATACGATGTATGTTCCAATGTCATGAGAGTAATACTAAACGACAAATTTATATTTTATTTTAAACACCAAATATACATCTTATTGCTACTTGCCTCCTTACATCAAATGTATACTAAAAATATGTTAGATATATTTTTTTAAGTAAATGTTAGAAAACGAAGAATAGTTTTAATCGAGAATTTCGGTTTGAGAAAGCATTATTGTTACAAGACAATTTTTTTTTCTGATAATGTTAATTAACTTTGTATTTTCTCAATAAAAAATGTTTATTTAACAGACAGTTCTACAAGTACTTATTGAAGCACTTGGCAGTATTTTAACTATCATTTTTTTATATATTTAGTTGTTCAAAATAAATACTTTTGTAATTAGATCAAAAATTAAACTATAGTTTTTAGTTACATTTCTGTTTATCTTTACTATTACTGATTCTAATATAATATTACTAACACCGCTACTTTGCTCGTTAATTTGAATAAATAATCGTTCAGTATTTATTTTTATATGAAAATGAAGATGTACTGATTTCCTAATAACAAATGAAATTTTTTGAATTTTTCAAACGCAAATAATTATAATATATATAATAGTGAAGTAAATATAATAGTGAAATAAATTAAATTGAATTTCTGTCTAAGATCCGGTGTTTAATGCCTTATTTGTATTAATAAAAGAAATTAATAAGTTTTTTTTAATTTCTTAAAATAGTCTTAAAAAACTTTCATAAATTGAAAGTGAATTCTGTCCTAGCGACAAAACTATAATTGCGAGTTTTAATATTTTTATTAGTTAAACTATAGTATCGACAAATTTTTTTCTGTAAATATGGTTGATTATTCTACCATCAAAAGAATCTATAAAATAAATTTTGTGAATATTTCCCTTAACTATATACTTTTCATTATTTTTTTAATAAACGAATAACACTCATGTATAATCGCTTGAATATATTTTCTATTCTTATATGCTTGCTTACTAAACATGAGAAAATATGTAAATACTAATACACCAAAATATACTTAAAAACTAAATAATATATCTTCATTATTCATGTAGATAATATATTCTATGCATGTTGAGGCGTGCATCTACTACATTTAAACACATTTTATATAGAAAACGAATGTTATTTACAAATTACACTAAACTCAATTTATCTTAAATAAGTTAGAAGTACTACAGGCGGCTAGAAAGGTTTCCACACGAGTTCGTAACTTTTGAAAGAGAAGTTGTAGTGAGTTTTGCGCATGAGCTTTGTGTGCCCTGAATCATCTGCTTAGTTGCATCTGTCTAGCTGCAGTGAACGCAGCAGAGAGAAAGTAAACATGTAGTTATGTACAGATACTATGTCAGTGTGCTTAAAGCAACGTGCTCTCATTGAATATCGCTCAGCTGAAAATGTACTGGCATTCATCGACGACTAAAGAAATGTTTATAGCAATAATCGTGTTCATAAATCTACTGTAAGTCACTGGGAAGAAAACTTAGGTCTGTGGTATTCATAGAACTGTTTGAAAGAAAGGTAATATTTATCTTTTATATATAATCATCATGGACAAAACGTATTTATATCACTTTATTCTAAAGAAAAATGATACTAACTAGAATAATTCTATGAAACCTCTTCTAAGCTACAAAATGTAAAGTTCAGAACATTATGAGTTCAGGAAATTTATGACGACAACTTTCTGGAATAGGCATAGACAATAGAATACAGAATAGACTTGTCCATTTAGAGGATTTTTGGAAAAATATTCTGCAATGAACTTACAACGGTACTTCGAAACTTTCAGAAATTTGAAAAGACTGGATTGTTGTATTGTAGGTCACTGTGACTAATCTGTGCTTTATTGTGACAATGCTCAGCTACATACTTCATAACTCATCTAGGAAGCCAGGAACACCAAAATTGAAATGGCGAGTTGGTTGTATTTTGGGTCACTGCGACTAATTGTCTCTGTTCTTCATTGTGATAGTCTTAAACCACCCACTTCAAAACTCGTCCAAAAAGAGGAAGCCTTGAAGACGAACCGATTTGATGACATCCCACATCTACAATATATCACCTTATAATTACAGTTTATTTCTATGCTAATGTGTAATCTCAATACATATTGACTTAGTGATTAAATGAAGATGATATAAAAGTTTTTTTGGACGAATAAATACCAGATTTATTCATTGATAGCATAGAGAAACTGGTTGGTAGAAGTGTATTAACATTTGTAATGATTGTGTTGAAACATAAGTACACTTGAATAATATATTAGGTTGGTACAAAAATAATTACGGTTTTTATTATTTTAAGTTTGGCACCGATTTTTTTAGTAACTGTTATGTTTGGTTATAATTATGTAATACATCATTGTAAGCAATAAAATTAACACTATTGATTTTAGATTATGTCTATTGCTGTCTTTCTTTAGTATTGTTGGATATAATCTCTCAAATTGAAAACACGTAAATTCGCACGATTTTATTGCATGAGTTTAAATTGGGACGTAAAAAAACAGAAACTCCTCGAAATATTTAAATTTGGTTGTGGCGAAGAGTCAATTAGTGAAATTACAGCTCAACACTGATTCCAAAAATTTTTTAATAGAAACGAAAGCCTTGATGATGAGGAGGGTCGTGGACGTCGTTCAGCTCTAGATAATAATGATTTAAGAAATATTATTGAATCGGATCCACCTAAAACAATTCGAGAGGTGGCAAAAAACACAATGTTGATCATTCAACAGTTGTTCGACATTTGAGTCTAATTGGAAAAACAAAAAAGCTGGATAAATGGGTTCCGTATGAACTTAACTAACATTAAGTAATTCGGCGATCTGAAGTCTGCTCTGCGCTTCTTTTGTGTAACAAAAATGATCTCTCCTTTCTTGATCGCATTGTCACATGTGATAAAAAATGGATTCTATACAACAATTGCAAACGTTCTTCACAGTGAATAGACCGAGGAGAAGCACCAAAACACTTTACTAAGCCGAAGCTCCATGAAAAAAGATTATGATTACTGTTTGGTGGTCGGAAAGTGGAATTATTCATTACAGCTTCTTAAATTCTGGCGAAACAATAATAGTAGAAAAATATTGTTAGAAAATTGAAAAAAATCCATGAGTAGTTGTATCGTTGCGGCCAACATTAGTCATTCGAAGAGGACCAATTCTTCTTCATGACAACGCCCTACCACACGTCTCACAAATGACTTTAAAAAAATTAAATGAACTGGGTTATGAAACCTTACCTCACACACCAGCTTTATACTCCGGACCTGTCTCCAATAGATTATCATTTTTTTAAACATTTGAGTAATTTTCTACTCGAGAAGGTTTTCGAAGTTCAAGCATCAGCTTAAAACTCTTTCGATGAATTTGTTAATCCCAGGACTCCATAATTCTATTTTATAGGAATAAACCAACTGGTTTCCCGCTGGGAGACATATGTGCAGGCCAGTTTTCTTTATTTTGATTAATAAATATAATTTTTAACTGATTTGTGTCCTTATACTAGATACATAAAGAACGCAATTATTTTTGCACCAACTTAATATTTTAGTTTTTCTTAGTTACATTTCATCATAATATTTCAAACTATTAAGGAGTTATAAATTCATATAAAAAAGAGTTATCCGCATCTCATATTCGTATTCAGTATAAACATTTGAACTTAAAGTATCATAATCATCCAAGAAACATTTAATTAATATAAACAATATAATTAAAATATTAAATATTATTTTAAAATATTTTTTCAAAGGATTATTAATGAACTGGTCATGAAATTATTGCTGAAATTTAATTACTTAACTTATAAATTATTTTTTTATTTATAACACCTAATTTTTAAATCCGTTAATTTGTAAACAATGTTTAGTTTCCTTGAAGTGTATTTTAGTATAATTTCTTGCATTATTCATCTTAAGTTTAGATATTAATTTATTTTGATATATATATATATATATATATATATATATATATATAATTTATAATTATGTATATTTTGTATATGCTGTAGAAACCACGGCTAAAAAAGTGTTTCATTTTCAAGACAAATATAAATCATGTCATGAGAAAAAACATTCCGTCACTAATTTCATTTGTTTAATTAGAGCAAGAAAATATTCCATTATACGTTCCGTTGAAGGTTGTTTTTCATTGTACAAACTGTCGTAACGACGTGGCAAATTAAGAGAATAGACAGTACCTTGTTTCGATGAAGTGCTGTCATATTTGTTCCATCTCCAGTACGATCGTTTTAGTCTGGTTTCTGTTCCGGACATAGATTGCATTTGAAAGCCTGATAAATTCGACGTATTAGCGAGAAAAATGACCAAGAATAAAATAAAGAAAAATGCGGTAACTGTAACCGAACGCACAAGGATTCTTCTGTTGTTTTCAGGAAATGAAGAAATCAATTGCTTTCACGAAACACACGCGCCACTATTTCCGTTTCGCTTTTTTTAATATATTTTCTAGAACGATCTTTTTTCCACAAAACGAGTATAATGAGTCGAGTAATGAACAATCGTGTTGTGAAAACAAGGGTTTTTTTTCGAAGAATGTAGTAAATCGATAGATAATTTTCTACGTTTTCCAATGATTTTATTCATTTGATTTCTTATATATCAACTTTGATATATATATATATATATATATATATATATATATATATATATCATTGAATATTAAGTACAGATTGTGAAATATTGAATTTTTTTAATCTCTAATATTTTTTTTGTAAGATTTAAAATCAGTTCCATTCATTAAGCAGAATAATTTAAACAGAATTAATAACATTCATAAATGACAAAAACATTCATAAATGTTCAGTTTCTTATAATTCAGAATATTTTACTTTTATAATTATTTCAAAACAGAAAATTGATAAAATGGGAATGCATTGTCATTTTTTTAGAAATAATTGTTTTTTAATAAATATTTTTGGAAAAGAGATTTTTTAAATTTTTATTAGAGTTATTTTTGAATTAATTTTTATATTAAAAAAGATTTGAATACTTATAAAATTGACAAATCTTAATGAAAAGTTTCTAAAAATTAGTTTGGTGCACAAATAATTTCGGTTTTTATATATCGAGTATAAAGACGGATATATCAGTTAAAATTTATATTTATTAAACAAAATAAAGACTATTGACCTGCCACATTTCTCCCAGCGGAAAACAAGTTTGTTGATTCCTACAAGATAGAATTCTGGAATCCTGGAATTAACAAATTCATCGAAAGCGATTTGAGCTGATGCTTGAACTTCGAAAACCTTCTCGAGTAGAAAATTACTCAAATGTTTAAAAAAATGATAATCTGTTGTAGAAAGATCCAGAGAATAAGGTGGGTGAGGTCAGGTTTCATAACCCGGTTCACTTAATTGTTTTAAAGTCATTTGTGGGACGTGTGGTCGGCCGTTGTCATGAAGAAGAATTGGTCCTCTTCGAGTGTCTAATGTTGGCTGTAAACGATGCAACTTGTCATGATTTTTTTCAATTTTCTGACAATATTTTTCTGCTGTTATTGTTTCACCAGGATTTAAGAAGTTGTAATGATGCCACTTGCCGACCACCAAACAGTGATCATAATCTTTTTTCATGGAGCTTCGGTTTAGGAAAGTATTTTGGTGCTTCTCCTCAGTCTTGGCACTATGCAGAATGTTTCCGATTGTTGTAGAGAATCCACTTTTTATCACATGTCACAATTCGATCAAGAAAAGGATAATATTTTTTACACAAAAGAAGTGCAGAACAGACTTTGTATCGCCGAATTATTTTATGTTCGTTTAGTTCATATGGTACTCATTTATCCAGCTTTTTTGTTTTTCCAATTAGACTCAAATATCGAACAACAATTTAATGATCAATATTGTGTTGTTTTTTCCACCTCTCGAATTGTTTTAGGTCGATCCGATTCAATAATATTTCTTAAATCAATATTATCTAGAGCTGAAGGACGTCCACGACCCTCCTCATTATCAACGCTTTCGTTTTTATTAAGAAATGTTTGGAATCAGTGTTGAGCTATAAGTTCACTAATTGACGCTTTGCCAAAAACAAATTTAAATATTTCGAGCAGTTTCTGTTGCTTCATGTCCCAATTTAAACTCATACAACAAAATCGCGCGAATTTGCTTTTTCCATAAATAATTTATGAGGTTATATCCAAAATACTAAAGAATGAAAACAATAGATATTAGCTGAAATCAGTAGTGCTAATTTCATTGTTTACAATGATGTATCACATGACTTTAACAAAATATAATGGTAACAAGAAAAATCGGTGCCAAACTTAAAATGATAAAAAACACAATTATTTTTGCACCAACCTAATAATATAAAGAAAAATGTGTAAAAAGAAGAGTATGTAACAACTAATGACAATCGGTAGAAAAATTGTTACCAACATTACTAAAATATTTTATTATTATTTACATGTCATAGATGGTAGTTAAAGAAAATACATGCACGTACAGAAGCACATAATTATGAAAACATTTTAGTAATAATTTTGTTCTGAAATTCATGGACTGATGGGATGTTCTAATAGGCTGATTTATTTCACGTAATCATTTTATACGAACTAATAAATGAATGAATATTTGATGATTTAAGACGCATTTATGACTACTTTTCCGCTTTGTTCTTAAGTTTTTATAAGAAATTTTTGCATCAAATACACTTATGTATAATATTTTCCATTAATATATTTCTTTTTATAAACGTTTTGTTTGTTTTGATACTAAATGAAGATATTAATGAAATAAGAATTCTAATTAAGACTTTAACGATGTTAGAATTTCCCCGTTGTGTTCAAGCGATATGGATTTCTAATATTGGACAACGAGTGCTACCAATATCAAATAGTTCTTTCGTAACACATGGATTGAGAATGTGAAAAATGATTTTAATTTTTTTATCGTAGTAAAATCAAATAACAAACAGGATTGCCTTATAGTAATTATGACATATTTATAATTTCAATATGTAATTAAATTCATAAATTCAATCAACTTTATTTTTAAATTCACTTTTATTCTCATATTATTTTAATTCGTTAATGGGGATACCTTCTCTCAGCATAAAATCAGTTAAAAGATTATTGATTTATTGCTTAAAGGTTGTAATTTTTTTAATATCTAATATTATAAATCTTATATTATTCACTATTAGGAGCCCTTCTTAGGTAAATTACAATTAGGTGTATGACAAGTGAAAGAGGAATAGTACAAAAATGAGCTATTTCCTTAAGTTATACAAACAAATTTCTAAATGTATATTTATAAACATATTATTATCTCTTATCTTGCTGTTACATGAACTTTTAAAAAAATCAGGAATAAATGTACTTGTGTTTTCAATAATTGCTTCAATTCTACAAACAAACAACGTTACCAGCAAACTTTGGTCACAATATTTAATAAATTTGTCGATTCACATAAAAACAGAACACAACTCTAACATCTAGTGATATTGATATTAGACCTTTATTCCTTTCACACATACATTTTCAATTTATATTAATTGTATCGTATAGAAAACTAATTTTAAATTAAAAACGATTCGTTACTGACCATTTAATATCATTTCTAAATTTGAAATGTATATGTATTATACATATACAATAAAACCAACCGACAATATATTAAGGGTAACCGCTACCTATTGATCATTGTTTTCAATCCAAGCTTTGATTAACGTCTCGCGTCCGTTCTTTTAATGAAATTGATAAAGCTTGACCTGAATTTCAATTTATAATGTATAGGTTACTTGTACAAACGTTTTAAAACTACCATTCTTTAGATACATTCATACATATATACGTATATATATATACTTATAGAATGAATTTTTTTTCTAACGTTTAATCCATTACAGTCACCTCGTTAAAACTGTTTGAAATTAACATCTCGTTTTTAAATACAAACTTGGTTAAAATCCCTTTCAGAATTTTAATATATATTTACATTATATTATGAAAATAAACACTGTATTATTTTGAAATGTAAATATAATCAATATGAGTTTATTTTGATAAAATTAGCTATGAAAATATTTTCATTAGCGTTTAGAAATATTTTTATGATAATGAAAATATTATTTTTCGTCGAATAGAGGATTCTATTTTTTAAAAGTAGGTGTTAAAGAGATATATAGTAAAAAATAATTAAAACTCTGAAAATAATTAATACTCTGTGATTTTATAAACTATTATTTGCATGGTCTTATACATTTTTCAATTATCCCACACTATGTTACTTTATTTATTTTCAATTATCTATTTTCGGTTAACATTTTATGTACCAAAAATAATAGAAATAAAATTGGAACGCAGTGAGTTGAATTGATAACTTTAAATTTTTGAACTAATTCTTTTAGCATATTTATTTTATTTTAGATTATTCTTAATATAGCAGGAAAATTTTAATATTTTTTTGATTTTCTAAACATATATTTTTTTAAAATATATATTTGTTTATCGCTTAACTATTTACAAATATATACATTTATTAATTATAAACAAATAAATTATAATTGTCAAAGCAGAAAAAGTAGTATCTTAAGATAACTGAAATATAATTAGTGTCTAGCTATATGAAGATAAATAATATAATTATATAACCAGTATCTTCTTTATATTTAGATGGTGGTGGGATATAAGTATTTAATATTATTTGATTTATATTATAGATAAACGTACGAGTTTATTAGTACAAATAAGTATTATTTGTTATATATAATTTGAGTAGTGAAACAAAATACTTATTTTTGTAGTTGTTAGTTATATTATTATATAGTACATACTTATATATAGTTCATTAGTTTAATTACAAAATACTACAAGGTCATATGTGTAAATATAAAAAGTTTGAATTATGATGAAACTTAATTCATAAATAAATATTCTAAACTAAAATGACTCTCTTTAAACTAGTCCTCTACAGCAGCAACACACCGCTGCCAACGCCTTTTTACTCCTGGAACATTTTGTAGGCACGTTTGGGAATTGGTCTTTGATCAGCCTACGAATTTTCTTTTATCTGTTCAATCATTCTAAAAAGGTATGAGTCTTTTTAACAATCTATTTAATTTTAGAAATAAAATCAACTCAGACAGGTTAGGTGACAATATTGAGTACGGAATGAGGGAAACTCTGTTTTTCGCCTAAAACTGTGGAAGCAGAAGGAAAGAATGAACTGGTGTATTTTTTGATGCAACATCCACTATTCATGTTTTCAACTCCCCTGGCCGAGTCACGCAATCATTACAGAACCCGAAATTTTTTTTAAATTTACTCTTTGACCTGTTGGTGCCCATTTATGATAAACAAGTCCTGGAGAATTAAAAAATGTAATGTTTATGGCTGTCATATATGACTTCATTTGATGAATTTTATTTGATTGAAGCTCTGCTATCCCTAAAGCGCTTAAATCACTTATAAACTACTCAGAGCATCTTTTCAAAAGGCTTTTTCCAAAAGTTGAAATGTTGCTGTCGCTGTCTTTCCAAGTTGAAAACAAAATTCCACATAGACGAGTTACTCTTGAATCAGTTCAATTTTTTAATTGTCTGGGTAAAGTTTTATTTAATTTTTTGTAATTATTCTAGATTTAATATTTTCTACAAATAAAATCTTATAATTCCATATTTCCATGCTAATCTCAAAAAGTTTATTAATATTCATTAAATCCAGTTTTCTTACTGGAGGTGCTACATTAATGAATTTGATTAATTTTAATTTTATTTAATTACAGTTGTTGAGCCTGTGCTAATATTTGATTTAATAAATTATTCAGTATCTTGAAACAACGGAATTTTATTTAATCTAAAAGGCCAACAAGATATTATCGTCAATTTTACTTTTGACCTAAGCGAATTTCGATGGAAATGCCATCATCGTTAAAGCATGTTAATTTTTCTGCGCTTCGATACTTTGAAAAGAATAGGTTGTCCATCGAAATATCAATAATCTGAAATCACAACAAATAATTTTTTTTATTTTAAGTGTTTATTTATTTATTTTTTGGATTTTAATGGATCTATTCTTCCAACCATTCTTTTCACTTCTCACTCATATCTTGACAGTCGCTCAAAAATTCTCTTCGCACACTTTAATTCATAAAAAATAAATCATAGAATGGCTAGGTACAGAAAAAAACATATTACAAATTTTCTATATCCTTTACCTATTAGGATGATGGTACCGCTGCTTAAGCACGCATAAACAACAGTTAAAAATGTTAAATTAAATAATCAATTGCTGAACATCTTTCGTTTATCAGGTTTTTTTGTGGTTTTTGGAGAAGAGAAATATTAGTTGTGATAAATTTTATTTGAATGCATTAAATAAAAGTTCTTTAAATTAATCACAAATCAATATATATATATATATATATATATATATATATATATATATATATATATACATATACATACACGAGATGCCTGTTTATTTGAGATTTAATTATATTTTTAAATAATTTTCATTTTTTAGTTCTGAATAATTTATTAATAAAAAATATTTTTTGTTCAGATACAAAAATTAATTTTATTTTGAAGTGTTTAAAAAAATTATATCTCATAAGTTAAAGTATTTTCATAAATGTGCTTTATTTCCATTAACTAGAAAATCCAATATATACTCGTATTCCAAAAAATATGTCAATTATTTAATACAAACTTCGACGATTTAGGTAACATAAACTATTTGTTTTTTCAAATTGTATTGTAAAGATCGTGTATAAATTTGAAAATGTTTAACACATTAACAAATTTAAATTATAATAATATTATAAAATTATTTTAAATTTCAATAACAAAGAATGAGTCCATTGGGTGATATGTATATATATATATATATACACTCGTACATATAATTAGAATTATTATAAACAATTTATATATTTCACCAAATATCTTTCCCTTACATGATAAACTATAACGCTTAATTTTAATGTGAATCTTAGTTTAAAGATTTATTGGAGAAAATAATGAAACGTTATACACATTTCAAGTTATTTTCATTCTTTAAAAATGTACTCTTTTATTACTTTTTTATTGGTAATAAATTTTACTATATATTGTTGTATCTAACAAAAAGAAAATCTTCATTAAACTTTATATAAAATATACAAGAGTACATGTAGAACATTCTGCGTATGTGAATCTAGCAATAAAAATCGTTTTATTGTAAATTTATTGAATAACAAAATTGGTTTTGATAAATTTTATTTTATTACTTGATATCTAACGTGTTTTTATACACCCATACATACGTCCTCATAAATTCAAATATATATATATATATATATATAAATGTTTGTTCATGTGTATGTTATTGCCTGTTTATTTCTATATCTATAAATAGGTACAGAATTTTCATTAAAATTATATGCTCATTTATAGTTTCTTGTTCTTTTGTTCATATTAAAAAATAAACATAATTCAGTAGAAAAATATGTAAAAATAATTGTGTGTGTTAAAAATAATTTATATATATATATATATATATATATATATATCAAATATCATTTCTTTTAATTGATTGTTTAAAGAGAAAAAATATATCTTAAACATTGTTAAAGAGAAATTTTAAAAGTATAGTGTTAAGCATTATATTATTAACGGATGTTTTATCACAACTGTGTGCCCTGTTCTAATTTTTTGTAATCTAAATTTGTTTTATAACGTTATTATTTTTATCACATATATACATGTTTGTTCATAGAGAAAAAGAAAGTAATTATTTATTTATTTGTTTATTAATTTCAATTGCTTTCCTTACATATTACTCATTGCTGTTAAACGAAAAGATATTTATAGCGGTGTATATACGCGTTGATCTTTTGAATAATTGAATATTTCTTCCATGAAAAAAACCTTTGTATCTTTTTTATAGTAACATTTTTTGTGTATGTTTATAGTTCTTTTCAATATTTGTGATTTTATTTCTACGAATATGTCAATATCAAAATCAACATTCTCTAGAAAATGGGATTACGGACATTTGAATTCTTGATCTGTTAGTCGACAGTCCAATTCACAAATACTGGATTTCTGCCAAAGCTCTCTTTTTCGCGTAAAAGACTCGCTAAATTTAATATACACACAAAAATTTAAACACACACACATACACACAGATATATATATATATATATATATATATATATACGAGTATGATATATATATATATATATATATATATATATATATATACGTATATATATATATGTATATATATATGTATTAATATATATATATATATATATATATATATATATATATATATATATGAAATCAAAACTATTCACGAAAAACTTTATAAAATAACACATTGAAAAAAAGAATCTATGTGCGAGAATGTTTATATAGACATACTAATATATATATAAATTCATGGTGTCGACTTGTTTCTTTGATTCTTTGCTTCCATGATACCTAAACATATATATTATTTCATTCGGTTACATGATATGCTTATAACTGACAAATGGATGAGCGCGGTCGAACCTGGGGGTTGGTGAGGGGGATTGTTAACTAAGATTTATTGAATGCAATGAAATCAAATTCAGGACGGGTTATCGCGTAAATTTGTGAAAAAAACACCTTTAAAAATGCAACTTGTAACACGATCTCTTAGACAATAGACAGGAAAATAGACATTTATAATTACAATTTTAAAATAATATTTTCTGTACCTCTTGAACATTGAAAAATGTACGAAAAGTATAGTATGCGGCTTTTATTATTGAAAAAAATGTCCACCTCTGGCACATAGAGGAGGTTTGTAGAAAAATTCCATAACTATTTGCATAATTCACACCAACTGTTGAATACAAAAAGTAATTAATGAAATACATCAATAACTTTCTAGTTAAAAATGTTTTAATAATATACTTTAATTTTTATTCCATAATTTAGAAAAGTTGTCATCCTTTCTAAAAAATGTTATAATGATACGTTGTTTCTGTACGTATGTTATCTGACACTGTGTTATTATGAAAAAAAATTATATTCATAAAACGTATATAATTAATCAATGTTTAAAGTAATGTACATTCCATGTTACTTCTAGTTCAGTTTAATATTATTCTGTGCACAGATTGAAAATCATTTATTTTTTATTAAATTAACCACATTTTTACAATTTTTTAAAGCTATATATATATATATATATATATATATATATATATATATATATATATATATGTATGTATGCATGTATACATAAAGCTCTATATTTATAAAAGCAAGCATAATTTATAATCATCTGTAAATATAAATGTGTTACACGTGCTCCCCATGTCGAGAACGTATTATCTTAATGAAACTGATCAAAAATTTAAAACACAAACTAGCTTAGCGTTAACTCTATATTAAAAACGAGAATGAAGCGTGCAGACTGAACAAAAAATATGGTATGAGTTGACAAGGAATGGTTGATTCAAACGAAGAATTATTGTCCCAGATGTGTTCGAAACAGCGACTATTGTTTGGTCATCATTACCACGTTGGTACGTCTGAACCGTTAACCACATCTAATTTATTTCTCCATTATTCGGTTTGCCTCACCACGCAACTTTACGAAAAGGTATTTTAGAGTTAAGTCCGTATTGCCAACAAAGTTAGCTTATCTCTAACACTTCGCAATAGCAGCAGGCAACGCGGCACCGACTTGGTATAAATCGCAATTTAGCCGTTGCCTCCTTTGTTTTGTTTTATCACGCCTTTGTGCCGCCATGTTGATCGATTGTTGGATTTGCGTTTATTTTCATTATTTTCCAAACTGATGTTTTTTTCTCTCCATCTCATCCCCATATCGTATGTATATACGTTTAGATATATTCATACGTATACAAGTAAATGTGCGTGCAAAACAATTTATTGTTTTCGATTCTGATGAGTGTTTTATAAAAATAGCGTATTTCATACAAAAATTATTAAATTTTTAACGTTTATTTTACTAACAATGAAAATTACAATTAAGTTAATTATTATAAAACACCGCACGTGATTTGCTTTACGATTAATTACTGCTTTCTCTACTGTAGTCACCTATTGTTACTTGTAAATTGATTTATACTTTTTTTAATTAGAAAAATTTAATATATTTAAACATTATTATGGTGTATACGTATATATATATATATATATATATATATATATATATATATAAATTCATAATATATAAATTTTAAATAGATATTTTCAATCAAAAAAAATATTTTTAACAGTTTTTACTAATAAATTCAACTTAAATCTCCATATTTATTTCAAATGATTGAAATAGATAACTTTTACCTTGAAGAAACATTTCTTAGTAAATTTTATTTAATTGTCGATGTAATATTTTCAGAAATAATTAAAATCATTCAAAGAAAAGTAATTGAAAATATAAATTACACAAATTTATTTTTGTTTTTCGTATCAAGCTAAAAAATAAAAATTTGCAGAATAAAAAAGGTACTTTACATAAATAGAAACTATAATTTTAGAAAGTATGAGGATTTTCTTGTAAGTTATAAAAAAAATATCATATATTATGAAGTCTATAGTTTGTATTAGTATAAGTTTTTCAATTTTGTATAATTTTGTAATAAACATATATTTGTATATATATATATATATATGTATATATATATAATTCAATAAATAATATAATTTAGTAATAAATAAATTATAATCTTTTGTGAGGTGTTTATAAAAACAATAATTTAGTTGATGTATACTTATTGAGAACTATTTTCATTTTATTGCATTAGTATCAATTATTATATTTAGATATTTTGAATGCAAATAAATCCAAAACAGTTAAAAGTAGTCAACTTAAAAACCAATTTTTTTCAATATAGTATTCGTGCTGCGTAGAGAAAATAATGTATTTATGATATTTTTGATTTGATACAATGTCTTTTATATTCTATTTACATAAAAACCCATTAAATATATTAAATAATTTACGCATTAAATAATATATACAATAAACATATTTCATCATAAATCCTCTTTGTATTATAAAATGATATTAAATAGTTCTTATTTCTTCAATAAGACTTATATACTTATGAACTGAATAAAAACATTGTTGTTATTCCTTTTATACGTACATTTATTGTGTTATAACATCAACTATTTGTAAAAACACTTCATCATAGAATTGAAAAACGAGTAAAAGAATTAAATTCGCAACAAGTGTCTGTACAAAAACACTCTCACCTTTCAGTTTTTACGTATATTATGAATGTCGGAACTTTTTCTTGATACAATTACTCTAATATAAGATTTGGAGAAAATCCAATTGTACTTAGCATGTACCATTTCTCAAAACGTACTTAAATGATGCCAGTATTTTATGTTGCCAACAAAATTACCGATGAAATAAAAGAAAACTTATCGTTTAACTTTTATATAAATAACATTTTGTTTACAATTAATTTATTTAGTTCATTGTCTTGTCATTTGGTGTATAAAACAGTTCATTTAGTTCTAAGAAATATTACTTTTCAGTTTGTTGTTCTCTATTTTAAATATGTATATATATATATACATACACATATACATATATATACTCGTGTATATATATATATATATATATATATATATATATATGTATATATATTCTCTATTTTATGTATATATATACATACAAATATTAGATGTAGATATTAATTCGGTACGTTTTCTATAGAAAATGCATATTAAAAATTAAATACATTTCAATTCTCAAAATATCCACGGTTATTTTATGTAACATTGTACCGTCTGTTGGGGAACTGACTGAATCCCTTACCGAAAAAAGATGGCGACTTTGAGTCCATGAAACCGTAATGCATTTTCAGACATTATAGTCTGCTTTAGCAATTTTTGCATGTTTTATTCATCACAGCACCTTCCTCCAAAGCTGAACAAATCATTCTCGCAGCTTCGTCACCATTTTTTTTAACTGAAATGCGAAAAGTATGTAATACCTAATATGCTGTTTTTCAGATGCCATCGTGTTTACTACAGTTTTGTGAAGTTATGTCTATTGCTTCGCCAAGATATATAGTTTTTTTAAATGTTAAGGTTGGTACTTCAAAATCTTAAAATGACTAGAAATGAAAGAAAGAATTTAAAACAGAACTACGATTGATTCAATTTAAAGGCAGAGAAATATTTTTTTTAAGCCCTAAAACTTTTTCTAGTCTTTTATATATGAACTATTATTTGTGGCTTCTTAGATTATTTTTTGAATCCAAATAACTTGATTATGACACCAAAAGTGCTTGTTACAAACTAAGAGGGCATATTAAAAACATAGTAGTATTTAAATCGAGTTTTATATATTTGGACAGTATAGTCATATTAATAGTATTTAAATCTGAAGTTTTTCACTATAAAAATTTTTCTAGTTAAAACCGTTCAATTAATCAACATTGATCATTTTAAGCTCAAAAGTAAAAATGTTCTACATTTTGGTGTTTTGGTGATGATAGAATCGACAACGAATTGCGCATAAGCAAGAACCAAAAATGATGAATAATGATTTGTTGTACACTGTTGACGAGCAAAAAAAGATTTTGGTGTTAGTGAAAAAATATTTTTCATTCAGTTCTTTCTAATATTAAGAAGTGTTAATTGTTTTGCACAATTATCTAAACTTGATATTCTACAAATTTATCCATAAATTAATAGTTAATAAATATTTTTTTTAAATTTACCTCGATCAAATACTATAATTATTGGTTGAAAAAAAAATAATTGTGGTTTGTGATCTTCAAATTTATATATATATATATATATACATTTAATTTAAGTGGTCTAGAACTGTTGGATGATTAATGCTTAACTTTTGTGCAAGCTCTCGAATTGTAATGCGTGATTCTGATTCAACTAACGCCTTCATTTGGTTGTTATGATTTGAAGAACACCCGCGACCTTCATCATCTTCAAGTTTCTTCTCCCCAGGACGAAATTTTTGGAACCACTATTGTACCGTATTGTCTTAATAGTACCCACACCAAGAGCATCGTTTAGTTTACGAACAGTTCTGCTGCTTTACCATCCGTTTTAACCCGTACAAAAAATTGGTTTCATTTGCTTCCTTTCCATCTTTAAGTAAATAGCCCAAATTGAAGCCAAATTAATAATAAAATCAATTTCGATGTTACTTATAATCTGAAAAATTCACTGTACAATGATATTAATATGAACATGATGAAATGGCATTTTCATTGAATGAAATTAAAGTTAGAATTCAGAAAACAAAAACCACAATTATTTTCATATCAACATAATAGTAAAAGAAATGTAGAGAGAAGACAAATCGATATTAATACAGTTATTAATTTTTGTCTATTACTAACACTCAACTTGATAACAAAAGTATAACATTTACCAGTATAGAGGAAATTAATGAAAAATGCAGAATATTCTATTTATGATTTAAGAAAAGACTCGAGTATGTCAAAAATACAAAAGCATCAACATCGACTTACGTTTTGTAAAGGGAATTATTAAAAATAATATGGAATTAATATATATATATATATATATATATATATATATATATATTAAAAACCCTGATTTATCCAACTTATTCCAGTACTTCAACAAATTGATAAAAACAAATTAACTACATGAAATAATAAAAACGTTTTTACAATACATGATTTAAAGGAATCAGTAAGAGTGCATAGTTTTATTATAAATAATATAAAAACGCCTTTCAATTAATTTAATGCACATCTATTTCTTACTAATGTCTTGTAAATAATAGATTGTCACCGTATACCAGCTAAAAGAAATACACGCAAGTTTTTCATATATATTTAATTAATTCAAGATGAATGTGTTTGTATTCTATGCATTGTTCTCATTTTGTAAATAAATAAATAGGGTTCTATATATAAACAAGTCAACATTTTCAGTAAGATAACAATTTAGGTTTTATATAACCGAGTAATAAAAAATATTTAAATTTGTATTATTTATGAGCATTAAAATAAAATATAATGTAATTTAGATGTTTCAATTATTATTTTAATAAAACGTGAAAATTTTGAACTTTACTTTTATGTTTTTAAAAATAACATTATTAATACACACAAATACTTTATTTGATATTTGAAAACGAATGAAATCCAAATGTTTTGAATTTATTGCATTGTGTTATAGAATTGAACACTAATTTATTACATATGAGATTGAAAACAATGACTCGTATTCGAAAAATGTAATGTTTCACTGTTATAGCTATGACTTCAAACGTTTTTAAACCTTTAGCGTTAAAAACGACCTCAGTAAAATAGATCGCATAATGACGGTATGTTAAACCTTTCATTTACAATAAAATTCAATTAAGTTCGTTTTATTTGGACTTCGATTCGATTCAGGAAATTTAATTCTCATTTTCAATATCGGACATATATTCTCTATATCGCGCAATTTTACTTACATTTCAAATATTTTTCAATCATTTGTTTCCAGTTTTCATGAATCATTTTTATTTATATCTTTTAATAATAAGAACCATTTATTTTATGAAACATGCGTTTATAAAGCTTATTTTTTTAATTGAAATAGTTGTGTAACCTAATATATTCTTGTATATTAACCTATTGACTAATGTGCCTGAATCTGACTTAAACTTTAATATATATATATATATATATATATATATATATATATATATATATATATATGTGTATATGTATATCAATGATTAAATAGTTTGAAAGATAAGTAATAAATTTTTTTTTAAAAAAATACTGAATATTTTAATAAATATCGTATTATAATTTTTATATTTAATTTATTGGAAAATGTGTTAACTAATACATTCTTCTTTTTGATATATATATATATATATATATATATATATAAAATTATTTATATTTGAAAATTTTAAAGAAATAAGGAAGTTATCAGATTAACTTACGCTAATTACATTGATATCACATTTTACAGGTGACGCAAAAAGAATGAAGGGGTTGAAAATATTCATATATATTTGATTTTGAAATATTATCTTTTTTATTTCCCAAAATATAATATAAGAATGGGGATTTTTCCTGATTACACATAAGGTATTTTCTATCACTTCTCTCTGGATTCCTGGACATAACTCTCGAATTTCTTTTCCTGTATTGTTCTTTAACTGCAGGATAGTTTATGGCTTATTGACCTATACACATTATTTTAAGTTGCTCCAAAGAAAAGAATCGGAAGCGTCCAAATCAGACGAAAGCGCAGAAAAATTAAAATCTCTGTTTCTTGTAATAATATATTAGTTAAAAATATTTCATAAAAATTCCATAAGAAGTCTTGATATGTGCAATATGGCTCCATCTTGTTGGGACCGTATCTGTGGACGATTATAAACAGCTGACCTCAAAAAAGTTTCTATCATCGTATCGGTATTGATCACCATTTATGCTTTCAGAACGGCCTTTATTTTCGAATAAATAAAGGCCTATAATCTTTTCGGACGTTACTCCGCATCAAACAGTACACTTAAGTGGGTATAATTATCGCTGATTAAGTGTTTTTGGATTCTCTATAGTTCATATTCTACAGTTTTGTCTGTTCACGAAGCCATTGAAGTGGAAATGAGCTTCATCACTTATAATCAAGTTGTGAATAAATTCAATATTTTCTTCTGCTTTTTAGCGAGAACGAATTGCATAAACAAGGCGATGCTGAATGTCCTTTTTCTTTAGCTATTACACAAGATGCACTTTGTTTAGGAACATTTTAATGGACTCAAAATCCTTTGTGGTGACCTCCAAAATATTCTACGTTGGTTTGAACATTTTCTGGTTGACGTTTCAGGACTTTACTCAATACTCTCCTGTACACGTTGGGTATTTTCCTCAGTTAGAGTCGAACGATATATCTTCCACATTCTGGATAATTCCTAACTATACCTTGTTGTCGAAAACGTACAACCAAACGATTAGTCATTACTCGTATGATCCGTTCGAACATTAAAATAACGACGATATGTTCGTTGTGTTAATATAATTGAACTTTGATTTTAGAGATAAAATTCAATTATTTTGGTACGTTATTCCGTCTTGTATTTTTCCATGGTAAATTCCCCAAGTTTTATTTATAAATTTCTGAAAAAAATATTAACTTTTAAAATCCCTAACTACTTTTTGGGCGATCATGTATAAGTAAATATCTTAAAAAATGTTTATAAGTATGTATATCAATATATCAGAAATATTTATATATTATGAATATTTATCCTTTTTTGAAAGGTTCGCACGAAAAATATTTTTTATTTACTGATTAATTTATTTGAAATTTATATTTCCTTTGAACATAAGATTTTATTTTCAAACTTTTTATTATTTTCTCTTTCTGACGAAAGAAAATATATTATAACTTTAAATTTAGTTACAACTTCTTGTTCAGTTGTGTGTGTGAATCAGTCGGCAACTTATACTTAGACCTTTACATTCCTTTGATTAAACTCTACATCAAAATGTAAATGATGAAATCTAAAAAAGCGATAAATTGAGAACGTTGCTTAAAAATACTTAACTATATTTCTTTAATTTAACTGGATGTTTGTAATTCGTTTCATATTATATATTAAAAAAATAATAAATAATAAGTAAAAATAATAAGTCGAACGAATAAGTACTGATAAAATTTTCAGTTAATTAAAATAGATTATTAAAGTAAAGTTTTATCAAATTTGATTTTATTTCGAATTACATACATATCTCATATCTTACTAAAAATTATTTATCTTCAATACTATAATTCTGTCTTAAAATAGTTTTAAAAAATTAGATTAAAAATCGGTTTCATTTTTTGTATTGATTAATTAACGTAAAAATAGTTTATTTTATTTTTAAATTTAACAATCCTTTTATTTAAGATCATTTATACTAATATCAATTAAAATAAAAAATCTATGATGGATTATTTTTTAACTGTGATTTTGTTAATGTATTGCCCCAATAATCTTGAAATTTGTGAATCACAGAGTCTGTCTTCTATAATAGGTTTCGGTCTAATATCATCTCCAAGTAGCAGTAAGATAACATTTTTAAAGGTAACATGAAATAACTAGAGTTAAAGTAAGACATTATTTACAGTAAAGTGAAAGCAAAAGAACTGATTCTAATCGTGCAAGATAAAAACTGGTGTGATTCAAAGAGATCAAGATGTCTAGAGTAATAAATCAAAAGAAGATCTCGTTCCAAGCTTATTTTTATTTGAAAATATTTTTCTCCCTACAGAATAATACACCCACTGCTACACAAAATTATACAATTTATTTCATATACAATTTTTAAAAATACCATTATATTTATGGAATTTTATTTACCAGAATTTCCGTCATAACTGTCTGATTTTAATTTTAAATATTTATGTTTCATCGATTTAAAAATAATAAATCATTTAAATTAAAGTTGAATGTGATGCGATGCGATTTAAAACTGAATGTGAGTAGAAATGAAGGAAAATTTTAATTTATTCGAAATCTAAAAGCAACACAATGAATTCAGAATTGGGTTTTGAAAATAAGGTCGCGTGTTTATTTCCGCAACAGATGTTTAATTGTAGGAATGAATTTCATATCGTGTCAATCAGTCAATAGATAAATAGTTCCGGCATAATTGATATGATTGAATATAATTACGTTTCCGAGTGTATGTTTATGTTAGAAAGCCACGTAGACAACTGAATACGTTTGACCTAACACAAGTGAATTCAAAATTAAACCAAAATCTTAACAACATAACAAACAATACGTCGTTAATAGAACGACACAGTCACTATAATTCTAACTCATTTCGCATTCATAACATAACTTCATTCTCAGATCAGTCGCGAGGTCTAAATACACAACAGCAAATAGAGGTATACACACAGAGAGACACTAGAGAGACACCGGAGAGTACGAGGTTTGGGGCTGAAATGGGAAAGGCTTATGCGCGACGCTGTCGCTTTTCGTTTCGAATAAACGTTACCAGTTTTGAATGTAAATACGTCCGGAAGAGTTATACACACTTTTCACTAAGTCGTTGAAAATAAAGACGTAGTGCGTCTTGTCTTTTGTGTCTACTGAATGATATATACCGGCGCCATTTTCCACTATTTCAAGAAGATGGTATCAAATCTGAAGTAGGCAGTTCGGTATGTCTTTTGTTCAGTGTCAGACGGTACTGTTTTCTGGTCGTCCTCTTTCACTCGTGAATGCTTGTGAGTTAAGTGACATTTGAAATTCGAAAGAAAAACATTTATATGACAAAACATATACATATATATATATATATATATATATATATATATATATATATATATATATATGTATATATTTGTATGCTATCGCGTTGGTGTTCCAATAGCGGTTTACAAACTGGATGGAAATTAATCTTGCACGCGTCAAAAATAAACGATGGAAATTATGTTCTGTTGGGAAAGAATAATTTGTTTTGTTAGAATGAATAATGGAATGATTCCTGTCATAACAGATTACATGTTACGCACATATGGTAAACTGTATATATATATATATATATATATATATATATATATATATATATATATATTATCTTAAACTTTAGAATTTCCTGTAAATTCTTGTACCTTTTTTTTAATAAAGAAACTTTTGTTTAATGGAAACCGTACATATTTCTTTTTTCTGTATTTGGATCATTTTAAATATCCATTAGCTAACTTTCTCTAAATTTAATTAAGGATTCGTGTTTGTGAAAAGTTTATAGTTAGCTTTATATCTTACATAAAAATATACTTTACTTCTTGTTACTTTTTTTTATTTTTAACATGTTAGTTTTGATGTGTACTTCTTTTTGTCATAAGATAAACAAATAATTAAGAAAAGGCTATATTTGATACGAAATAGTAAAAAAAACAGACCATTGTATTTTTTTTTGAAAACACATGTGGTGTAAAAATTATTTTTGGTTTATGCTGTTTCCGAATATATTAAGAAATGCATTTTTTATTTCATTACTGAGTCCAATTATCATTTTTACACAAATAAAGCTCTTTAAATTATTTTCTTATCATTTTTATTGAAAAAATGTCCTAACATGTTTAAATGAATTATGTTTGATGGTTTTTATCAAAAAAATCAAATATAAAATCGAAACAATTTTTTAACACCAAACAGGGGAAATTCATTTAATATAGGAAGGATTTTTTAAAAAAACGTTTTTTTAATTAACAACAGATAATTAAAAAACATGTGCACTTTTCAAAATAAATTTCATTTTTCAGTAGCAGTTATATTCATCATTAACAATAATTAAGCTTCTAAAATCCTATTGTGAACTGGAACATGCAATTTTTAAATTAAATGAACAGGAATTACACTCCAAGCTCTCTTAATTAAATTGATTAATTTTTATATCTCATACTACCACTATCTTTCATATATATTCTTAATAAACCACCTCAGAGGGTTTTTTCCAGATCAAAATTTAAAGAAAATAAAAACCAGTCCAATAATTTTATATTTTCTTTCTAGAACTAGTTTGGAACTGCTCTTCGTTTTTTGTATGTGTGTTATTATGCTGAAATATCATTTTTTTTATTCAATGATGTTATATTTTCAATTTTTTTCTGTATCAGCGTATATATATATATATATATATATATATGCGTAATGCCATAATATTGTAAAATAATAACAATCATATTTTATTTTTTTCAAATCATAATTTAAAATCAGAAAGATATCCAGCTTAGATAATATTAAATTCTATGATAAACTTCTTTTTATTTATATTAAAAACGATAAACAAATAATAAGCTGTGCAATCACAAGAAGCTAGATAAGTATATAAGTATATTTTATAACAATCTCAATGAAATGTTTGTTTGGATTTTTAAATTTCTAATTTTTTTTATTGATTTGTTTTCTAAAGTATAATAAATAAAACAGTGAAGTTAGTAACAGTTGTAATCTGATATTTTTAGAGGAATATTTGACAATGATTTAATAATTATAATGAAAGGTAATTATTTTATTGTTTATTTGAATAAAAAATTACTTTGAAATAAAAATATACATAAACTATTATCAAATAAATCTCATAAATATTCATAACACTCGTTATTGAAATTTTATTGTGTTTCAAATATTTTTTACATTTTTATCAATATATTATGAATATAAATATATATATATACAATATCATATTAACGACTACAGACAAAATATAACACTAAAATTATATCACAAATGCTTCTTTTTTATACTTCTATCCACCAGTTATTGATTTAAGAAATCTAACTTAATTTTTCTGCTACTTGAAATAGAAACTTTTCAAAAAATAACAAATAATAACAGAATCATTTTAATATTTTGGGTTTTAATTAATTTCAATGATAAATATTAGGTTGGTAGAAAAATAATTGCGATTTATAACCTTCAATATTTTAATAATGATATTTAAACAGCACTATGATCAGAGTTAAAGAAATTGATAAATTTTGAGTATTTTTATTCAGAAAATTTAAATAAAACTCATCATGCCTACTAGATTCTACACTGTCAAAGTTTGCACGTTTCCTTTTCCACATTTTATTGCGGTAACTAAATTATTTTTGAAGCTTTTATCTCTAAATGATAAAATGTGGGCAATGACGTTGACCGTAGGAGTATTACGCTTTGTGAGTACAAAGGGTTAATAGACTTAATTTGTTTTAATAGCTTTTGAAATATCATTAAGTTCTTGTTTTCTACAATTTTCGTTTCTACAATGTTTGTTTGGTCAATTTTTGGAAATATATAAATTGAAAGAATTTATCTAAAAATAATAATTAATGAACTGTTAGTAGAAAATAAAACTCAATAGCCATCGAAGACTACATTTGAAATAATATTCAATAAGAGGCAAACAGAAAATTAAATACATCTAAACCAGGGTTCTTAAAACTGTGTGTTGTGAAATCCTCTGTGATTCCGCGCAATCTCTTCAAGAGTTCCGCGAATCAAAGTCAAAATTAAAAAGAATTTTCGAAGAAAAAACCCGAAAAACTAAAAATTCAAAATAGTTAATTCATAATAATTTCTTTTACTTCTATAAATACTTATTATTATTTATTATTATGCAGTAAAACTATGTTTATGAGTGCACATTAATACCCCACTCAATCAAATGTAAATAATAAAATGTGATTATGTAAGATGGTTGATTTTCAAAACTTGTGGGGTACGCATCTTGAGCATCATGGTAAAGGTTCTGCAAACAAAACTTATAATATAAAGGGTTCCGTAAATCGACCAAGTTTGAAGACCAATAATCTAAACATATGTTAGTTTTTCATTTTCTTATATTTTATTTACAGTTTAACTATTTATATACTGCATATTTACAATATAGAAAAATAATACGTATACGAATGTATTTAATTTCAATAAAAAATTGATATATTAAATTTTATCATAAAAATGAATATTTAGAAATATTCATTTTATTATATTTTTGAATATAATTAACAAGTTCAAATTTATTTTATACATAAAATTGTTCAATACAAACGTGAATAATCATAAAAAAATAAAAGTATAAGTTAAAAAATGCAAGAAAATTTATAAGTTCAATTTTAAATGTCGTCAAATATTTTGTCAGTTGAAAAGAAATATGTAAATTAACTTTGACTAAAAAATATTTCTTTTCAATATATTATGTCATAATAAAATTAAGTACAAGTATTGCAAATTGCGAACCATAAATTTTTTTCATAAGATCTTAATTCATCATGTATTTTTATATGTAAAAATATTTACATCTGTTATACAGTTATTAAAATATATTAACTGCCGCATTATTTTTAAATAAATTAGTCAGTATTTGTACTGAAAATAAAATGTAAAATTATTATTTACATAATACATAAATTAAACGGAAAATATATATTTCGATACATACATGCTTACACACACATATACAAACATATGTATACACACATACACAAGCACACATACCCGTGTTCTGTATTTACTTCTTTAACACATTCGTTAAACATAATGTTTCAGTATAAAGTTTCATTGGATGTATAATCAATGTTTGTAGGTCATTGGTCAATAGTAATTCCCAACAGTTATTTTTAATTAAAACTGACAGGTCAAAAGGGATTTGAACTCATTACATATTGGCCACAATAGTTCATGTGTTGTGTTAATCATTCACCAGTACATAGTTGATTCTCGAAAAAAATATATGATGATACAAAGAGCTTTCACAAAATAACATATATTTAAACAAAATAACCAACAACCTGCATTAGAATCGAATTTACACTAAACAGTCAATTAATTATTCATATATATATATATATATATATATATATATATAATATACATTTTAATAAATAATCTTCGAATGATCTACAATCTTTATAAATTTAAATTTTAATCAATTCATTTCCAACATGTATTTATGTTGACACTGAACAAAGTGTGAGATGACGTTTCATCATTCTGTAAAAGTATTAAAACAAACACGAATTTTAGGTCTTTGTTGTCTGTTTATTTATTATGGAGATACAGAAGATTTGTTCTTTAAAAGTAATGATTAAAAATTCTTTTACTTTCAAAGTGAATGAAATAATATTCAAAATTAAATATCGTCAAAGTTTCCTTTAACAATGTTTACATTTTGTGTCAAATGAAAATAGAATTGTTTATTATATATTTGTGTATATACACAAAACAGACGTAAAATGAGGTTATTTTAAATTTAATTTAAAAAAGTTCGTTTCAACATCAAGGTTTATTTTTTCTTATAATTAATATTTATTAAAATAAACTCAAATTAAATATTTCGAGGTTAACTGAGGATATAGCTTTTTCAATTTATATTAAATAAATATTTCATATTGAATTATATATATATATATATATATATATACTTCTTTTTTGTTATGGAAAATAATACCATATTTGTAGTATACAAAACAAATCAGAAATATTTATTTATTTAAGTAATAACATAAATAGAAAGAATGGCTAATGGATGAAAATATAGATATGAAGAACAATTTTAAATTCATTTATAATACTTAGAATATTATAAGCTTAAGAATATATATGTGTATATATATATATATAGATGTGTGTCATTAATGATAATAATGTGATCTGAAGATTTTAAAGAGCTTTCAATTTCCGCTTGACAGTTTTTCCCTCTTCTGTCTTTAAAGCTTAATTTCTTAATTTCCGCATCTTTACGTTGTTCAACATTTTCTTCAAATTAACTAGTAATTACTCTACGACCATTATT
This sequence comes from Acanthacorydalis orientalis, assembly GCA_034766995.1. Classification (NCBI taxonomy): domain Eukaryota; kingdom Metazoa; phylum Arthropoda; class Insecta; order Megaloptera; family Corydalidae; genus Acanthacorydalis; species Acanthacorydalis orientalis. Next base: position 13,945,088 of record CM068316.1, on the reverse strand, counting down.
TATTTCAATCCATATCCATTTATTATTATCTACCTACTAAATATATTCTTTATATGTGTCCTTTATATCTTAGATGCAGTACATATATTGGATAGAGTACAAACATCATAGATGATTAATGATTTAAAAATATTTTCTTGTACCCGTGTATTTAAACTGACTGGAAAGTGATTTAGTCACAATAATTTTTTTTGACACTATGATTAAATTCATATTCATAAACGAATTTTTCACGTATCACGTAAATCTGGAAACCTTTTTTATTCAAAAATGTTCAGTATTTAATTATTGATTTTTTTTGATTACTACTCAAAAGTATGCCAATGGCAATATTACATTCAGAGCGCTAAAGTATAGAAAAATCTGAAAAGATTTTCATTATTATTCATTCCACAATTTTGAAGATGATTGCATCGCCATAGAAAATGATCAATAATCAATTATTAAACAATTTTTGATCAAAAAAATCTTTTCTGGTTTGTGAAATGAGCGAAAAGTGCATTTATGAATATGAGATTAATCAGTGTTTTCAGTACAAAATATATTAAAATTTAATATTCATTTGACTGGTTATTATTTTTTTATACTTTGAATATAGTTATAATGTTAATTTCAGTTATAAATATTATTTCTCTTTTTGGCTATGCAAAACATGTTAATTTTTATTTATCTAGTCAGAGTGATCCGTTCTTAATTACTATCCATGTATTTAAATATATTTAGAAAGTCTATCAAAACACAGTTATCATTTATTTGTGTATGTATATATATATATATATATATATATAGAAAGAGAGAGAGAGAGAATTTAGGTATAAAAATCAATCCAGTGTCTTTTATAGAAAATATGTGTTTATGGAAAAATGTAATTCATTTCAATCCTCAAAATATTCCCCATTATTTTGTCTAACTTTGCTCCATCTGTTTAGTGACTGATGAATCCCTTATTGAAAAAAATATGGCGTCTTTAAGTCGATGAATTCGTTAATGCATGTTTTGTGCATATTTGTACTTCACAACATCTTACCCAAAAGCTAAATAAATCATGCCCGTAGCTTCAGCAGTATTACTTTCAACTGGAATGCGAAAAGTATGCAATGTATAATATGCTGCTTTTCGGACGCCATCGTTTTCACTACTGTTTTGTGATGTTATCTCAACTATTTGGCCAATATATACAATGACTTTAAATATTAATTTTGGCATTTCAAAATCCTAAAACGATGATAAAATTGATTAATTTAAAACAAAGTTATGATCGATTGAATTTAAAGGTATCGAATTCATTTTCACACCTAATATATATATATATATATATATATATATATATATATATATATATACAGATAAATTCAATTGATAAAAAAACAATGATCTATATTCAATAGATAACAATGTATATTCAATCTGTATAAATGCATTAAAAAATTTATATAATGAACTCCAATTCAAAATAAAATGAAGGTTAATCTTGTGTGGTAAAACAATAATTTCATTAAATACTATTCGTGAATAGCAATTGAAAGGAAAGATTAAATGAACAATTATAAAACCAATTATTCGCATTACTTCACATTAATCAATCACATTTACTGTTGAATAAGCGGTTGGAATCGATGTTTCATTTTCGTTATATGTATACATCTTTTGACAAGTATCAATGAATGTAGAATTAGGTTTACGTATTTGTGTAGGTAAATATAATTATCTTGGAAACTATAAAATTATGTCTTATATGGAATTAATACTCGAAAACTGAAAAGAAAATTGAAGCCACCTTTATTGTTTTAAATTATTCGGGTTAAAATTTTAAATATAATTAGAATTATAAATAATAAATAGCTGTTTCATAAATAGTCATTCAAATATCTATTCAGCTTAATACAGCTAGTTTGTTTCTTTGGATCAGATTCTTATCTTGAGGAGCTAAATTATCTATAGTATTTTTTTCTGTAAGGAATATTTTATATATTTTATTATTTACTCTTACTCTCCATAAAAAAGAAATGTTTTTAAGGTACACGTGTTTACAAACGTCATTATATACAAATATAAGATAAATTTGAGATATTTCAAGTTCTACTGAATCCTCATATAGAGATATTTCCAAAATCCTATGTGATTTTATTATACATCATAGAGAAAGTATACTATTTTCTTGAAATAAATTATTTACACAGCAAAAATTAAGCATTATTATCTCTAAGAAGACATATTTTTAATCCTAGAGATGCATTTTCATACTGTTTTAATAATGATAAAATAAATAGTGCTGTAAAATTGTGTAAATTTACAAACTGCTAATTGTCTTAGCTAGAAATCAAGTTTCAGTTGATTTTTTTGAACATAAGATTATTGATATATATTGAATAAGAAAAGCAAAGTATAATTGATTATGAAAAAATGTTGTATTCACTGTTAAGCAATACATTATTTCGTAAATGCATGTGGAAATAGATGTTGAATTATTCTGTAATTTTCTTTTTCATCGCAAATGAATCCGAACTAAACCTGAAGTCCAAAATAAATTTGTAACAATTAAAAATATTTTAAATTTTAATAAAAAAAGTATGATAACACTATATTCTACATAAAATTTTCACTATAGACAAGCAGTTAGCGTTATTTAAGGACCGAGTATCATCTAAAATATTGCTCATTTTTACTTGGCACAATAATAATTGATTGTTATTGTTGACAATTTTTGGAATTTTGTATTTTGTGTTTTTTATATATACAATAACATAATATACGAACTGAACTTATTTGTTTATTGAAAAATATTTTAAATGAATAAAATGCACATTTCTCAAGACATGTCTCAAAGTCGCATGGTAATAGCTAATGTTATTAAAAAAAAACTTGATAGGATTAAAAATTAGTAATTAATAAATTTTTTATCACATTTAAATCCACTACAAACAACCAGATTTTATGCCTATGTTTAAAGAGAAAATATTATTTAAATTTTTATAACAGTCCAAAAAATAAGTAATATTTAACTACCGGAGATTTTGGTTAAACAATTATTTGAACAATTTGGATAAACCGTTTTGATTTTAAAAACTCAGTGTTGGGTTTAAAATCATTTGTGAAAGTAAATCTAGCTATTATCAAACTAAACTATATTCATTATATTAATATTGCAGTACTGTTCTATAATCCACAATTAAATTCTATAGAGAATTGTATAATTTATAAGGAAATTAAGAACGTACTATACTAAAATGCATACTACTATTTTATTTGTAATTTGTTTAATTTCATCTTTTTTAAAAGGAATATTTTTCCCGGCAACAGAATTTCTTTCATTAAAAAGTAACACATGACACCAAACTATATTTAAACTCATGATACATTAGTCAAATTCGTTATGACTGTGGCATAATAGTTTAAATCATAAATTTCTCTAAAGTTATTACATTTTTTTATAATAAAAACATCCACTTATTTATTTATCTACTTCAACTTAAATAAATGACAGATGCACCGTGCTTGCATTCTACTAGTTTTACTATTAAAAAAAGTAAAATCGTTGTATTACAAAACAAAGTTAGTTATGAAATAATGTAAAAATAAAAACATTGTAGTTACAAACAGCCATAATTCAATTTTGTTTATACGTAAATATTTATTTAACAAAATTCTTTTCATATAAGTTCATTGTGAATATCAGAATTTTATAAAAATTAATCACCTATATTAAACAAAATAATAAAAATATATATGTTAGTAATTATTTCCCAAGATAAAGTATCACTACATTGGAATTTATTTCAATAAATAATTATAAATCTAATTTAGTATTTTTGAGACAATTTGTTATATTGTAACATTTTTTTGTATGTTCATTAAAGATCGAAATAATCAATAGTAACAAATCGAAAAATTATATAAATTTAGAATTAATATTTACCTATTTTATTTTTTAATTGCTGTATATAATATATATATATATGTATATATATATATATATATATATATATATATATACTTAATATACGCACATTTCTTAAACGCTATATATTTTTATTTTTAACTAAAAATTTAAAGAGAGTGGTATTTAAAACTAATAATTGAAATTATAAATATTTTTTTAAAAAAATAAATTAGAATTCTTATAACTATTCAAAAATTACATAGAATTATTTTATATCGAAGGTTTAGAATCTTACTCTTCGTGGTAATTAATAATAATTTTAATGAATTTGATTTAAAGTAGTATATATTCAACAAAAGTATATATTCAAATAAAATACATGATATATTGTTCAAAATACTAATGGAACAGCTGCTTTATTAATATCATTTGCCGGTTTATATATATATATATATATATATATAGTTTTGGAACAAAAGCATAGGCAAAGTTTGATTATTCAAATAGAATCTTTGAAACTTACAAAAGTAATGATAATTTTTTTCAAGAATTATTCACATATTTTTCCACCTTTTGTATTTAAAATACATAACATATTATATTATGCATAACATCTATGTGTTATATATTTAGAATAATTAATAATTTTTATTAAAAAATGCACTATGTTTTAATTTAAATCCAATTTGAAAAGGTCGCTACTGGACATATAGATATTGATGTTGTGTCTAAAATTGTTGCTGTGTCGTATTACCACACCTTTCTTATAAATATTTATGAAATATCTAATTGATTTGTTTTGATAATTAATTGTAAATAGTTGTCTAATTATAATTTTGGCAGTATATTTTTTAAAATGGATAAAGTTGAGCATCATGCAATAATAAAGATTTCTTTTTTTAAAAAAAGGGTTTTAACAAGATAAAAAATATGTTAAATAATAGTACACCTTTATTTGTAATTGTAAAGAACTTCGCTGCAAAATTTCAACGTGGTCGCACAAACTTGGAAAATATCCTCCTAAGTGGACATCCAAAAGGTGCAGACAACAAAAATCATTAATAAAATGCATGATATTGTTTTAATGGTTCTTTGATTAAAGGTTTTCGAACTTTCTAAGGCTGTGTGTATTACATATAAATGATAAATTCGTATCATAACCGAATAATTAAATATGAAAAAAACATTGGTAATGAGGGTGTGATATCTGCTAATAATTAAGTAAAAACGCAACCGAATGAAAGTTTGAGTTCAAGATGAATTGAAGTACGATTTCCTACAGTACAGTACTTTTCATACATCTACAGTATTCGTCTGTTTTAGCCCCATCTAATTTCCATCTATTCCCAAACCTCAAAAAAGTCCTTATTGGGAAAACAATTTCCATCAATTGATAAATTTAAAGCAGCAGTAAAGGGCTATTTTAAATCGTTGAAGTTGCAATATAGAATCAAGGAAACTTTCTTAAAAAATTGTGCTGAACTTCAGACATTATATTGAAATAGAAAAGTATTTCTAAGAAGATAAATACAGTTCTTCATTATTTGATTGCGAACATTTCAAATTTCCCTCATATCACCATGTTATGTAAAGAGAAAACTGTTAGTGTTTGAATTAACATGAAATAACAAAATAGAAAATTTCTCTCACTCTCTCTCTCTCTCGTTCTCTCTCTCTCTCTATATATATATATATATATGTATATAAGTATATATGTATGTATGTATATGGAAACTAGCTCAATAAGTTTAATTTATTTTTATTTACATTTTGTTCGTCACTTTAAATCATTTAATAGTAAAGAAAACAACAAAATCGTGGAAAATGAGCTTTAATGTAAAAAAAAAACTACCAAGTGATCCCATCTATTTTTGCTTTATGTAATTAGAAAAGGGACACATTGTAGTAATGCCACTGTAATATAAATAGATTATGTTCAGTCATATTTATTCTAAATAGTTACATTAAATCACTTAAGATTAATATACAAATTCATGAAAGTATTGCAGTAAGTAATGTATACTTATTTAAATTAATCGTTCATATCGATTTTATTAATTGAACATTGCTATTATAATATTTCTTTAAATATCTACGTACACAAATATATATATATATAAAAGATATAAAAGATATAAAACGTAAACTGATAAACATACATCTTCTATCTTTACTGCTCTCACAAAATAATTGAAATATAATTTCTGTCAACATCACTATAAATATAAAGAGATACAAAGAAGTAAATACAGCTGAAAATACAAATAAATATGTATATATATATATATATATAATAGTTTTAATTCAATTGTTTGATATTTCTGTATTGTATTTCTTTTCTGATTACATAACGAATATTGTTTAAGAGTTGTTGAAGAGCGATTTAAAATATTCATAAAATTTGTTTTCCGTTATAAATTAAATAAATTTCTGTTATATTTTCAAATTAATACAAATGTTTTTTTTTATATATCGATTGCATGAATTATAAATAGAGATGTTAATGCTGTACTTTCTATATTTGTTAATGCAGTACGCATTTATATACGTTCGACAGATTTTACGTAAGGATACATACACTGGACGTTTTAACAGTTAACGCTATTATATAACTTATTTTTATTATCATCACTTGCTTGGAAGTAGTCGACTAATATAGACGTGTTTAGTGTAAATACATTAGTTTAACTATGTAGAAGTAATTCTAAATAATTCATTTACAATTTTTTAAAATATTTTTGTAAATATTTATAAATATTAGTTTTGAATAAACTATAAATATATATTATACAAAGAACAGTGGTTATTAATACTAAAGTGAACTTTAATTCTACTTTTTTCTGTGATATTTAGTGCAAAAGATTTACATTACTAATACAAATGAAGAATTTGCTAATGTAACACGAGTCATTTTGCAAAAATGCACGAGGTAAAATTTCTCTATCTAGTAATAAATTTATCTTCTTAACAATAAATATTGTAAAAAGTAATTTTCTGATATTTTTAATTATATATAAATATATATATATATATATATATATATATATATATATATACATATATATACAATATATATATATATATATATATATATATACATATATATACATATATATACATATATATATATATATATATATATATATATATATAAATATACATATATATATATATATATATATATATATATATATATATATATATAAACTGAAGACAAAATATTACTTTATATTATAAATGTACATATTTGAATAAATAACTTAAGAAAAATTACTAAAATATACATTTCCTATCAAAATAACTAATGCATCGTATATTTAAACTAAAACTAATGTACTGTTACTTATATATTAGTGCATATATTATTGCAGAAATATTTTGAACATCATATTTCATTATTAAGTTTTATGTGTCTGCTAAATACAATTTAATAAAGAAACTTCAATAGAACATAATTCGTATAACTTGACGTGAACAAATTTGTCGAAGTATAATATTATATTTGTTATTTGTTCTTAGCAAACGTCTGTTTGTTGTATCTTTCAACAATGAAGACAACACTATACATTGTTTTCTCATTTACTTACATATGTTATGTATGTGTGTTTATTTGTACGGTCGTACACGGATTGTTCGGTGTAATATATCAATTTCAGACAGAGTCGGTCTATGTACAACTGTTAAATGGCATCCTGTAACCAGTGATTCGTAAAAAGGTTTCAAATTGTATATTTTCAAACGTTTGCGTTCAAAACATGTGTATTCTGACTTGAAAACAGAACATTTTATGTTAGTACACAGTTTGGAACAAAAGACCTGCAAGTAATAACTAGCTTTTTCGTTCTTTTTTACATCGTATATACACAAACTCATACAAATATACAAAAAAAATAACACACATGTCATCATATATATATATAAATGGATTGACAAAAAAGGAATGGTCTTTACACTTTTTTGACTTTCTTTGCATGATGTGGTTCAGATGAAATTAAAACAAAAAATATTTTAAAGAAATATTAAAATATTTTTTTAATAAAAATAAAATATCATCGGCTCTTTAAAATATCAGTTGTTTTAAAAATCTTTTTGCTTCTATTAATTTTATTTTTAATATTTCCGGATATATTATCATTCAAGTCAAACTGATTGTCACAAATAAATTGTTAATTCTCTCACACATTACATATTTTTTCCTCATCAAGACCCTTTAAAAAATGAATGTTCACTATTTTTTATTGTTAATTATTTACATGTAGATATAGATATCACCCACATAATGAAAGATATGACATCGTCATATGAAAACGATAATTTTTAAAAATAAATTTTTATATAACTCATTTTTATATGTAGGTGCTTTTCTTTAATTCACTTCCAGCCATTCGTGTCTGGCTCTAATGAACCTAGTTTTCGACGCGCCTCTAAACTCCAACTATCCAACAAGTTATTCTTTCTTTCTGCTTTCTGTATAGCACTCTTTATCACACTACAGTTTTCACATTGACTACGTTCATTTTCACAACTGAATTATTTTTCGCTCTACAAACTACAAAAATTACTCTACTTGTTTATTCGAATTTTCATTTCAATTCCATTATGTTCAGTACATCATAGTACAGAGAAAAATTGTATAAAAAAAATGTCTACCTTAACGCGATAATGACCTCAGGTGTCGACACCCACTTAAACTACAAATAATCAGTTTGTGCTCTAAAGATGCCATCACCATAGAAATCTCTATAAGAATAATGCAGATCAATAATGATTTATTGAATATTTTTGGTCAGAAAAACTTTTGTAATTTGTAGAGTGAGGTGAGGTATTTGTTGTTTGGTGTGTGTTGAAGTGTTTGTTCTGAGTGAAAATGTATTTTTATATCAAACAGCATTAATTCATTATTTTATTAAATGCGCGACTATTGTAAATTTATAAATAATGACGAGCATATGAGAAATATAATCAAAAACGGTTAATAATTAATTAAATACTTTGATCAGGAATTTTTTGTTCTGTGGAGTAAGTGAAAAATTCATTTCTGAAAATATTTTCTATGTATTATAATAATAATGATTGTCTTTAGCCCTGTATATCTGATATTTATTGTTCTATGCAAATCAGATCGGTTCGTTTCTTTTATGACTTGTTTAGAATTTCGTCATTATATATAAATCTTGAACAAGTTTAACACTGATTTGAAGATAATGAAAGTTCAAACCGGCCATAAAAAACTAATTCACGAGTGACTTACGTAATTTATAAACAATAGTGTTTATTATATTTTCTCTTCAAGTAATTTATTAAATTTGTTGATTAAACCCTTTTGTCTATTGATCTAGCAGTGCTGGACTTTTCGAGTATTTGAATAGTTATCTGATACAACTCGGTTGTGCTTTTAACCCATCCTTAAGTAGCTTGTTGATATAATCTATCAAGAAGATTCCCGAATTCCTGAAAATAGCTCAAAATCAGTAGAAATATACAATTGAAATGATTTATTTGAATTAATATCACCAGGAAATTATTTAATTTTTTTAAAAAATAAACATTTATAGTCAGAAATTTAATTTTATTTGGTGATCTATTTAATAAAAAAAGTAATACATTTATATTTCTCTTATAAATGAAATTTATAATAAAATTTACTCTTTTTTGTTTCAGGTGAGTTTTATTTTCAATAAATTTCAAATATTTTCTATCCAGCTTTGGTAAGTTTTGATGATACAAATATTTTCATTTTATAATTTGTTAACCTTGTATTTTTATTTTATTGTTTGGATACACTGATGTATCTATTATAGAATTGTTCATTCAAACCGTTAGTTTTCATTTTTTTAGAATAACTTTTTGTAAAATTACTGGTTCTCCTTTCCTCAATATTAAAATTTTATTTATCTGTAACATATTTTTAAACTTCAATTATCACTTATAATTCAACACGTATTATTATAGTATTATTATATTCAACACGTATACTTAACTTATTTAATAAATTTTTAATATATTACGTGATGTCAAAAAATGTAGTTTATTAAGATGTAAACTGTTTACAAAAACTTTCAGTATTTATAACGTCTATAAACTAAATATCGTTCCATATTTCAACTTGTGTTGATTTAAATGTAAATATTCATTATAAACGATTTCAATGATAGGCAAATCATAAGAAAATTTAAATACGTGCCCTTTAGTTTAATAACTACTTGATATTGACATTAATTCATTATTTTCAACTTATTATTAGTAATTTGAATTTCAAATGTATGCACATTATTATGAATTTAGAATTTAGATAGGAAGTATAAACAATTTTTCTATTTTATATATATATATATATATATATATATACACACACACCCTTTTTTAGAGATTTATTCCTTTCAATTTTCAAAACGAGTGTTTTATATATGTTTTTAAATAACTTCTCATATTAATTTAACTTCCAATTTATAACATTTTATTTAAGATGTTCATTCAAAAATATTTTAAACATATAGTCAATTTCTACTTATGTATATATGTGTATATATATATATATATATATATATATATATATATATGTGAATACATGTATATATATATACACACAAACACACACACACACATATATATATATATATATATATATATATATTTACATATTCATGTATATAGAATAAAATGTATATACACACACATATAAGATTTCAATTTAAACAATCATCAACATATATCTCCAGAAGTTTCTTTTTTGTAATTTAATAGCAGTCGCGTTCTAGAAATTGTAACCAAAACAATGCAACACAAACTTCTAAAACCATCAACCGTCAGTTTCTATCACAACACTACCATATTACGCTCTTCTATTTCACATATCGTTGGCTGTCTTCCAATCACTACTACGATGGGATAATAATCAATGAGTGGAAACATTGCAATTCAACTCTGGCTTAAACTTTTTTTTAACATTTATATATAGACGTATGTGTGTGTATATATATATATATATATATGTATGTATATATATATATTTACACACACACACACACACACATATATATATATATATATATATATATATATATATATATATATATATATATAAATGAAATATAATTCTCAAGTGTTCCATATTTCCATTTTGAATAGCTAAAGCATTTTAACGGTTATGCCTTTTCTATACACAAACCTACATTTCTAGTTTCGTTGCCAAATCTTTTGAATGACTATTGACCAGTATTCAAGGTTTAACTGGACTAGAAAATGAAATATTTTTTCACTACTAGTATCTTCATATATATTTTCATATATCACTATTAAATTTTTGTGTAATATAAATATTTATCAATAATAGTTCAAGAGAATACAAATTAATTGAATGAAAATGTCAAAATGTTGCATTTTATTTTAAAAAAATCATTTTATCTAATATATTGGCTAAGAAAAAAATAATTCTTTATAGCAGACTAATAATCCTTTTAAATAAAACTTGCAAATGGTCGATCAGGATTGACAATGAGGCTTATATGCAGGTCATAGATAATAATTCAATTATTCAAGTTATTTTAAAATCACTACAATCAAGATTGACAACCCATACAAATGATTATGTATGTGGTTTTTAATTTGTTAACTTATATAATCTGTGTTTGTGTACAAACATAAAATGTTATCTTGAAAAGAAAAAAAATTAAGGACATTATAAACTTCAGTTCTAGAGTATTAATCATGTGTTTTCAATAATTAAAATACAATTATATATTTTTATGCATGTGATCGATTCATGCATTTTCTAGATTTTCTTCGTTATTTAAGATTATTTGAAGAACTTTTATCCATTACTAGTTTTGGTTCGCGTGCTATCTTCAGAAAGATATAAGAATGTAATTTGAAATCTGATTTATACTTTTTATGCTTGTTTTAGATTGTGCTTGATTTAAATAATGTCAAGATGTATAATCTATATTTTAAAATAATTAACTTTATCTTATTTAAAATATTTGTACAAATAACATGAAACGAATATAAATATGATTTTAAATCAGTCTCTAATATTGACTTGAAGATGATACAACAATCTAAAGTAGCATTGGATAATACATATATTAAAAATAATTTAAAAAATCAGTTAAATTTATTACTTTTTAAATTAAAAAACGAAGAATTTATTTTTTTAATTTACTTTTTTCTTCCATGTTTTTTTTATTAGTGTTAACTATCAAAAATGAAAATAAAATTAATAAAACTTTAGACAAAAAAGAAATATTTTTAATTTATTGATAAAATAAATCAATCTTCACAATAAAGTACATCAGTCAAAAAATAAGAATTGTATTCATAAATCATTTATCCTTCAGTACTTAATAAATTTTTATCTTGACAGTTTTTTAAAATAACTCGAATAAAAATAAAAGCGTTTAGCTTCTTACATATTGCCGTATGTCAGAAATTTTAATCCATCTTTGTAGCTTACTTCATCTTTTATTCAGAAAGCAACGGTCTCAAAAACAAGCACGTTTATAAACTTCGATCTTAACTGCTTTTATAAAAATTTAAATAAAGAAAATACGAATATATGTGTATATGGACGTATATAAATATATATATATATATATATATATATATATATATATATATATAGTTATACATATATAAATAATTAGATAGATAGATAAATATATGGTCGTTAATAGTTAGTTAATTATTTTTAATATATCTCCCCACTTTTTATAAATAACTTTATCGACTCGATCGATAACTTTATAGCTGTAATTTTTGTATGGCTATATATCTACATGTATTTATATAAAACATATAGATTGGTTCAGTATCTATCGGTATTATAATTTTTTAATGTATTATCCGTCATCTATATGTTCTATCATATATCGAAACCAGTTAACAAAAATGTTTTCTAATTTTTCCTGACAATATCATTATTATTTACTGGTGATTGATCCATATATGAATTGTATTTCTATTAATAATTGATTTTGTAATAGAGATTTATAGCGATTAATTAATTATTATTTGATATATATATATATATATTACATATCGAAAAGTTATTAGGTTAGTAGAAAATTAATTGCGGTTTATGACCTTCAAGTACATTCGTTTCATATACAATATTTTCTTTTTTGATTTTCCTAACTATTTTAAGTGGTCTAGAACTGTTTGATGTGTTAGCTCTCTAATTATTGTGCATGGTTCTGATTCAACTAACGCCTTCAGTTGGTCATTATAAACCGAAGTACACCCGCGACCTTTTTCATCAACAAGGTTCTCTTCTCCAACACGAAATTTTTAGAACCACCATTGCTCTGTACATTCCTTAATAGTACCCACAACAAAAGCATCGTTTAGTTTACCAAAAGTTTCTGCTGCCTTACCATCAACTCATATAAAAAATGCTCCTATTAGTTTCTTTTCAATTTTCAATTCAATAGCCCATATTGAAGCAAAATTAATATTAAATTTAAAGTCGATGTAACCAAAATACAGACCGAAAAAAGCACTTTAAATTAATATCATCATGAACACGATGAAATAACACTGTCATTGAAAAGAATTAACGTTAGAATTCAGAAAATAAAAACTGCATTTAATTTCCTACGAACCTAATAATTTCTTTATTTATCACGTTCAATAATATTAAATTGTAGGTTTAAAAGAGTTTATGTCGATAAAATTATAGAATATCGGAATTAATTAATGTAAAAGATGAGCTTAATAAATCATAAAAAATAATTAAAAAAAAGATGTAGGATAACATTCGAACCTTGAAATTTCTTTCTCTAGTATCACAAAAGATATCATAGTACGTCATGAAGTTATTTTATTAGTATATATAGAATATGACTCTGTCAGACTTTGATATTGTTGATAATTAAAAATTAATATTTATTTGATAAAATGAACATTTTATAAGAACTCATTAGCGATTTTCGGTAAAATAAATATAGAATACCATCCAAAATCCATTATTGTTATGAAAAATAGGGAAAATTAGGTAATTTTTCAGTTTAATGAGATAAATTCAAAATGGAATATCCAAATGTAATAAGAGTACCCAAAAAAAACTTGCCTTTCATTTCAAAGTCAATGCTTTGTCATTATCTTATTTCTAAAGGAAATTTAATAGTAGATCACACACATACAGTAGGTTGTCAACTGATAAATTAAATTATTCTCTATCTAATTTATTCAATTTACTCGTATTACGAAAGATGATCTTAAAATTTAATAGTTTTATATTTACATGTTAAGATGTATTTGTTTCTATTGCATAGATTAATAAATAATCATTTTTATTATTTAATTTTGTACTGCATTACTTGTAAATTGTATGATAATTTACAAACGAATAATAAAATAAATTATTAAACTTTTGTTTAGATTATATTTCGATCATCAATTAATTGAATTTAAATTATCTTCACTTAATAACTTAATTTCATGCATACATTCTTCATTTATAAAACAATGTATTTTTAAATGATTTTTAACATGTGGAAATATTTTAAAATCAAAAAAAGTATAGTTTGGATTGAATAGTGGAGTTACTTTAAACATTACTCTTCTATAGACTCCTTACTAACATAAGTCTAGGGTAACACATTTTCTAATAACAATTGTTATAGTTTTTTCTGGCCGAAATATTCAATCGTTCGCTTATTATATTAAAGTTGACCTTTGATCTTCTTCTTAAGCTAGGATTTTATTTTCCTGTTGCTTTACCTTTCGCTCGAGCTCGATGGATAAAGATGACCCAATCTGTGCCTGTTTTTGTGCGATCGTCCAGGTAATCTCTTTTCTAAAGGTCGTCCAGTTTTACAAGTACAGGCAAGTCACTCTTCTCCCATCTTGTCTACGTGTTTGTTCCACTCCTTTTTCCTGGCGTTGGTCAATTCAATCACATCTTGCATGCTACATTTCCCTCTTATATATTCAATTCTTTGGCGGTCCAGAAGTGTTAATCCTGAGATTAATCGTAAGATCTTTATTTCTACAGTCCTGACCTTTTGTTTTGTTCCGATTGTCTTCGCTCTTGTTTCTAATGCTTATGCCAGAACTGGGCGAATTAACACTTGGTATGTTTTAGTTTTACAATATTGGCATGTACATGTACTTGTTCCGCCAAATAGTGCTTCTTAAGTGACCTTCTACTTGAGCTGATTTCGTTGCTTGCTGTAGAACTTCTCAGTGCAAATCTCGGTTTCTTGTTATTTCTGAGCCTAGGTATATGAAGGAAATAATTTGCTGCTCCATATCACCGTCAATTTTCAATTTACGCCTAATCAGGTTTTTAGTAATCACCAGAATATTCACTCTTTCTACAATAATTTCCATGTTTTTTCCAGTCTGATTAAATTGGTGGAGTAGTCGCTGGAGGTCGTCTTTATTGTTAACCAGTAGAACTGCATCGTCAGCGAAACATATGATATTTATGATATTACCGATCTTGTGACCATTTTTTTTTTACTGCCTCTTCATTTATTCATAATCAGGTTAAAGAGAAGGAGAGGGAGTCGCTTGCCTTATACCTTTCTTTATTATTATTATTGGCTCCGTCATTCCTTTGTGAGTTGTCACTCTTCTCGTACTGTCTATGTTGATGCCATCAATTATTTTACGTTTGATTATTAATAAAAATACATTCCACTAAAAAAAATTAGTAATAATAAACGGCTTTAAATATATATTTATTTGTTAGTAGGAGATTTATTTTAAGAACTGTACGTAAAATAACACTATGCAATAAATGAACAAATAACTTTGTTTCAAACTTCTATACTTTAATATCTGGAATAAAACTATATTTTTGGTCAAAGATATATATATATATATATATATATATATATATATATATATATATATATATACATACATATGTATATATATATATATATATATATATATATATATATAGATAGATAGATATACGTAAATATAATAAATATAAAAATATATCCGAAAAAATTAAAGGAAATTAAACGAGTCCCAATACAAAATATATTTTTCAGGCGATAAAACAGTCATGAAAGTTATAGTATATAATATAGACCGTGTACGAGACGAATAACTTTTTATATTCTTCAATTTCAAAAGATAAAACCGCGCTTAAAAACATTTGTATGTACATATTTTACATTATTTAAAGAATTCGTAGCGTCGAGCGGTACTCCAATGTTTTATTAAATCAGTACTTATTTCGTACGAAATTACTCGCTGAAAATAAACGCAGTTATAATACCAACAGATTAGATTAAATTAGCGAAACCGTTCTGGAAATAAAATACAATAAATATTGTTAGAATTATTATATTAGAATTATTTTCATTCCTTTTTTACATACACTCACTCACACACACATAGCACATATATATATATATATACATACATGTGTGTATGTGTATAGAAAGAGAAAAAGAGAAAGTTACTTTTATTGATCTCTCTTGAACCTCAGTTTGGACTCTTATTGAATGTTTTTAATAAAATAAGTATTATATATTGCTCCTAAAATATTTATTTAATCACTATGCATATGATTAAAAGACTATAAAAAATTGAATTCGGTATATGAATTATTTTTACATAAGTTTTATATCATTTCTCTTATTTATATCATTACAATAATTAATTTTTAAAATTCATTCATAATATATCAATTTGTCTATCAGACTAAAAATATTGAAATTTTAATTTCATTTCGCTATACATTAAATAACCATTATTATAAAATTAATTTATTCAAATTATATTCGAGATAAACAGCTTATAATAATGAGTTTATTAGCAAGTATTTGTCCTTATCTCTCATTTAGTATTCAGCAAATTTATTTTTATTTATAACGAGTATTCATGTTTATATATATATATATATATATATATGATTCAATTTAAGCTTCCAAATGAAAGTATTAAAAAATTGCAAAAATTAAAAAGAACATGTTATTTTTTATTTGGAATTTATTTCAATTCAATACTCAAATAGAATTGAATTAAGATACTAAATAAAAAATATGATTTTTTTTAATGTTTACATTCTTTTAAAAACTTTCATGTGGGAGCATAAATTGAATCATCTTATATACACACACTCATATGTATTAAAAAAAATAAGAATTGCTAATTTTATAATAAAAAATTAATAAAACTAGAATTCTCTACTTTAAACAAGTACTTTAAAGTTCTGTACTTTAAGAAGAAGAAATTGTTTGCCAATAAGCTGACTAGATGTAATTTTTTTGTTTTAGTTCATAAGAGGTATAAAAATATATATAATTTTAATTAAATTTTTACACATATTAATTGCGAAATATATATTGTAAAAATATTATTTCCACATGTTAACTTTTAAGTTAATATATGTTTCTGTTTTTGATTTACTACAGACAAGCAAATATATAGTTTAATTTAGTTGTGTTAAACCCATATGTGAACACGGGCCACCAAATTCAATTTACAAAATTCTGCGGACCGCAGATAACAAGTCACCCAAAAAAAATTTAGCGGACGAGAAAAGGTTTTTTATTTATATTACAAAATAACTCATTTAAATTTTTTAATTATTTTTTCTTTAAGGATTATTTATAAAAAAAATATTAATTTTAGGTATTATTTATCAAATGTTATAACGAAATTTTAAATGAGAAATAATAAAAAAAAATAATATTTTCTACTAGAAACTTGGTATCTTTTGGCAGAAACTACTTCATCAATGTCGGGTGTAATTTTATGTGATATTGATATTTTTACTAAAGATTTTAAGTGTTCATTTGTCAATCTTGACCTGTGTGAAGTCTTATTAGTCTTTAAAATGGAAAATTGTTCACATAGGTATATACTATCAAACATTTTCAAGATTATTGCTGCAAACTTACGCATTTCAATAAAATGTATTTATTTTTAATCTTTTAAAAACGTATTTTATATTTTTTTCGAATTCCATTTCATTATTTTAATAAAATCAACTTCTGCTTCTTTATTCAGCATCTTTTTCGGATGTAAATATTTTTATATTTATCTTGATATATATATATATATACATATATATATATACATATATATATATATATATATATATGTGTGTGTGTATGTATGTATGTGTATACACATATAGCTCTTTACATTTTCAACTTGAATCGAAAGAATTTAAAACACATTTTTAAGATACATCTTACCTGTTTGTGGTATATCCTGTACATAAATATAGATGTATTTATATAAATAGTAAAATACATTTACCGAAGCTGTTTTGCAATGAAATCTACATACGAAATGGGATCTAAGATATCTGTTATTGACTTTTATGTGCAGTATAAATATTTAAATGCGAACGATAAACTAACAATTCACGTTTTGAACTCGAAAACTAACTGTATCGAATTCCATAAGATACATTACGACGAATAGTGTGTACACTACGAACACACTATTTCATCGTGTCGGCATATATAAACTATAAACTAGAACTCGGCATAAACTAGCACATAGCGAAAGCTTTCGCGTTCTCAGACAACGAGCCAACGCTCAGCGCATATAACTTACTGATTTCCAACACCAATAATGTACATATACACCCACCTGACATATATAGAGATATTTATGTGCATATATATATATATATATATATATATATATATATATAGTTATAGCTAGAGATTCTGCTATACAGAGGCTAAAGTAATATGGAACTGACGCTTATCCTCAATGCACTCAATATTCATAGTTAACGGGCGTTACATAGATTGATCGATGTAGCTAATTTGTTAAGTTTACACTCTCATAATTAATATTCTTGATTAAGTGAACATAGATAGGAGCATATGGTATTGAACAAAGATTACTGTCCATGCTTTTTTTTTGATTTATGCATGCATGTTCGTAGATGTCTCATATAGTGTGATCATTTATTATAAACATCAGTTAATTGTTTGGAATTTAAATTTTCATAATTTTTTAATAAGTATTTATATAGAAACATTTATATAGAAACATTTATATATTAACCATGTAACGATCAATTTTCTTATATGAATTATAAATTTATCATTTTTTTCTGATGTAGATGGTTGGAAAAAAATAAAGAAATAAATTTCTACTAATATAAATTTATTTCACAATTCATTAACATTTTCTTGCTGGTTCTGGTTCTTTTGAATGGCATGAGTTAATCTTCTGTTAATAATTTCGTGACGTGTGACCTCTTCAGGTAATTAGGATAATGTTATATACAGTTACAGATAAATTATTTACAGCAATCTGAAGATTACAATTGCACTGAAATTAGTCACAGAGGACGAATACTCTTGTGATTGATAAGTAGCGACACTACTAGGATAATATTTGAATGATATAACAGCTATAAACACTAACAATTATAATGTCTCAAGTATGATATGGTTGAGTTTGGTTGTCATTAATGAAACATCTTTAGTAGTAATTGGTGACACTTTTTAGGATCATTTAATACAAATTATTCAAATGTTATATCATCTTAAATACTTAAACTGATACTATTTTATACATTTTTGTGCTATAAAATCATAGGTGTTAAAGTGTACATAGTTTTTATATATTTTAAAAATATTTAATTCAGTTTTTTTGAATTTCTTAATTCTGAGACGATTATTCCAATATAAAGCGTAACCATATTCTTATAATTTTTTGTATATTTTGTTTATTTATTTTAGCAAATTTATTTATTAGATGTACAAATTAATAACCTGCTTTTTTATACAAAAATAAATTTTTATTTTTGGTATACATTTCAATCCTCAAAATGGTATACATTTCAATCCTCAGAGTATCCTCTCATTATTTTGTATAACTTTGCTTCATCTGTCGAATAACGAATTCTTTCTCGAAAAAAATATGGCAGCTTTGAGCCGATGAAGTCGTCAATGCATATTCAGAGCTCTTCTATATTCAGAGCTCTTCTATATTCAGAGCTCTTCTAATGTTTAAAAACGGGTGTCAGTCAGGTAATGCTGGAGAGATCTGACAAGCGATAATCTGACGGGGCTAAGTCCACTAAGTACGCCGTATGAGAGACAACTTCTCAGCCCTATTAACAAATAACTTCTTCGGTCCCTTTCGCGACGTGCAACCGAGCGTTGTCATGCTGCAAAAGAACTTTCCTCGTTCTCTCGCCATTGAATGGTATTTTTTTTTCTGTAATTACCTGTTGTTGGTTACACCCTGTATTTTCAATCTGACCAGGTTCGAGTACTCATAATACACCATACCCTCAATGTCCCACCAAATAAATAACAACATTTTTTTGCTGTGAATATTTACTTTCGGAGTCAATGACGATGGTTTACTAGGTGTAACCTATAATTTTTGGCGCTTGGGATTGTCGCACATAACTCATTTTTCATCCACACTCATTGTTGTATGCAAAAACATTCGATCTTTGTGACCAAAAACACAGTCGTATCGCATTTTTTTCCTTGTTGTCCGAGCTAAACTAATGTGGAATACCTCTGCCTAACTTTTGAATTTTTTAACTGAAATAGACGAATAGAAATTGCTTTCTGGACAACTCAGAGTTGTTGAGTTAGTTCCTATGGAGTATAAGCGAAGTATTCATTTAACAGCTACTTAAGCTCTTTGTCTTCAATTTTTTTCGGTTGTCTGGGACGTTCTCGATCGAAAAAATCATAATTACCACTTCGAAATCTTTGAAACCCTTTTTGAATATTTTATTTGTCAGACACCTTCACGCAAAGCTAAACAAATCATTCTCACAATTTTGACAAAATTGTTTTGACTGAAATGCAAAAAGTATTCAATACCTAATGCGCTGTTTTTCGGACGTCGTGTTCACTACTGTTTTGTGAGAAATTTCAACTGCTTCACTAAGATATGTAGTGTTTTTAAATGCTGAAGTAGTCACTTCAAAATCCAATAATAACGAGAAAATATTTTAATTTAAAATGTAATATTATAATTTATTTTAATTTAAAGTTATGATCGGTTCAATTTAAAAGCACCGAATTATTTTTTGCATCTAATATATGCATATACATATATATATATATATATATATATATACATATATATATATATATATATTCAAATTAAATCTGATATTATTGCGAAATAAGAACTCAAAATCCTATGTTTTCCCTTTAATTTCAAACAGAGTTATATTTGATTCAATTTAAAGACAGAATTAATGTGTACACCTAATACATCTTCCTTAAAAATATAAATTTTTGAATATGTAAATTTGTTGAATCTATACTAATTAAACTAAAAGAAGTAATAAACAAAAAAGAACTTTCCACAAAGTAATAACGATAAGATAAAAATATTAATCGAATTTATGGCAGTAAATTATTTAAACTAATCTTAGTTAAGTTTTTTTTCTTCATAATAATGTTTACTCCAATTCATGAGAAATAAATAGTACTTTCAAGCAAAATTCTTAATTTTATATATAATCAAAATACAAACACATCAAAGAGCATTTTGAGTTGTAAATCACTGTTTATATATATATATATATATATATATATATGTTGAATATAAAACAGTATCAAATAAATTAGTTTTATGTATCGAAAAACGTTGATTTAAGTTCATTTTGAAAATGCTCCAGATAAATTTAAAGAAAAATAAAACATTCTTTAAAACTTAACGATGAAATCGAACTTTATTTAATGTTTGATTCAAGTAAAGTTTATCGAAAAACAAGTCAACAAACTAACCAAACAATAATTGATTGAAAAATGTCTCAAACAACTTTCATCCATCTTTTGTGTTACTGACAAACAATAAATCTTTTAAAAATAAAAAAAATATTCACTTTTTCATCTATTTTTTTATGTTCGACTATATTTTTTTATTTAAATGAAAACATATATACGTTGCTATTATTTACAGTAAACATTAACGAGATGGTTTATCTTTGAACAATTTTTATGCAGAGATTTTTTTAATAAAGAAATAAACAGCAGTTTCTTGTTACAAAGAAACAAATTCATTAATTTTTACAACGTCTCATCTGGTTTAATTAAGTCATGTACAAGAGTTTACAATTAAATGTAAAGTATTTTTTCGTGTTTTTACAGTAATTTTTTTTATATAGCAAACATTAAACACATGAAATATATGTTTTTGTACTAGTTTTTGAGCACTGTTTGTTAATAATTACATGATAAGACCAATGGTGAAAAATTAAATTTATTATTTTATCTTAATACTAATATTTTATTCTCTATACTTTTATGAGTAAATCAAGAAATAATTTCATAAGTTACGCAAATAGATAATTATTTAAATGAACTATTTATATTAAAATAATTTATTTTTTTAATATATTTTTAAGTACAAAATTTTAAAAGTAAATTTACATTTTATGTTTTAATAGTTCCTACATGAACTTAAAAACATTAGATTTTTTATGCCATTGTTTTCGTGGGTCGTTTGATATGTATGATAAAAAAAACATTTTTTTGGAAAAAAGCGATTTTATTTCTCAAAATATTCTCTATTTAGAGATATACATTTGCTCCAGCGAGTCTGCAAAATACGCATTGACGGTGGCGATAACTTCTTCATTCGATAACAATTTCTTTCCACAGAGTCAAATTTTCAACATTGGGAAGAGGAAGAAGTCGCACGGGTCCAACTCCGAAAAATAAGATGGCTGAGAAATTAATTCGAAGCTTAATTTGTGCAATTTTGCCATTGCGATGATCGATTTGTGGAATGGCACGTTATCCTAATGAAAAAGCACATTTTTATGCGACAATTTTGCCCATTTTTGTTATAGTTTTTCTTTCAAACGGTCCAATAATTTTACATAATATGCTCCTGATCGTTTTTCTTTTCGTTAAGAAGTCGATCAGGATTATTCATTGAAAATCCTAAAAAGTAGTAGCCATTACCTTCCCAGCCGACAAATCTGTCTTCACCTTCTGCGGTACACTTTCATCAGTCATTGTCCACTGCCTAGACTGCTACATCGACTCAGATATGTAGTGGTGGATGTATGTTTTATCTACGGTGACGAATAGACGCAAAAAATCTGCTCGTTTTTTCCATTTTTACGGCAAATGTTACAATTCCCGCGTTAAACATCTATAGAACGTGAGTAACGCATCACTTTTGGCTGAAATTTCGCCAATACTAGTTTGAAAAGTGACACTAATAGCCGTCATGTCACCAAATGAATGATATTGCCATATCATAGAAATTTACCAAACTTATCAAATGACCCACGTATTTAGCCTCCCGAATTATGTATGGAAAATATTCTCAGTTAAACGACGACCTCTAGTTAGAGCACAAAATCGATCTCATTCAATGATATTTTCCTTCACATTTTGGACTATTTACTGGGTTATCTTATAGATTTTGTGTCGATAACCCAGTATTCTTGTTTTCGTTGTATTCACTTTTGTGACTTCTATATTCCTTGGTTTATTCGCATAACCCTTACTCTTGAAGTATATCTTTAAAAAAACTGGTACCATTCAATTTTGCGATCTTTGTAACCAATTTACGTTACTGAATTTTGAGATTAATTGGTTCGAAAACTTGGCATTCAACAACATGGATGTAACAGCACCTTTTTGTTGATACTTCATGTTTTTTAACCAAATTTATTCAATTCGTTTGTAAGAATGTTAGCAGTTATCTTATGATAGCGTTTGCCATGCACAATAACAGCAGTTCTCACAAAAGTATAGTCCAATGAGAGCTCTGAACCAAATATCGCACCACATCATTACTCTATATGGATGTAAGGATCGTTGATAGATTAAATGTGGATTTTGAAAACCTCCAAAAGGGATATTATGATTGTTAATGTAGCCACTCATGTAAAGGTGATTCTCATTAGTCAAAATGTTTTTTTTTCAAAAGTCCAAGTCGTCTATATATAGATACAGCAACGAATTACTGTATTCCTGGTGGTGTTCATGGTATCTGGATGGAAATTCGTTCGTCAACTGAATCTTATAAAGACAAAAATTAGTTTTTCTTTCAAATATTCCATACAGCGTAAGGAAAAAGTCCAATTCCAGTGCACCATATCTGGTGGAGGTACTTTATATTTCCGTTACACTTTGATGCACAACTTCAATATTATCCATTGAGCATATAGTGCGAACACATACAGACTTTGATTTGTTTAAAATGAAGCATAGTTTTCGAATCAGTTCTCTAATTGGAATATAATGGGCTTACTTGTAACGCTATTACGACCGAATTGTTCACTTAGTTTTCTAAACAATACCAAAAGTGAAGACTTTCATAAAATGTTTTTAAAATAAAGCGTTGTCTAATCGAATAGCTTTTCATTGTCTTCAAATCACAAATTTCAACAAACTCATCAAAATGACGATTAATCAATATTAGAAATTTATCTTTGAAACACTCTGTATATTTAATATTATTTATAATTTGATAATTTTATTATTATTTATATACTTTTTAAATCATTTAGGATGATACACACACACACACATATATATATATATATATATATATATATATATATACATAGATAGAGAGAGAGAGTGAGAGAAGCTACTCAATAATATCATTTTATTATGTGCGTAAAAATTTAATTTAATATTTTTATTATTTCTACAAACTAATTTGCAGGTATTATTCTTATGAAAAATGAAATTTCTTCATAAAAAAATATGTTATATTGATCTAAAAGTGTTTACTTTCTATTTACAGTACTGTATTTTTGCAACAACGCAACTTTTTTACTGAAATAAATATAAACATTATTTTTCGAACACTTCCAGTGAGCTCGAGTATTTAATATTTTAAATACGAAACCATGTATTTTCTATTTGCACTTAAAGGCATGCTTAAAGGATAATTAATAAATACATCAAAGGAAGATTAAAATTCACATTTTCAACAGTACATTTAAATATTCTTAACGTTTTATTCAACGTTCTTAATGCATTATTATAATGATTCTTTTAATGTTTTGTTTAAGAGGGCTGATAGAATATTTTATTTGAAGTTACTTGAGGATTTTCGTGCACAGTCGTAAATTGTATTTATTTATGCAGGATTGGCCATACGTCAGTTGTTCAAATATTTATCTTTATTTTGAATCGTTCGTTAATGGTACTGTGTTTTTATTACTTCAATGAAATTATTCGTGGTATAATTATTGTTTGTTAAATAGGTAATTTCGTTATCTCTGAAGAAATTGCTGCAAATAATCTGATTTAATATTTTAATACCTTTTTTCTCTGTTGCTATATATTTTTATAAATATAAACTAAGCATTTCGTCGTTTATATATAATATTTTGAATTTGTTTCAGTTAACAATCAATAAAAATATAATTTATTTTCACGAATTACTGTCGTATATCATAAAATTATCCGGATAAATTTGATTAAATTGTCTTAGAAAAATGTTTTACAAATACTGTTTATTTTACATAGATTGTTCCATATATAAGGTAGTAAAAAAACAACTTCAACGAATAAACAATCATTATAATAAACAGTAGGAAATTAATCATTTAAATAAAAACATTGTGATTTTTATATGAAAGTGTATAAATACGATAGGATAATTAAAATTACATATAAATTTTATTACCCAATACTAAAGTATTAGATAAAATTTACTATGGTGACATAATTGATAGGTCTTTAGTTCACAATGAAATATTCATTGAAATATAGTATTTAGCAAACGAAAAATAAATAAAACCTAATAATCAAAAAATTTGTTTTGTGATTAAAAAAAGTGGCTTTTTTTTCTAAATTAACTATTACAGCAATGAATTTTGAGGGCAAAACCTTCTACCCTCGAGTTGGAGAGCGCAGCAAGCAGCGGGTCGAACCCTCTTGTAGATATAATTGTAATACATCTGTAAATCGAATCATTAAAATTTTAATGTCTGTGGTATTTCATCAGTTTTATAACTACCTCAGTATAAATTTACATGCTTATATTATTATATTTAAGTTGCTATTTAACATCTTATACACTTGAAACTGAATTTAAAAATACAGAATCGTGAAGTAATTTTCCACTTTATAAAATTTAAGCACAATTATATTCAGAATATTGATTAAACAATTCTTATCCAAGTGCAAAATATAATAGAGTTGATACTTATTTTCAGATGGTTTTTGGTAATTAGTTAAACATAAATTTTGTTATTAAATTTAATAATTTTGTGTTTAATTTCGATTATTGTACAGTTTTTTAAAGTTCAAATAAATATATTATTTTATACTGTAATTTACTCCTAATTGGATTATTCTGCGCTTATCTCAAGAACGGATTTCAAAGAAAAAACATTTACATAAATATATATATATATGAAGCTTTTTTCAAATATAAAAATGTAATTATTATTTAAAATCATATTAAATAATAAACCAATATATTCTTATATACTTTTTGACCATTTTTCTTGTTTAATTATTCTGTTGCTTTATAAAATCGATCTCTACTTTGGGAAATTTATTTAAGAAACAGTTATTCTAAATAAAATATTTTTATTACTTTTCATTTAAATCTCAAAATACTAACATTAAAGTATATTTTATTCGAGCTTAATTAGAATTAAATTTGCAATATATATGTAAATAAAACATTAAAGAATTATTTTCTAACTGAAGATGTATATTATCAAAATTAGTATACTGGTACATAATCCTAATTATATCAAAAATCTTATGAATAATTTAAAAGTAAATTGATGTACATCAGTTGTCCTGTTCGTACCACAGTTTTCTTTGTAGCTGATTTCTAAGCAATCCTCTTTGATTGGTTTAGTTATGAATATCATCTTCAAATAACTTTGAGTCTAATTGGCTATTAAACTGAAACAAGATATTATATAATTTGAAAATATTCGAAGGTAATATGCATGTTAAAACCAATTTAATTGATCATAAAAGTTAGTAAAAAGGAAAGAAGCAGAGAATGCATTTTCAAATCATGATATTATAACTTATCAAAAAAATGAAGATATTGTCATAATTCAATATTTATTTTCTCCATTCAATATGTTAATTACTGAATAAGTTTCTTCAATCAATTTGAAAACTAACCGAGATTTGCATATAAATTAAATCCGTGCATTAAAATCGAAAAAAGTCTACCGAAAGCATTTCAGCGACAAGTTCGTCAGATAATGTTTATTATCCGTGAAGATAAACGGAACACAAAGAACTAGTACGACTTTAAAATCGAGAAATTATACTACGCTTGACGTATAGAGAAATTATCAAGTCAAGACACCATAAGTTTCTTGTTTGTTTAGAGAACATTACTTTTAAGTGGCGTATAAAATTTTAGCTTCCCGAAAATATGCCTTATTGTTTACAGAAATTTGTCGAAAATGTGCAGGCGACCAGTATCATTTATGATTCTGATGTGAATAATCGCGAGCACGCAAATTAAGTGCTTTTGTCTTAATAAACGTAAACTTTGCGCGAAGCTTCTAAGAATATCGATCCACAACACTAAAACAATATTTGTGAACACAACAAGCTTTACTTATTGTTGTACTCCAACGTACTCATCCTTATATATATATATATATATATATATATATATATATATATATATATATATATATATATATATATATAGTGTGTGTATGTAGGGAGAGAGAATATCTAACAAATATATATTTTAAACGAATATTTTAAGAAAATCTAATATCTGAATAAATTGATTTTAAGTATGAATTATTATGAGCTTTTTACAACTAACAAAACTTTTAATAGCACTTTAGAAAAATCGCAAATAATTGATAAATCAAATCAAAAATTATTTTATTCTGTTGAGATTACATACACAACTCCGTATTGCTGTGCGTTGAATGGAAGTTGAGGTTAGATCCGGAGTTTTAGCCGTGGCTTTTGAACCGATTTTGAAAGGAGGGTCATATTTCATGGAGTGTGTATGAGGGATGATTTGAAAATTGGAGTCCGGAAATTTTTTTAAAAAAACATTAAGGAATGGATGTTGCACACAGAACACTGATGACCAGCACAGACAGTAAAAGACAATTACAATGATAAAACAGAACACAAAACAAAGTCTTAACTTAACTAACTTAATCTAGCTTATTTAACTTGTTTAAAGTAGGCCTTCAGGCCTTGATCTGGCTACGACGAATCGCGTTTTGATTGTCTGAAGTGTTTTGTTTAAATAATTGATAAAAAATATTTTATTAATCAGCTAATATATAAATATATTAGCTG
>CM068316.1:13901999-13911999 GCA_034766995.1 Acanthacorydalis orientalis | reverse complement strand
TGAAATCATCCAAAACAATATAATATGGTTTTTAAAATTATTGCCTATCATCTGATAGAATCTATCAATGGCTCTGGATATAAAAAAAAATGTGATTTTCATTTTCAATGCACGATTAAATAAGTTTATGCGTTTTTAATAAAAATATAATTTTATAAAATATATTTAGAATTCTATTAGAATAAACTGAGACGAGACACAGAAAAATTAAAATATTTGTATGAAACTAGAAATGTTCTCTACTCACACATTAATAACAATCATAATATTATCCTTTCTTAATAATATAATGCGAAATAAACTCGTATGATTTTTAAGATCATCTTTTTAACAAACAAGGATGGATATAAATGTTAAAATATCAAGTAAATCATTTATATGGGGCTATTTGTATGATTTATCAGTTGTATTTTTATCAGCATCCTGAATGTTGTTATTAATTTATAAATCATGTGTGTGTGTGTGTGTGTGTGCGTGTGTGTGTGTGTACATAAGTATGCCGATGAACAAGCATTCATGCATAGATCGTTAAAAAGACATTCACTGACTATTAAATTTCCACATTTCCACTTTACATCATTTAGAAAAACCATGGTTCCGTTCTAAAGTACATTTACAAATTTATAGATTTCCATAGAAAATATTTCAAGCGAATAAGTATAACTGCTCTATCATCTAAATGACTCAACAAATTTCGATAAATGTTCGTACGATTTTTTCCAATTTTATGCATACTCTCTAATGTTTGGTATTACTGTTTAAAAAACCGGATGGTAATCATTTATCTCGTTTATTGCGATTCTTTATAGTTCTGTTACCGCATTTTAAACAAAGCAATCTATTCAAATACGTAGACGGAGATTGCGAATAAAAATTATTTATATCATTGTTATAACTATTATTGCAACATTTATTACGTACTATTCTAAGAAAGAATATAACTGACTAGATATAGCTAAATATTATGTTCTAAGTTTAAACACATATCGTTTTTATTTAAGAATACGATTACTTGGACGCTCTGAAACATCAAATCTTAAAATATAGTTTCAAAACTAGAATATATATATATATATATTTTATATATATATATATATTATATATATATATATATTATATATATATATATATAAGATTGATAGAAAAACAATTTTGTTTGTCCTTCAAATCCATATACAACTTTCTCTTTTTTGAATGTACAAGCTGTTTAAGTGGTTCAAAACTGTTTGATGACTAACGGCTAACTTTTGTGTATGCTCTCGAATTTTTATGCGTGATTCTGATTCACCTAATGCTTTAGTTAGTCGTTATGAACTGAAGAACTCCCGCGACCTTTACGTCTTCAAGGCTCTCATCCCCAGGACGAAGCTTTTGGAACTACCATTGCATTGTACATTACTTAATAGTACCCACAACAAAAGCATCATTTAGTTTACAAGAAATTTCTGCTGCTTTACCACAAATTTTGAACTATCACAAAAAAAATACTCTTATTTGCTTATTTTCCATGTTTAATTCAATAGCTCCATTTCAAGCAAAATTAATAATTAAACCAAAGTCAATGTTAGCAAAATACTGTCCAAAAGATGCACTTTAAATTAATATTAACATGAACACGAAGAAATTACACTTTCACTGAGAAAAATTATGGTAGGAATTCAGAAAACAAAAATCGTAATTATTTTCCTACTTACCCAATTTTTTTATATAGAATTTTCTAAAAAATATGTACGCACTTTAATATTGTTAATAATTTATATGACAATAATCTGAAAAAGGAAAGAGTTTCTGTGTTATGGGATGATAACTGTATAGATTTTTTTGGAATCCTGTATATTATATATATATATATATAGAGAGAGAGAGAGAGAGAGAGAGAGAAAGAAACAAAAACGATTCTATAAATTTATATTTGATATTCTATAAATCTGTAAACAGGTTCAACTAAACAAAACCAGTAACTTTTAAATATCTTCAGTGTCATCAATATAACTTTCATTTTATATTTTAGTTTACGGTGCTTATAACTAGTCGTAGATCACAGAATTGTATGAATAAAGGGATCAGTAGAAATTATGTCAATTTTGTGTGCTAAAAGGTCATCAACATTATGTCTTTGTGTAAGAAATCAATATATATGAGAGACCAATTGATTTTTCTCCATTCCATAACATAACTTTCGAATGTTTACATTTAAGATGAAGTTATTGTGATATATTGGCATTTGTACTTTTCAATTATTTACTGTTTATAGAAATTGTTATTCAATATATCTTAAATTATAAGTTACCTCTCTCACTTCCTCCCTCTCTTTCTATATATATATATGTATGTATGTATATGTATAAAACCAAAATTATCTACAAAAAAGTCAATGACTTCAACTTATTTATTTATGAAGTTGAGGTTCCTGTGGTACTCAATTTTACATAAAATAACACATTGCAATCTGACTGCTATAATGATTATACAGACATACTAACACATATATCTTTCTCTCTCTCTCTCTCTATCTATATATATATATATATATATATATATACATACAATCAAAATTATCCACAAAACAATATAAAGTAACACGTTGTAAAAAATAATCTATTTACAAGAATGTTCATATAAGCAAAAATATATTTATTATATGTATATATATATATATATACATGATGTCGACTTATTCATTTGAGAAGTGGCTTCTATGATACCCAAATACATATTTATTGTTTCATTCGGTTACATGTACATGTTTATAATTGGCAAGTGGGTAAGCACAGCGAGCCCGGTGGTTGACGAGCGCAGTGAACAGGGGTCGAAACCCCCTAGTATGTGTACAAAATATATTTTATACTACTTCATTTATATTCCTAACATGAACGATATTTTTTTTTAAAAAACATATTTTGTACTTTATAATATTCATTAATTTTTCAATACAGACATATCTTTATTAAAAAAAGTAATTGATCCATTTTTTTTATTTTAATAGTAGATTTCAAATTCTCTGAATATTTCATTTTTACAGATTATTAGGTTCAATGTAACCACAAAATTTTTCTATCTCAAAAATATTCAATAATTGATAATTGAGAATTTTGATTGTTGTTTGAATACTTCAATGATAGTTGTATAGAAAAATTTCGAAAATTAGAATCTTCTCTACCATAACACTTCATCATCGAAGTACACTAAAGGAAAAATGAAAATTAATCAATTATGAAAAAAACTGAAAATCCAAATTTGAAGGTTTCTTACTGATAATTATTTCTTAAATTCTTTGAAATTGTGACCAGCTTAATATTAGTAATAATACTACTATTTAACACACGAACCGAGACTTTCATTAGTAAATCTTAAAATCTGTACAGAAAAATTTACGACAATCTAGCTATAAAACTGAGTTTCTATATTAAACTTACGGATCAATTTAGTTTGTGTATATATATATATATATAGTGTTAAAAATATATTATATCTTTTTTAATTAAGTGATTAATTTAAAAATGAAATTTATTGATATTATTTTGTGCTAATAATTATATATATATATATATATATATATATATATTTGTCTCTGTGTGCGAATGTTGCTTTATTAAATATTAGATGAAAGCAGAAGCCACAGGCAAATAGTTTGCAAAATAAACTTATAACTCATAAAGTGTAAGGTCATATTGAAGTTCATAAGCTTTTGTTAAGAAAACTATTGCTTTTGATTAACAATTGAAATCGTTGAGCTTCAGTAAAGCTTCATATTACATACATATACATATATATATATATATATATATATATATATATATATATGTAAATATAAAGTGACGCAAAAGGAACGAAGAAGTTTTAAAAATTAATATTTTTTTTGTAATACTTTCATCTTGTTTCATTCCATAAAATATATTACAAAGATGAAGAATTTTATCTAATTACACACGAAAAATGACCAAATAAGTGATATTCATTTTCAGCTTAACGAAGTGGAGCTCTTTCTAAAGCATTTTTCATCACTTCTTTCAAGGTTCTTAGATATAATGCTCGAATTTCTTCTTGTATGTTGTTCTTTAGCTGTAGGGCGGTTTTTGGCTTATTGACATATACACGTTCTTTTAAGTATCCCCAAAAAAAATCTGTAAGCTTTAAATCAGGTGAACGCGTAGACTAATTAAGATCACCGTTTCTTGAAATTATGAGTTTGTTAAAAATGTACCGTAAAAGTTCCATTCTTTTGTATAATTTTTTATAATATATCGAATCTAATGGTATTTTTTCCAAATATAATCATTCATTTTGAAATAACATAAAATTTAGAAAAAAATTTCTTTACTAGAATTTTAATTAATATCTAATAAGATAGTAAATAATTATCAAAAATGCCAAAATTATTTTTAGTGTTTAATTCTGTACGAAAATAAAATAATACACATGACCAACTAATGAGTTTCACAAATGAATTTTTCACTTATTACTCAAGTCACAAAAACATATTTTTCAAAAATGTTCAATAAATGATTACTGATTATTTTTGATTTTTGCTCATGCCCGTTTCAATGGACATATAATCTTTCTCAGAGCGATAAAAATGCTTAGCAGTTAAAAAGAATCATCCCGCTCTTAAAACGCATATCAGTATTAATAGAAATAATCAATAATCATTTAGTGGCCATAATTATTTTATTAAAAAATAGTTATAATGTGAATTGTCACTGCATTTCAAATATATAAAATATTCATAAAAACACATTTTTTTTATATTTACATTCACTTAAAATGATTTTCAAGTATGTTTATTTTCTTTGCTACAACTCGTAATATATTAACCCCATTTTTATAGGTTGTTGCGTTTTCTCCAAATCTGTTAATTTACATGTATACCTTATATAGAAAATAATAAAATATTAAATAACAAATAATGACAAGAAAGTAGTTACTTTATATCGAAACTTTCTAAAATCCTAAATGAACTTAGCAGACGGTAATTTTTCTTCCATAGAAAAAGTAAATGGGATTAAAATTATAAAATAAATATATATTTGAATAATTTTAATAGCTAGTACAGAAATAGATGAAAAACACATTATTTTCAACCGATATTTATTTAAATCTTAATATGAATAATAAGATTAATAACATATAAATATCAATACTCTATTCTTATGAACTAAGATGATTATCACTTTTTTTTTAATAAATATATTTAAATATCTTTTAAGAGATTAACGATCTACTAAGGGACGGAAACTCAAAATTTTGTCAATTCATTAATGTAATGAGTGCTCATTTAAAGATTAAGTACTCAATATTTTCTTAATTTTAATTTAAATTAGTATACCATGTGACAGTTTTATACATTTATTTACTAAACTTTACTCAAAAGAAAATAATAAAGTAATTATCTTGCAATAAATTAAAGAAAAATAATTAATAAATATTTTCTTAAGAAAAATATATACATACACCGTATTGAATTTAGTATCCTTTCATTTTAATTCAATTTACTGAACGTACTTACTTTTCAATATAATAAAATTGACCTCTGCACTTTCGTTTTCTTTCAATCTGATAATTCTAGGTAAGATCATTTGTTTTACTTGCAAAAAAGTCAACCCGTCGTAAAATCCTTAAAGGATCGGCGATTTTTTGTTTTTAATGAAATAAAAAGGGAACTGATATAAAGTGTAAAACCTTTTACTTTTTGTCAAATGATCACTGGATTTATAAATCATTCAGTCAAATATTTTATTAATGTAATTGAATGAAGATATAAATATAATTGCAAACGGATTTAATTCATATATATATATATATATATATATATATATATAAATAAATATAAATAACATACACATATATATATATATATATATATATATATATATATCTGTATGCGTATATATGAAAAGAGAGATACAAAAGGAACAGTGATATACAAAGTAAGATGTTATTTACATAAATATAACATATTACTATTAGATAAGTTTAAAAATAAATCTCTTACGTAATAAAAGTGTATGATATTTATGTGTATATATATATATATATATATATATATATATATATATGTATGTATGCGTGCATGTATGCACATATGTATATATATGAGGATCATTTCATAAGTATGGTAAAAAAAGAAGTCAAACACCGTTTTTTGGAAAAAAATAGATTTTATTTCTCAATATATTCCCGAAGAAGTCGTGAGCGTTCAATTTCGGATAATAGGGTAGATAAGGCATCAATTCAAAGTCTAAATTGGTGGGACGGCGCTTTGTTCTGGTCAAAGAATACTTTTTTATGCGTCAACCTTAGTCGTTTTTGTTTCAGCTCTTCTTTCAAAAGTTTCAATAATGTTGCATAATAGATTCCTGTTATCGTTTTTGCTTTCATTAAGTAGTCGACCAGGATGATTCCTTGGCAATCCCAAAAAATAGTGGCTATCACCTTCCTAGCCGACAAAACGGATTCATCATTAAAGTTCACCAGTCAAGGTCCATTGCTTTGACTGCTACTTCGACTCAGGTCTGTAGTGGTGGATCCATGTTTCATCCACGGTGACGAATCGACGCAAAAATGCTTCCTCTTTTTTTTTCAATTTTGGCGGCAACTGCTACAATGGTCGGTTCAGATACCTGTATAACGTGAATAACGCGTCGCTTCTGGCTAAAATTTTGCCTATGCTAGTTTGAAAAGTGACAAATGGTAACCGTGAATTAGCAAATGAATAGTGGCACCATATCATAGAAATTTTTCAAACTTATCAAACGACCCCCCATATATATATATATATATATATATATATATATATATAATTTTATATTAGTTTTGTGTTTTTTAATGTTATATAAATCATGGTTTAGAGAAGCATATATGAAGTGTAAAGCTGCTTGAGAAGTTTATTATAAATGAAAATTGCAAATTCGTAATGTACACATTCCAGTAAACTTCCAAATTACATAATCTTTACGTTAAAGTTGAAAATTCTCTTTTCTTTATGAACTTTGCCCGTATATAGTTGAAAGTTTAATAAATATAAATGAATACAATTATACATCTGAATATAAAAATCCAATTATAAAATTTCACGAATAAAAATGAGTAAGCGTTTAAAATCAGATTAGAAATTAACATTCATGAGCAAAGGTTTACTCCTACCTACAATCGATGAGTTTATCTGAATGAAGATTCGGTGTCTGTATTACAAAACAGAATAAAGCGACAACGTAGTAATGAAGGCGTTGAGTGTCTACGACCCTATAAAGTTTCACAGTCGTTATAAGCGCTCAAGACTTCTTGCCCCGGGCGAGCTGACGCGGCTCACGAAATTCCGATGAACTTGTGAGAACTAGTAAGAGAGCGCAACTAATTATTGCGTACAGAGCTCTTCTGACATCACCCTTAATATAATATTTTGAAACGCTGTATAAGTATCTGTTCAGTGTTGACCGCTGGAAGTGATGCAAGGCATGAGCTAAATATTTCGAATATGTTACCTAGTGTCGACATATTTTTGTGAAGTATGAGACTTTCATCAGAATATGAAAGACAATTTTAATAAATTCAGTTTTCAATTTTCATATTTATACGAAAGTAAATTAAATCTGATATTATTTCCGAGTTTCATGCATTTTAATTTGAGTAGAGGTTTTTTTTTAAAAAAATAAAATCTTTGACGACGAAATTTTCAAGAGATACATAAAATGAGAATTTTTAACCTAACATGACTTTTATGTTTAATTTAGTTATATATAATCAAAAATATTAAAATTAATGTATAACAAAAAGTCAACTAAATGTTTATACTTACAAATCTCAAAAGAAACCTCGAATGAAATTATGAATATTAATCACATGAAAAAAGTTTCAAAAATACCACACGTATATTCCATAATAAAATTAGCCATATTTTTTATAACCGTACTTTTTATAACCATAATAGTGTTTTTCATATCCAGAGTCTCAATTATATAATTTTTTCATGACATAGCTAAAATTTTCTTAATACAAATTTAAGTGATAGGTAATGAAATGTAAAATATTTTTTTAAAAAAATCATATATATATATATATATATAACAGCTTTAAAATATACTCCATATGTACTGTATGTTCTAAAAAGTTCAAACATAAATTTTACGAGACAATCACTATTAATGAATTAGCTTATTAGCCTACTCACCACAATATCCGAGTTCTAGTTAAATCTTGGAATGAATATCATTTTTTCTTAATAAATTTCCATTACAAATACTAAATAGATGAATAACTTTTAAACTAATTTGATTTAATTACTATTGATTATGACTTATAATAAAAAAATATATTAAATTTCTTAATAATTTAAATACAATTTCCTTTTTAATTTGAACTGAATTCACTTTCACGATAAAATTTATGAATATATGTTTGATATATCCGTTCACTTGTAAAAATATATATTTAAAAACAAAAATTTCATAAACTTCTACAAAGTATTAGGATTTTAGAAAAATAATTGCTGTTTTTGACCTTCAAATTTATAACAAAAACCGTCATTATTTTCCTGCTTACCTAATATTTTTTGTTCAAAAGTTTATTGCCAGAAATGATAGATTTATAAATATATTTTAGACATTTTAGTTCAAATCCTTTCATAAATAAATTTTTTAACAACTTAGTATTCTCAATATAAATGTATATATATATATAAATATAAATAAATATATAAATATATATATATATATATATATATAAATATAAATAAATCTATATATAAACCAAGTAATTTACCTAACTAAACACGTTTTATTAACTTATTTATTATTTAAATTTAATTGACTGCAAATTAACATAATAATGTATAATAAACTCTCCTTTCATTTTTCTGAATACATGTTTTTTATATGAATTTCTATCCAACATTTTTGTTATTAATTACAATTTTCAAACTAAATAGAACCATGTATAATTTATTAGTTTTAACGTACATTTAAATCAAACTTGATTAATTATAATAAAACATGTCATAACTTATAATACCATTACATTTACTGTTAAATATTTACTAAACAATTTGTTATTAATTATATAATCCTTTCAATAAACACAATTATCAATGTAGTTTTAACGTTCATATAGACCTATATTATACTATGTTATTGCCAAGTCTATACAACGAAAACCAGTAATAAACATCAATTTGTGTTAGATAATAATGTCAGCAAACACATAAAGAAAATATCATGTGCATAGATTTATATACGTAACTTAATAGTGAATATATATGAAGAACACTTTTGGTGTCATTATAAATAATATTTCAAGACTAGTTGCATCTAGACATAATATTCAATTAACATCTTAGAAAGTTTTTAATAATTTATGAATGTTTTCTTAGTAATAAAAAACAATATTTTCATATAAAACTAATTATTTTAATCATCTTTCAGTACTCTTTCTTATCAATTTTTTTTTAGTTTTAATAAGTTTACAATATTTAATTTTAAAAGAAATTTTCAATTCATTGAGGAGTCCTTTATTCACTTCACAAACCATAGAAACATTTTTCGTGGAAAATATTTTATAAATTATTATTAATCGTTTTTGATTCTTTCTTTGCACATTTTGATAGCAATGCAATCATCTTTAGAGCGCCAAGGTATAAAAAATTTAGAGATATTTCTGTATTATTGGAGCTCTGAAGAATGTAAAAAAAGAATTCATCTGTAAAAGTAAATTTAGCCATAGTATCAGGAATGGATTAGAAAATTGTTAATTACTTAAATAAATAAAATTATTTTCAAGTTAATGGTTGTTTTTTGACGATATATTATTTATTAGGAGACTTAAGTCCTATACTTTTTCTGTACTTTAACATTCTAAGAATAATAAAGTACAGTAATAATGATATAGGCATGTATATCGAAAGGCATATAGGCATGTATATCCTCATAAGTAAAAACAAAAACGATCAATAATCATTTTTTGAACATTTCTTGTTAAGTTTTTTTTTATAATATTTTAGTGATTAAAA
>CM068316.1:13871999-13896999 GCA_034766995.1 Acanthacorydalis orientalis | reverse complement strand
ATACATATATTTATATATATATATATACTAGTGTGTGAAATATTTTTCAATACGAGAAAAAAGACTCAATATTGACTGTTATATTTTCCAACAGTATGTTGAGATGTGCTGATTGAACTATAACAAGTACTAATCAAAGTTAAACATAGTCATAGATTCTGCTTCATAACATATTCTATCTTGATTTTAAATCTGTAAAATGACCACGATTTGTGTGAATGTATGCTCAATGCATTCGTAAACATTTTCACAAATTGAAATGCAGCTCCACGACTTGTTCAATCCGTTGAAAGCATCTGCCAGTACGTTGGAATTTAAACGATCTACGTTGCAACGTGATGGAGGATTAATTTAGGTTACTGCAGATATCTATGCGAACATATTCATTTTATAAAATACATGCATATATATATATATATATATGCAAAGTTTTATTCTAATACATAAAATCTGTAAATGTATATTCTTTTTTATTGGAAAAGACTATCTATGCTCAGAATATTTTTTAAATACCTTACGTTTATAAACAAAAAAAATAGTTTTACATTTCAAAGTTTGAATATTTTTATTGAGTTCTTTGAATTATGATACATACATTCTTCCATATTGTTCAATAATAAAATTGGTAAAATTTCAGTATACAGAAATGATTGACAAAAGTATTTTCTTGTAAATAAATACAATATATATATATATATATATATATATATATATATATATATATATATATATATAAACACATATATGCAAATATTATAAAATTTATTAAAACAACCTCTATAAATATTGTCTTTAATTTTTATTTTCTACGGTTTTATTAATTTTGTTATGATTTTTTATAACAGCCATGTAGAGCTGCTAGTTGTATTGTGTGACAAGTATGAAATCTTCAACGAGTTGCAGAAATAAAGATTGATAATCTGTCCTTTAGAGTGTTGAGGAAAGTGACATCTCCATCAAAATGTAGATAAGCCAAAATCAAATATTATCAAAAATCATTTATATAGAATTTTTAATTAGAATTTTTTTGTGGATAAGACAAATATTTTCATTGATGAAGTCTAGAAGGGATCTTTTTATAATTTTGAGTCATTGTTAAAATAGTAATTTTTTCGTTTTTCCACATGTAACTTTTATATTTTTGAGTGCTCATTTTAAAATCTTATTTTCGATGTTATTTTATAAAATTCGATTTAAAATATAGATTTTTAAAAATAATTGTTTTAAAAACTGATTATTAGTGTTTACTGTAAAGTCCAAGTAATTCAATCGAATGTAACGTTTTTTTTATTAAGTATCTTTGGCTAAAATTATACTTTTATAGAATTAATTTACCATATGATTTTAAAAATATGCAGTTTGTCTCATTAATATATTCAAAAATAGAACAGAGATGTGTTTAGTGCACTAAATAACGTCTATTCGCGGTGAGAGCATTTTTAAATCCAAATCAGTAATGTAATTGTTGAGAAAATTTAGATATGAGATTGATGTTGTGTGACACTGTAAAATTACTGTTCGTAACATTATTTGAAATGCATGGAAAAATTTAATAATAAAGTCAGTGTTTGTGATCGCTTTTGGACAGTACACGAATATTACGCATACCAAAGAATTACGAGAGTTAGGAAACAGATTTAACATAATCTAACTCATTCATCTGAAATGATGGCATCTATTTCTTGTAGAATTTCAATATTCTTGACCTCTCCACTGCAAGTATCAAATGTTCATGACTCCACATGTCATTGAAAAATCTTGAACGTATTAGGAATTTTGAATTTTGTTGTAGAATTCATTGACAGATCAGCTTTTTACATTTCAGAAAGAAAGATCCAGAATATCTGCGAATGCCTTGTCTTACTTAACTGAAGAAATTAGTATCGTTAATAACAAACCATTTTTCTCTATGAATTTTGTCTGAATGTAAGACATGATTTTTAAAAACTCAATAATTTTATTTGTATACATTGTTTAGTTGTTACCACAAGCATATAAAATATTTAATACTAACTGAATGTCACATAAAACAAAACATAAATCAAAATTAAATAATTGCTATTTAAAAAAAGTTGCTTCAAAGAGTATTAATCTCATGATATCAGTAGACTAAACGGTTTGTGGTAAATATTCATATTGTGACCTCAATGACAAGGAATATAAATTAAAAAAGTTTCAATTGAGTAAAAATATAAATTAAATTCGATTCGTTAAAAACACTAAAATGGAAATAATCGGAACATGTTTACAATTGAAATATTAAGAAAATAAAAAATATATAAAACTAAAAAAAAATATTGCAAATATAAATTAAAAAAATACATTTTTGAAAAAATTAGCATTTTGTTGGATATGAATTAAAACCAGCTTCAAAGTTTTCAAACGCCATCATAGTGTTGTGCCAAACAATCCCTTGAATTTTCATCCCTTCAAACATATATATATATATATATATATATATATATATATATATATATATATATATTCAACCGTCTTATAACACTATACTCTGAAAACACTGTTTTGGTATAACACGGTCTAAAAATTTCAACAGCCCTCCAATAACATGATATTCTTATAGCACGGTTTCCATATAGCACGATTTAATAAACTTGTACAACCCTCACGTAACACGAATGTTTCTATCACAATGTTTTGGTTGACATAAACAGGGAATTCTTCTTTGTATACATAATAATGGGAAGTCTGTGCGTCGCAGTTGTTACTGAAAACTAATTCAGTAGATGGTTTCTTGTTTATAAATTCAGTCACACTCCGAAAAAACGGTATCGATATAATACGGAGCGCATTCATCTAATTTGTATTAATTTTAGGTTCCGTTTAACACGGTTTTGATACAATACGGATGGAATTAACCGTGTTATAGGAAGCTTGACTATATATATATATATATATATATATATATATATAACATTTTTTTGAAGATGGAATGAGAGTAAGAGGCTTTTATATTATTAAAAATGAATATTCGTTTTCTATGTAAATGAAAACTAATAACTTGACCAAAGTTTTGAAAAAATTATGGCACCTAAAACTCTATGTTGTTTTGATGACCACTAAATATATTATACTTTTATTCCTCTTTGTTGCAGTTTTTCAATCTATACATAATCATAATAATCTATAATTATTTTTTTAAATCTGGTAGTTTGTAGATAAAATACATAGCTATTTTCAAAATATATTTTTAGTAAAACATTTTTTATATAAAATTTCATTCTTGCATTTATAACTAAGATGTTTTTTATGATAATTATTGGCCTAAGTTTGGTAAAAAAATTTATTAAGATCCTATATAACATAAAAGCAAGAAATTTAAATATAATTTATAGTTTAATAAATATGAAAAGTATTAAATCAAGTGACTAGCATTTATCTTCACCTAAATTTTAATATTGAAAATGACACATAATACACTCTAAAAGGCAGTTGAGTATATATATATATATATATATATATATATATATATATATATATATATATATATATACGTATATACATACATACATATATATATATATATATATGTGTGTGTGTGTGTACTTGCATATGTATGTATGCGTAGTGTGTCAAGAATAATAATTATTTTCTTGAAACGGCTTAACTGGATAAACTTTTCCAGAATAATATTCTACAAATATAGTCCATTATTTAAGAAAACAACAACATTATGACATGTCAGAATGTGTTAAGCTTTGCAGCTGAGCCTGATATATGAATGTGGTTATGAGTTACTCTTAAGGAAATTTCACGAGCGTTTATTAAAACGGCGGTCGATACTTGATAGTTGAGTACATCTTGCGGTTACCGTGACTGTTTTATGTAAAATATATGTGCAGAAAACAGGGTTTAATTAGTCAATGAGGTTGGTGCGACGATTTTATACGTGCGGTTGATTACGAATTTTAATCAAAATTCACAAACGCTCTCTCTATATACGTGTATATTTATATGTACTTATATATATATATATATATATATATATATATATATATATATATATACAAACAAATGTGGTTTTTTGTTGAAATTAATCGTATATATGGTTGCTTATTGAAAATGTTGAATGATATATGGACACTTTTTTGTGTCCAGTATATAAATGATTTGTTTTGATTCAGATTAATCAGAATATAACCAATTTTAATTCAGTTTTCGAGGGTAAATGAAAGTTCGATATAGATAATTGGTTTTGTATCTAATCGATGGTAACAAATTTATTTTCATCACAATTGCAACCTGACTTCAATAAATAAATTCAAATTTATTTATACCTATCGATAAAAATGACAAACTAGGCATATAAATTGATTAGAACATAGTTTTTTTGATGTAAATTATTGAACGTATAAAAATTTCAATTTATTGTTATAATAAAATTTAATTCAAATAATTATAAATTATCTCAAATTTTATACTAAACGATACTCTTTGTGTGCGTACTGTTAAGGAACGTACGGTGCAATGATGATTCCAAAAATTTTGTGGTGGACACGAGAGCCTTGAAGATAAAGAAGGTCGTGAGCGTCTTTTCCAGTTCATAACGACCAACTGAACACATTAGTTAAATCAAAACCACCCATAACAATTCGAGAGCTGGCACAAAAGTTAGGTGTTAGTCATGGAGCACAACAGTTCTGGAGCACTTATAATTACTAGCTGAGAAAAATGTACATGAATTTGAAAGTCATAAACCGCAATTATTTTTCTACCAACCTAATATTCTTGTTTTTCTTATATTTATGCGCATTTATATGTTAATGTCATCAACATCTTAGCATTCTTCAAAATGCTAAGATCTCAAAAGATGATTGTTAGGAAATTCAAAAATGTATAGTAATTTGAAGGTCATAATCCGCAATTATTTTTCTACCAACCAAATACATATGTGCGCCTATAATATATACGTAATCTTAAAGGAATCTATAAGAAATAAATGAAGATAATCTTTTTGCATTATCACATTTATAACATTCTAAAAACGTTTTAACCTCCCTAATCATATCAAAAACCATAATAGAAATGCGAGTTTAATTAAAAACGTCTTTTATTTACTCACTAGATTTATTTTCCGAATTTTATATATATATATATATATATATATATATATATATATATATATAATGTGTGCATGGTTTAAAAATTAAAATTTTAGAGTATTTATAAATTAATTATCTCGGATTTTGTAACTAATAAACTATTATTATTGAATGAAAATCAGAAAGTAGATTCAATTTAACATTAGGTTTTAAAAAGTCTGTTCATCTTATTTTTTTAATCTCTCAGAAATGAGTAACAGTAAAATTTTATTTAAAAAATAAAATAACGAACACTTATTCCAATTAAAATAATTTTAATAACTTCTTTACTAATCAGGTAATTTGACAAAAAAAATCTCATTTGTAATACCTAATTATTTTTTTAAAAAGCTCTACACGCACAAGTAGTCTAACCCTTAAATGAAGATTTGTTTAAAAAGAATAATTGTCGCTCGGCTTATATATTTTAATGAAAATATCAACATTCATTTTCATTTTCAAAAGATATGGCATCATCTTTCTTCATTATTCTTTCTGGAGCGAATAAAATATACGCAGTCCGATATAATAAATTCACAGCGGCATTAAAGCGTAAATTTGTCATAAATACCCATAGTTCTTTCTTTTCACCAACGAGAGGTTGGCTATTATGAAGTTGTGCTGTCCGCGCCTCAGATATACGATTATAGGAGCAATTCTTTATTTCTGTTTGCCATTTGACGTTTCGTGAATTGCTGCGCGATTTCAGATGAATAATATCGCGTTCATTTTATATTCGATACAGATAAAAATCTGTGCATAAATTTGAATTCGTTCAAGAGACTATGATATAAAACGTAGGTGAGTTTATAAATGCAGAGTGGATTATTATAAACGAGGATACATAAATAAGATAATAACTAACCAAGAACAACTTGTGTTATCTAAATTTAACTTAAACACAAATGTAATTACTTTGAAATTAAACACTATATTCCCATTTATATAATATATATGTATATGTATGTATATGTATATATATATATATATATATATATATATATATATTTATATATATGTATGTTTATTACATGGCACATGAGTTAATTTACTATTAAACTCATAAAAACTTTTAAAAACTTATATAAGTTGTCTCTGTAGTGATTTTTATTAATTTCTTCAACCTTCTCCTTGATTTGTAAAAAGATATTTTTGATACATTATTACAAAAAAATCAACGTGTGAACAGTAATAAAAATCAGAGTTACAGCCAATTTACAAAGCATGTGGTAATAAAGTGTATAATATATATGTAAGGTTTGTAATAAAAAATATTTTTTGCTTCCAAAACAAAGTAGTCAGTAAAAAATGTACTCACTTTATTAAACAAGAGGTGTTCTGACTCACTTTTTGTCTCATATTTTATCTGCGGTGAATTTATTTTTATAAATATTTCAGTTTATATATGTGTATATATATATATATATATATATATACTGAGATTTTTTATGTACTTTATACATTTCTAGTTGATTATTTTAATTGTACGGTCTATAATATAAAATCTAATTGATTTATAAAAAAATACAAAAGTAACAAAGATGTTTTTATCTCAAATCAGAAATTAACAGAAACTAGTTTATAATTTCTGTAATACTAAAATTAAAACTTTATCTTGCTGAAAATAATTATATCCTAGATATTTTTTAAATTAGAAAAGTGACAAGAACCTTCTATTGGGTTGGTAGAAAAATAATTGCTATTTATGACCATCAAATTCATTTACATTTTTTAATTTAAGTTGGTTTTGTCTATAGATGACTATCG
The DNA here is from genome assembly GCA_034766995.1 of Acanthacorydalis orientalis. Taxonomy (NCBI): domain Eukaryota; kingdom Metazoa; phylum Arthropoda; class Insecta; order Megaloptera; family Corydalidae; genus Acanthacorydalis; species Acanthacorydalis orientalis. The sequence continues at coordinate 13,890,133 of CM068316.1, read as the reverse complement.
CCTAAATTTTGTCTAAGATTTCGAACTGTTCTGATTTAACTAATACGTTTAGTTGATCATTATCATTCTAAAAATCTTCAAAGCTTTCGTTCCTAGCATGAAAATTTTGGAATCACTATTGCACTGAACGTTCTTTAACAAAACCCCCACCAAAAGCATCGTTTAGTTTACGAGCAGTTTTTGTTGCTTTACCACCCGTTTTTAACTCGTACAAAAATTTTTCTTATTTGCTTCTTTTTCATCTTTAATTCAGTAGCCTAATTTGAAGTTAAATTAATATTAAAAACCAAAGTTGATGTTACTAGAATACAGACCAAAAAATTCACTTTAAAATGATAGTAACATGAACATGATGAAATAACACTTTCATTGAAAAAAAATTACGTTTAGAATTTAAAAAAAAACATAACCCGCAATTATTTTCCTACCAATCTAATGTACACTTTTTTATTTCTATATTAGTAATTAGACTTTTTATTATTACAAAATCCTTTATTAATATTCGACAATATCTTTAAATCAAAAATGGTTTATCATGAATATCCAAAATATTTTTTCATTGAAAATTTATAATGTACATCGACTCATGATACATTTATCAGCAGGTCACGTTATAGCTATTTAGTTACGACTGTTAAAAGCTTTTTAGTTTCTTTTGATAAAAACGTTATCGAATAATCTTATATCTAAGTATGCACCACTTATTTATATTCATTGTGGGACAAAAATAGTTTTTAAAAACTTTTAGTTCGTGTTATAAAAGTTTCGAACTTTACAAATTTCTTTTAAACATTCTGAATAAATAATTTGGTTTTATATGTAAACTCTAAACAAAAATAAAATTTGTAAAAGTTTATCTCAAAGTAAAAGATTCTGTTATTTCATTTAAAACATAGAATTTCATTCGATTTGCACATAAAACAGAATTTTATACCTACGATTAGTTGTCAGTCGTGATATAAATAATATAATGTTTTTAGTACATGATATACAATTAATCGTTAATTTGAATAACATTTTATTGGCATTTTGATTGATAAAATAATGTATGGAGGGAAAGTTTCAGTTTTATAAAAATAAAAATATTATTTATTAAATGATTTTATATAAAAAGTTTTATTTTTTATTGAAATTTTAAAGATGACAGTTGAAAACACACTAAGTTAAAAATTCACAATATTGCTCTTTTATTTATTCTAAAAATATTATTAAAAATATATCTATTCTCTGTACAGTTTATGATAAATTGTAATTAGAATTTTAATTTTTCTCTTATTTTTCATATAGTTATGTTTAGGTTGAATATTATAGTAAAAAAATATTAAATAAGATTAAGAGTTGTTTTAATTTTTTTTAAGTTTATAACGAAGTTAAATTTTGTATTAAAAGATTGAAAGATAAGATTTCATAGATATTGATTTTAATTCATTGAAATTTTACTTCTACCCCTGTTTGAGCTAGATTGTGAATATGTAGTAACATCGAAATAGTTAAAAATGAAACTTACAGATCTATATTTGGACAAACATAGTTTTTTATGTCATAACTCTTTTTTCTTGTGATTTTTTTTTGTATTATTTTCTAAATCATTTTTTTTATAATGTGCTAAGCTATCACTTTTCATATCTAGAATCATGACTAAACATTACTATAATATTGTAAAGTTTAACACTGAAAAATATATTAAATACGTATAATTAATAAGACTAAATGTTAATAATTTTCATATTTTCATAAATACAATACGAATTCAAATTTCGTATTCATATTTAAATATCACTCATTATCCAAGATCAAAAAAGCTCTTGATGATGTTAGGTTGTAACATATATTTAATTGTAGAAAACTGTCTTTAAACATCTGTGAATGCATACATTCATTTGAAATTTATCATACTACAAAGTTAAACCACATAAAATGTCTTGATTTTGTTAGAACACAGAATGTGTGTATTATGTACTGTAAGTAAAAAGAATCTGTTTTTTTTCGTGTTATTTTAATTTTATCTGCAAAAATAACTGTTTTTTAATTCTTTGGTTACTTGGAATTAATTTTTTTATTCTTTAATAATAATTTATAAAAAAATTGAATAGATTATGTCTCGAAAACTAAAAATATCGATGTAAAAATCAGATGTATATCAATTGGTGTACATCATTGATGTGCACCAAGCTATACATCAATGTAGATAATTGCTCTACTGAAAATTATTTAAAACTAAAATAATTATTAATGCTAATCTTTTTTGAATTAACCTTATTTGAAGCCATTAATTAAAAGGAAGAGCAACATAAATGGTGTTATTTTTCAACATGATAATATGTGATATGACAGACCGTAGAAAATTAAGGATTTTAATTGGAAAGTACTGGATATGAACTATATTCTTACAATACTGTGTTGTTAAATTATTGTCTATTTAGATAAATGTGAAATTTCTAAAATTAAACCGAGTTTACATCATTAAATAAGGTGTTCAAGAAGCCAATAGATTATACACATAACATTAATGAAAATTGCTTAGATGATTAATTTTTAAAGTTAAAAAATATGTTATAAGTACTTAGTACAGGGAGGGAACTCTCATGTTAATAATATATATATATATATATATATATATATATATATAATGCACCAAATAACTTTGTAAGTGTAGAAAGGGTTTACTTAGTTTGTCAGTAATAAATAGAAAAAATTAATGAAAATAAAATATATTTCTTAATATACATGAAAACATCAATAAGCAAAACTCATGTAACTTATTTAATAATTATTAAATTTTAAATTGTAAATAAAGTTATTATAATATTAGTACATTTTTTTAAGATTAATCTGATCGGGAGATAAGAATAATTGTATGGTGCAGCATTGAAAATCGTGCCATCTTTTTTATCTCTTTTGAAAACAGAACATTTACTAATAATTCTCTCTATAAATCTCATTCTTATTTTTATGATATTTATCATTTATATATATATATATATATATATATATAAAATCACAATTATCAAAAAAAAAATGTTCGCTGACGTCGACATATTTATTTATGATATCTATGATTTAAATATATTTATCTCATATATAAAATAATACGTTGCAATTTGTTTGAAATAATAATTATATAATCATACTAATATATATATATATATATACAATCAAAATTATCCACAAAACACTATAAAATAATATGTTGCAAAAAATAATCTATCTGCAAAAATGTTTACATAGACACTAACATATATATCTTATATATATATATATATATATATATATATATATATATATATATATATATATATATAAATTCATGAGGTCAACTTATTTATTTGAGATGTGGCTTCTATGATATCCAAATATGTTTATTGTGTCATTGGGTTACATGTACATGCTTATAATTGACAAGTGGGTAACTGCAACGAGTCCGGTGGTTGGTGAGCGCAATGACCGGGGGGCGAAGCTCCCCTAGTATATATATATATATATATATATATATATAAGAAAGAGCATTTTTTCCGTTCTTGAAATTCCTCTCATGCTGCATGTTTATTTTTTATATAAAACCACGATTAACGAAGCTAATGATGTTTTATTTCTTTTTTGTTATCACTATGTTGATATTACTATATATATATATATATATATATATATATATATATGTATATATATATATATATATATATCATGCACTTTTATATATTTATTAAGTAACTCTTTATTTCCCATTTATATTACATGTACATTTTTAACATGTTCAAATTTCCTGGTATACTAAAATATCTTCTTTATTGACGTACAGATCCCGTAAAAGTTTCACATAGTATTTAAAATATATATAAATGTAATCGTATATTTGAAATGAGACAAGTATTGTGAAATTTTCCACAAATAAAACATTTTCCAGTTAATTACAAGTCCGTATCCGTGTCGTTTGTCGAAAATGTACGTGATTTGTGTGTACATATAAAGCAGATGTTTTCAATAGACTTAATTGAGTATAAAGTGGACGCTTGCCGTAAAACCCGCTGAAGTTAACACAAAAATATACTCTGAATTCATATTCATTTATTCACTACTTGCAGTGTGTTATCATGTTGTGGAATATTTTGCAGGACGATTATACTTGAATACAATTATTTTCAATTATATGTAAATATTGCTAATGATACATTTTTTAAAAATAAATGTTTCTGTTTTTATAAAACGGGATTTAATGTTAATTATAAACACTTGAATTAATTATAGATATATATTTTGACCTTCAAAAATCTCTTCATTTCGCTTCTTTTGTAGATACAATAATATTAAATTGTCGAAATTTCAAAACTCATAATTTGAATGTATGAATAAATTAAGTGTTTTAATGTATGAACACATGAAGAGTGAAATTCCAAATAAAGATTTTTTAATTTTGAACATTTTACACTAATAAAAATCATGTAATATTATAGAATAAGGATTCAATTTCATAATTGATTTTTTTCGCTCGACAACCCACTAAAAATGTTCAATAAATTATTATTCATCATTTTTAATTGTTGCTAATGCGAATTTTAATGGTGCAATTTTGGTTCCTCGATACTATGAAGATGATGACATTTCCATCTATATGCGTATCAGCAACAATAAAAATGAACAATGATGATTCATTAAACATTTTTGATTAGACAATTTTTGTGGTTTGCGGAGTGAAAAAGAGTTCATTTGTGAAAATAAATTTACTTAAAAATAATCTCAGAAGTACATTGAGGTACAAATTATTTTCTTTTATTACTTAATTCATATAAAAAATATTATTGAAGGACAATTACTACAGAAAATCAAGAAAATATTTTCTTTACTTTATATTTATTATTTAAATAAAATTTTAAAGTAATACTTTTTTTTAGAATAATTTCTTGTGCAATATAGGAATTAATAATGAAGAACATTTTATTTATAAAATATTTTGTGTATATATATATATATATATTTGTATGTGTATATATATATATGTATATATATTTGTATACATTAGGGTCGTTTGATAAGTATGATAAGCAAGCAAGTTAAACACCATTTTTTTTTAAAAAAATCGATATTTCTCATCATAGTCTCCATTGAAGGCTATACACTTGGTCCAGCGAGTTTCCATTTTTTTATCCCTCTGAAAAAGTTTACTTCTTAGACTGTTGATTGAACTTAGGTGTGTTTCATCCACGGTAATGAATCGACGCAAAAAGACCTGCTCGTTTTTTTCATTTTTGCGGCAACAGTTACAATGCCCGCTTCAAACATCTATAGAACATGAACAACGTATCGCTTTTAGCTGAAATTTCACCTATGTTAATTTGAAAAGAGACACTTGATAGCTGTGGCGTTAAAATAATAAATCAATGGTGATACCACATCATAAAAAAATTACCAAACTTATCAAATGATCCTCGTATATATAAGAAACTGTTTCACGCATCAAAGATCGTCTTAAACATTAAAAAGACCCGAATGATAGAATACTTATAAATATTCTAATCATATTCGCATTTCGTCCGCAGACAAACACTCTTGACATTCGATTTCAACAATTACATGTCATTTTGAAATCGGACTACCTTTAAAATGTTCACACCGTTGATGTAACTGTTTCCGGTAATCTCATCGTCCGAAAAGAAGGTGTGATCTTTTCCCGCGCATTTCAAGTAACCGTCGTTTAGCATAGATCGCATATATGTTATTCCTCCTCCATATGAGTCAAAACTGTCCAACACGTCGGATCGTCCCTTTGTTACCCGGAACATTGCCGATTGCGTCGTCCAACGTTGCACAAAAGGACTCGTCCCGCATGAGATTAGTGTAAGTTGGGGCTTCGGATGCAAATCAGGGTCTGCGAACGTTGTCATCCCGTAGTCTCTGTGACAAAGCGACGACTAGGGAACGTCGACGTGCCGACCTTCCGTACGGTTCCCTTTAGGTGTCACACGTTTCGTACCGGTCTATCTTGGTTGTAATGTGAAATATTACGACGATTATTTCAGACAGAGAATTAAAAAGAATGGATGAAATGTTGCTTGTTGTGAATTTATGACAGGGTAATCAAGAAACGGCTTCTTACACGTTAAATTTAAATTATGTATACATACATACATACATACATATATATGTATATAAAAATGTTAAGTAAACACAAACTTTGATTTTTATTTAGTCATTCTCAAATATCAAGATTTAAATAACAAAAAATCTATATATATAGAAATGTACGATTTCTCTGAGAAATATACGTTGGGATAAACTTTTTATTGTTGTGTAGAAAATTAGTTACACTTTCGAAATTAATTAGTCATTAGTTATTGTAGTTAAAAATATCGAATTATGTTCCTGATCAATTTGTGAACTTAATTCATAATAAAAGTTTAAAACTGATATAAATTATTTTAAATAATTATTAAGACAATATACTTTTAACATTAACAAAATTCAATTTCACAAATAAATTTTTCACTAAACCTACCAATCATAATTTTTTTTCTAATCAGAAATATTCAGTAAATATCCATTGACATTTTTTTATGGTTACTTATGCGCATTTCAATGGCAAAACTATTTATTTCCGAGCACTATCATAAAGAAATCATCTTTTCAATTAATTATTTTTTTCTGAACATTAGAGCTTTGAGAATAATAGCATCGAAATGCATATAAATAACAATCAAGAATTATAAATAATCATTTATTAATCATATTTGATAAGACTTTCGTACGATTTATGCGATATATTTTTCACATATTTAGTGTTTTTTATATTATGGATTGCACATTTATAGCCTGGGATGTTGTGACAGTACCGAGATGTTCGAAAATCCCGATAACTAGTTCATATCTTGATTTGGTGTTATACTTGTTTTTCTGGTTATGCTTGTCTGTTACGTGATGATCTGCGAAAAAAGATTTGTGGAATGAATGAAAAATAATTTTATAAAAAATATTAACACGTTGACTATCACGATTTACGTGCCCGGCACTTGTCTCCTCAATGGGATTTTGGTGATTATCTGTGACCATCGTTACCAATTTTTTTAGAATAATTAAAATAAGATGAATATCATTGACTAAAAATGTTTGAACAACATAAATAACTAGATAATATTGTTGAATAAAAAGTGCACTATTCAATAATTATTTTTTTTATTAGAACAACATTTTACAAAAATTAAATAATACGATGAATTATATTAAAACATTTCAAGCACAAATTGAACTGACCATCACAAATTTTGCAGTATGTAGTTATTTGACTAATAATAAGAAATCTTTGCTAACTTCTTTCTGTTCGAAACTACTTACAAACTGATGCAGATACATTTGTCAAAACAAATTAGATATAGTTTATTACGGTTGTTATGATATTTATCGAGATGTGTATAATGATTAAAGATCCCAAACGTTCATTTTTTTGTTTTTTCGCAATAGTTTTCAAAAAACAGTATATTAAGAGTGACCGAATGCACTGTAGTGGTCATCCGTGACCACCAGCGAGATAAACGCACTATTGATAAGGATATGATCTTATTTAATCATATTACTTAATATTTTATCATTATATGCTTATAATAATGAAAATATTATTGTGGCCCACAGAGCAAAACAAAGTTGTGTGACAGTATTCTTATATTTCTATTTATATTTCTCAACTTATTGGAAACCAAAAAACTGTCATTCGAATAAATCTACATTAAAATATTAATTGTAGAGTATAAAGTAGATTTACTGAAAATTGAAAAAATATAAAAAACTTATCATAATATTTAAAAAAGAGTTCTGTTTGCGTTAATCAATTTACTGTTTTAAAAATTTTGATAAATATAACAGTTTTTAAAAATAAATGATTTTATGAAAAATCATCTATAAGGTAAATCTTGATAGATGTTATTCATTTTATAAAAAAACTATTAAATAAATTTAACAAGTTTTAAAAAAATGTGTAATGAAAAAGACAAATAAAAAGTAAAATAAATAACAATGTATTTTTAATCTTTTTAAATTTTCACCTGGCATACATTGTTCATTATAGAGAATTATAAATGTAAATAAAATAACCATATTTTTTAACACATTTACTTACGAATCAAATCCAACAACAAATATACAGTCAAGAACCTATATACATGTTATATATATATATATATATATATATATAGTGTATATATATATATAGTGTATATATATATATATATAATGTATATATATATATATATATATATATATATATATAATATACATTATAGTTTATATATTCACATTTGCATGAAAGAGATTTGGTAATCTACATAATGAATAGGTTCAAAATAGTCAAATAATCCATGGGATCAATTCAAATTATAGTAAATTTATACGTTTTATTAGAATGAGTTTTAGTTTTCTATTTACGTCTATTTATATCCAGATTAATTTTATATGCTTCGAGTCGCCAGTTTGTTCGTTTTTCACGACATTTTACTAGCAAACTTTACATTATCTCTTATAAAGGATGCTTTGTGAATCATAAATCGTGCAGTCATAGGTCCAGCGCCCTCACATTTTCATCTAGAGCACACAGTCGTAAATTTGAGGCCTGATCGGCTTAGTTTTATAAAATAAAATAATTATCACTATTTCTATTTCTAAATTAATATTCATCTGAATACTAGAAAAAAAATAATGTATCATTATAAATTTAAATATTATAGTGTAAATATTATCAATTTAACTAATACTTACTGTGCGTACTCATCGAGTTGACCTAAATATTGTAACTTCGTTATATAAACAATCAGATTTTTCTATACTTTGGCGGTTTGAAGATGATTGCAGTCATCGAAATGGGAATAAATAACGATTAATAAACGTTCTGTAATAATGATTTATTTAACATTTTTGACCAGAATTCCTTATGGTTTGAAACAATAATTCCTTTGTAAGGGCATATAGTTATTTTTTGAATATTATGAAGAATATTATTTTCTATATAACCCTTTGTTATATTTTCGACAAATTGGTTAAATAATCATATTTAATTGCTTTTCTCGAGTAAGTAAGATAATTATGTAAAAAAAATATATAAAATAACTTTTAGTGATATTCATATTAATGCTTATATATTTTTAATAAATTTATATGTTGTATTAGGTGTGAAAATTAATTCGGTGCTTTTAAATTGATTAATTATAACATCGTTTCAAATTAAAATATTTCTTCGTCGTTTTAGGATTTCTAACTGCCAAACTTAGCATTTAAAAACTGTATATATCTTGACCAAGCAGTTTTTATAACCTCGAAAAACAGTAGTGGACACGATGGGTTTCAAAAAGTAGCATATTGGGCATGCATGTTTTTCGCATTTCAATTAAAAAAATTACTGAAGTTAAGTGAATGATTTATTTAGCTTCGGGGAAGGTGTTGTGACGCATAAAACATGCAAAAACTGTTGAAGAGTTCTGAATTATGTTCTAAGAATAAAAGTTCTGAGTTACATGAATTTTGAATTATACGATATAATGAAAATTTTTGTAAAGAGTTAACAGTTTGTCTTCATTTTTATTATCTTTTTAATATTTTTCGAATGGAAAAATCAATTTATTTTTATAAGAACATTTGCACAGTACATTTCTGATACTATGCCTGAATTCACTTTCACAAATGAATTCTTTTTTTATCTTACAAACTATATGTCTTTTTCTAGTCAGAAATGTTCGATAAATCATTATTGATCATTTTTAATTTTTGTTTATACGTATTAAGATAGTGATACCATAATTTTCAAAGCTCTAAAATACAGAGAATTCTGTACCTTGATTCTTTAAATTCCTGAAAAGCACTGTATCATCGTCTAAATACGCATAAGTAAAAATAAAAAATGATCAGTAATCATTTATTAAACTTTTGTTATCAGAAAAGTATTTTTTTAGTTTGTGGACCGGAAAAAAATTAATTAACGAAACCTATAGTAGTTTTCGATTTTAATTTAGTTATTCAGTAAATGTTTTAAGCATCATTTATAAAACAAAAAGACCTTCCATAAAAATTTATGTTTACTTACTCGATAATAAATCAAATATTTATTTGTTGCATGACAATCCAATTCTAAAACCGCATCAATATTCCACATTAATTAATTAAAATATTTTTTACCAATCATTTAATTGTATATTCTATATAAAAACTCTTATTTACTGATAATTATATCATTGTTCTTCTAGACAAAAGATTCCGAAACTTATTTGGCCTACTGCCCTCTTTTCAGAAAAAAAATATTAAACGCTCCCCTAGAAATCTACCTTCTTTAAGCAAACGAACAGAAAGATGCAGTGACAAATTTGCGTTTTTTTATATATCTATATTTATACTTACGGAACAGTAAAGAAAGATGTTATAAATAAGACGCTTTGATACTTAAATTATAAAATTATTTATTAAAATCAATCATAGTAACATTCACATTACACACAGAAAATAATAAAAATAAAAATTACACTTGCTTGTTAAGACCTGTCGATTGACTGCAGATCAGTTTATAACATGCGTTTTGTGATTTATTTAAAAAATAAAATAATTACTAGGAATTTAATTGTATGTAACACAGCAGATGAATCATGAATGAACGGTTTTTTAAAATTTTCTTCTTTGTTTATGCTTCCACAGCCCCTTTATTTTTATTCAACGTCTCACAATTTCTTCCGAGGTGACAACCGGCCCTCTGGATTGCTACAGTGCCCTCCAGGGGGCGGTATTGTCCACTTTAGGATGAATTGTCCTATGCTGTTTATACAAATCAAAAAATAAAATCTGATCAAGTCAACTTAAAAAATATCCATGAATTAAATTTTATAAACATTCGGAATTATTTCTGTTTTAATAATCGTTCAAAATATCCTCATTTATTTATATAAACTTAAATGTCAGTTAGTAAAAAAATATAAATCTAAATCTAAACATAAATAAGAACAATTAATACTTATATACATAAAATAAACGCAGATATCTCTTATATCAATTATCTTATTAACCCATAAATACACAAGACTTATGTTGCTTATTTAAGACTGAAGATTTAAGGTAAAAGCATCCGCATACTGCATCATCGATCAGCGTATGTACCTGTGAGCGATTACAACGTTGCCATTAATTAAAGTACAAGTCAAAATCGGTAATCCGTATTCGGTATAATCCTGTGCATAGTTTAAAACGTGCATCACTTAATCCATTTGAATAGGTTGAGCTAACAAAGCAGTTATATTTTATAGTCGTGTAGATCTTTTTAGTCTTGAAACTTTATTATTTAACAATAATAGTTTATTGTGTAAAAAAGATCTTTTTTGTACTTTATATAATAAAAAATTGAATAAATGTTGATGAGGTTATAGTTTAAAAGAAATAAAAATAAATCTTGAATAGCTTTTTGATTTTATTGTAAATATAATCTTTTACATGTAGGATAAGTTATAATAAAACTCTCTAAATTATTTTTAAAAAATAAATTATAATTTTTTCAATAATATTAAAACGATTTTTCAATATTTTTTTAAATAATAAAAAAACATTTTATTATCTAATTATTTATTAAATAAAAGAATGTTTAACTAAGTACTTTTCATTTTCTGGTCAAAAATGTTCAATATTCTATTATTGATTGTTTCTAATTTTTGGTTATGCGCTCTTCAATGGTGATACTATGATCTTAAAATCGTCCAATAACTGGAAAATATGTTAAGTTGGACTTATAAATATTCCTGAAATCTTAAATTTGATTTTTCAGTGATTTAGTGCTCTAAAGAGGACGGTATTGTCATCAAAATGCTCATTAAAAATAATTAAAAATGGACAGTAATATTTATTGACCGTTTAACAAAAATTCAGAATTGTATTATGACTAAAACTTCTTTTACGATTTTTTTTAACTATTAAACAATTACTGTTGTTCTCGATAATTATTTTTTGTTCCATTTTTTCAGTACTTTATTTGCTCTGTTAGTTAAGTATGGAATCAGAAATAAAATAATAGTTATATTTGTCAATAAAAGCATTTATCACTTTTTCATAAAGTTCTTTTATTTCCGTTTTAAATAATGAGAATTTGTGTAACACTCATTTAAAAAAAAACATAATAGAAAAATAATTTTATAACAATATATTTAATTAGATTGAAATATTTGTATATGGAAACATTTCTAAAAGTTAATACAAATGATATATAAAAATAATTATTTATGTAAAAGTATCATGATATTTGCAGTTTTTCGACATATCATTTATTATCATTTGAGTGTTTATCATCTAATTTTAATATGTTTCATTTTATAATTTAGATTAAGTAGATAAGTTATGTTTAATTAATATTTTTATTTCAAGTCTAAGCTCTAATATACTTTTTCTTTAATATTAGCTAAGAAATTCATCTTCTTAGAATAAACGCATTAATACTTTTTCTTTTTGAGTCTTTAAACTTACGATTAATTTAAATTATGAACTGGCACAGCTCATATTCATCTATCACATTTCATTATATTGTTCACAAATTACTTTTAGCGTATGTTTCTTTGCCACCACAACTTTGGGAAAATATATGATATTGATTTTTTAATATCCTAGATGAAGAACAATGTGAAAATCTACTTTCTTATTCATTGTCCTGATGATCGTTTTTTGTCGCATCTAAGTTTCTGTTTTCAACTATTATTTTGACACGTATGTCATCTTCAGGTAGATATTCTAATCTCTCTAACCATGGAACACGTTCCGAAATTAATAGTAGAGAACATATACTCAGCAAAAGGACCAAAATCAAAAATCACAAAGGTAATGCATGAACCTGGTCAGAAGTATACGTAATCGTAGAACTATAATTTTATTACATTTATTATATTATTAATTAAAAAAATATTTTTTAATCTAGGTTAAATTAATTCTTAAGAAATAATCACACATAATAATTAACACATTCGCTACCAGGGTCTTGAGGGGAAAACATCCGCCACAGCCCAGGCTTTTTTTTGTAATAATATGACACCAAATGGCATAGATTTTGTCTATGTAATACATTTAGAACATTCTAAATAATTAAAATAAGCATTTTTATGAACTGGTACACATATGTGACGCTTGACTATATATCAAAATTTTATGTTGTAGCCAATGTGTCAAATAGATGTGACATGATACATTAAATGAAAATGAATAGGGTTGGAAAACAAAAATTAAATAAATACCATTTTTTAAAATGAAATACAGATGATTTATTTTATATGACAGTGTTTAAAAGATTTGTCAACGCATAGTCTAATTAGTTGTCCACTGTTGGTTTTACAAATTTCACAAGCATAGAAACTAACTATGCACCGGTTGTTGATGGCACATATACGGTGTCTCAGTCGTTTATCTATTTTTTGCTGAAAGTGCTGTATATTTGAATTTTTGCTATGTGGAAACATAATTATTTTGCTGTCAGAATTTAGTAATTTGCAGACAAAATCATTTCTAAACTCTACATAATTCATTTTAGTTGAATGAATTTTATTTATATTTATAACAACCAGCATACATTCCAAATTGTTACTTCAAATAAATGAAAAAAAATTTTCCAGTACAAACTCTAAATAACGTAATATAACCTCAAACCAAACACTTTTTATATATTTTACTGTTTTAGAGGTTAACAATTGTGTGCAGAGCACAACGCGTTTTAATATACGATCAAAAATTGATCAATCAGAGTTATCACACATATGTGACGGCTGACATTAAACGTGTTAATTACAGAAATTAATACTTTTTATTTTTCACAATGTGATGATAATTTAAGAAAAACAATTTTAATATTATTTATAAAATTAAATTAAACTAATATATGTTGTTGAAATTTACATCTGAATTTATTGAAATCAAAAATTTTGACCCACATAGTCTGAATTATATTTTATTTAATAAAATTTATTTTCTAATTATCAATTTCTTAAATATCAAATAACATTTCAAATTGGTCATCTTAAATAAAGTATGTATTTAACATGAAAATGTAGTGAATAATTTTATTCGCCTATATCTCGATATTACTTTATAGTTAATGGTTTTTGGCTACAAAAAAAAATCATATTAAGTTCTTAAGCGTTTAAGTCGAGTATATTTGTCATTAAAAGATGATATTTTTTTGTTTAATGTCGAGTATATTCGTCATGTAGAAAAAAATCGCTTTTGCTATTTATTGTAAAATTTAGGTTATATATATATACGAGTATATATATTTAAATTTGTAATTTTAGCACATTTTAGAATATTTATAATCAGTTTTATCATTGTTTCTTGAATCTTACGTCTGTTACCTAGAGAATGTATTATAGGGTGTAATAGAAAAAGTTGGGAAGTAAATAATGTTTTTATTATCCTCCCAGATGAGTTTTATTGATAGTGATGAAAATATATCTTTACATCCAAGAAAATGGAAAAGAGCGATAACACCTTTAAAAGTAGTAATGAGGTTGAAGAAGATAATGAAGATGCAGTTTTACATACAAGGATACAAAAAAAAATATCAGCAATTTCAACATCTTCTTATGAAAGTAGTATTGAGGATGAAGAAGGTAATGAACCCGACAAATAAAATAAAAATTAAAATGTGCAATAGAATATTAAAGGTGGAGAGCGAGCACCATTTAAATTAACTGCCCATCCTGGGCCAAATTTCACTATTTCCCATTCGTCAAAAACCACATATGTGTTCTATATGGAATTTTTTTTAGATTATGACTTATTAAACATAATAGTGGAGCAAACTAATTTATATGCTGAGCAATATTTGGAAAGTCGCCTGAATTTGAAACAACATTCAAAATTTAAAAAATGGATGTTGACAAACAGTAATGAAATACGATTTGAGAATTACTTACTAATAAAATTAAAAATGTTTCAAGGAGACAACCAAAAAATATTATCATTTTGTTATAATTTAACTCAATCTTACAGCAAATGCATTTACTGTTATCGTCGAGTATACTCGTCATCGCCTAGAAATAATTAATCACACCAGTGCACATTCTCAAAATAAAACATAACGCTTAAGGGGTAAATTATTTTTAGAAATGTTATAATTAAATATTTTTTAAATAACTGTAGTGTTTTCATTATTTCCATTAAAAAATTGGACATTACTTTTTTAGATTCAAAAAATATGTGGATTTATTTTAAAAATATTATTGATTTCTATATAGTTTTCGTAATTAATGTAATTTTGGGATACTGATTGAACAGTAAATTGTTCGATATTTTGTATCATTTTACATGCACTACAATTGGAATCAAATCATAATTTTCATATTTAAAATTGTATGTGCATTGATGATTCGTAAATCCATTTTAATAGTCTTTGCGTATTACTCCATTTAAACATAGTGTACAATAGTCTGGCTATTATTTTATAAACGTATCAAAAAAGTGTTGAAATACACAAAACTGGTTTTATCATATCGTATACACAGACAGCTAAAACAAATTTGGACGATCGTACGCTTGTTGTTAGAACATTAAAACCATTGCTGTAAATAAGCGAGCTTATGCACAGCACGGTTCTGGCCGGATTACAAATCGAAATCATCCATGCATTCACATCTGACATGGAATTATATAGGGCAGGAACGCAGACTGCGCATATATACTAAAAATATATATAGTTTGGGTATGTGTTCGAATGTATGTGTATATGTGACATGCATAGAGTTGAAAAATGCTGCTTTTTTAGCTTTTTACTATAAATCAGTGTTGAAGTGATAACAAACGAATGGTGTGAGATAGATTAGTTTACGCAGTTTTAGTGCAAGTTTGTTCGTTTTAATGAAAAATTGTGCGAATTAAAAAAAATAAATGTTTAAAAAAGCTATTCTGTATATAAATCAAATCTTTAATGAATTTTTAATAATTTTTCAAATATTTGAACGTCGATTTTTATTTATTTTTTAATAAAAAATGGTCTCATTTTTAAATAAAAAATGGAATAATTTTTCAAAAGTAACTAACAGATTTCAGACCTTTAAATTAGTTTTATGGCTCTAATAAAAATTGACTCCACTTCTCTCTTGAACGTAATTTAACAAAACATTAAAAAATGATACAGGTCTTCTGAAGTAGATAGAGATTTAGAGAGACTCGACATAACCGAATGCTTTAAAAACCACCACTTCTCTACGAGTACAGTCATTAAATATCACTGAAGACAGCATCCGATAAATCTATTTTAAATTTTTTTCTCTGATAGACCTTTTTTGAAAAAAATCATCTCCCAGACAAAACCGTTGAAAACATGTTTCGAGTTAATTGTTGGTCTTAAAAATTGTGAATAATTTTTTTTGGCAGTTTAAAATTATCATAGTTCTTGTAAATCGATTTTCTTGAATTAATTATTACTTTTGATAAACTGTTTTTGTTTCTAACTTAAGCTGGAGCTTATATTCACTTATTTGGATCTTTTGAATACCTTAAGCTTCCTATAAAATATTTTATTTTCACATTGAATATTTTTCTGAGTATAGTAAACATCGTTCTCATAAATATATTTCTCTTTCACCTCACAAACTACCAATTGTCTTGATTCAAATTTGTCAGTAGTTTGTTATTAATAACTTTTGATTGTTTCTTATGTAAATTTTGATTGTGATTCTATTCTTCTCAGAGAGTTCAAAAGCAGCAAATCAGATTTTTTCTATCTTAGCACTCAGAGGATGAAATACATACAAGAATCAATTATTTAATCTTTTATATAAGAAACAAATTTGTGTTTTATGAGCTGACTGAACACCTCATTTCTAAAAATGAATTTTACTATAAAACCAAAAAATATACTATGAATATCGGTTATTTGGAAAGAGACTAGTATAACTTAAACGAAAATTATATGAGGAATTTCAAGTAATTTCAAATCATTTTATTTGAGATAAATATTAATCGAATTATGAAATCCTTCAAATGGGATTATGTGTATACATACTAATTAAAAAGTGTATATCTATGATTAGTTTACAGTCGTAAATGAATTGTTTTCTTAATCAACAATTTACAAAAATGATTCTAATTTAAAATTGTTCAATTTATTATTGACTATTGGCCATGTTTTGTTACTGTTTGTTCTTTTCGATGCAATAATCCTTTCAGATCTAAGCGTTTTGAAAATGATGACATCAACACAGAAATGCGCATAAATATAAAAAAATAATATTAGGTTGGTAGAAAAATAATTGTGGTTTGTGACCATCATATTCATATACATTTTTTAATTTTAAGTGGTTTTAAGAAGTCAAAAACTATTAGATGACGAACAACTAATTTTTGTGCAAGCTCTCGAATTGTTGTGCATGGTTCTAATTCAACTAATGCCTTCAGTTGATCAATTTGAACTGAAGAAGGACGCCCACGACCTTCTTCATCTTCAAAACTCTCGTCCTCGGCACGAATTTTTTTTAAACCACCATTGTACCATACGTTCCTTGATAGTATCCACACCAAAAGAATAATTTAATTTACGAATATGCACATATTGAAATGATAATTTAATTAAAAACAATTAAGGTTAGAATTCAGAAAACAAAAACCGCAATTGTTTTTTACCAACCTAATAATAATATTAATTTATGGAATATTTTTGATCGGAAAAAGCTTTGTTGTTTGCGATGTTACAGAAAACTTTATTTTTGAAAGTGAATTTAACCACAATACCAGAACTATATTATAAGAAATTTACTGTTATGCATGTTAAATATTTATATTATAGATTGTTATATTTGTAAAAATAAGACATTCTTCCTGTAAACATTTCCGTATTTTATCAATTATAATGGTTCTTGTAATAAACAAAAGTAAAATTTATTGGAAACAGTTTATTTTATAAAAAATAATATTCATTAAATCTCATTTAATCGCGATTAGAATATAAAAAAAATATATTTGTTAACTTTGAGTTGCATGTAGCTAGGTGAAAATAATAATAAAAATACGTTCAGAAAATGTCTGAGAATAATATATAAAATTTAAGATTATATTTATGTTCAAAAATAAATGATACTAAAAGTTGACAAAAGAACATAACCTTTCGCCTTGAACATAACTAAATTGTTAATAACAGATAAAATATTAAAATAAATAGA
>CM068316.1:13856999-13869499 GCA_034766995.1 Acanthacorydalis orientalis | reverse complement strand
AAAAAATCAACGTAATTAGTTTTGACTTGTATTGTTTTTGCAGGGAATAGTATTAAATGCATAATAAATTGTTTAAAAAGTATTTCTTTAATATGATTTTTTATTTAAAAAACATATTATAGCACACAAATATCTATCTCGTTTATAATCTAATATTAAGTTGCAAAATCATATTCGGCATTGGATTCTATCAGTTTCTTCCAATTCTTCGGTTGGCTAGCTGAATATTTCTTTATAAAATGATATGTCCTCATCCAAGATGCTATCGTTCACCTATTTTAAATTGCTTATTTTTATACTTTATAGAAATTCTCAGACAGAAGTGACATCACAGCTATAGTATATTTTAGTAACTGGAATGTGTTTTAGATGAACAATCTATAAATTCCTCAGTATCCACCATCGCAGCTTTAATAATATCGTATTGAAAGCTCATGTATGTTGAAGGACCAAATGTTTTTTCTAGTCTTTCGGAACTCTTCTCCTATATGATTCAGTTGATAAACCCTTTTTTTAAAAAAAACGGAGGTCACCATTCTTTAAATTCAAAAATCTCCTCAGTTTGTACTTTTTTACTGAAAATGTTATGCTGGATTGAGTAACCATATAAACATATTTTCTGGCATACACACACACACATATATATATATATATATATATATATATATATATATATATATATATATATATATATATATATAGACGATCATGTTTTCGTACAGTTTTTTAATAAACTGTACGAAAGAATGACCAGGTTCGATAGTTGGACACAACGTGGAAAATATCATTTTTATGCTGAATATTAGGCTACCCAAAAAACATGAATTAAGTAGTTTTTGAAACAACCGATTCAAATAATAATTACGTAATTTTTAATTTACATTTTTTTAAGTAAAAAGTATATAAAAGTACAAATAAAACTATTTACCTACTTTAGGGTTATTAAATATATGAAATAAAAATCTTTCTTCGAGTTTTGGAAAGATATTATAATGAAACTGAAGTTTTGTACTATTATTTCAGTTAGACAGTATTTTATTTTTAAATTTTACTACTTATTAATAATATTAACACTTATATTTTTAATTAAATCATTTATAACTGAAAATTATAGCTACATTCACAAAAATGTTTGATTCATTGATGTATTTAATTATAAATATTAGAAATTGTATATTAAAGGCAGGTGGTACATTCAGACCACTTTCAATGGAAAGACTATACGAATACAAACTAGTTTGACCATGGATCAGTAGAAAATAATAATTTCTTACTTTATTATTAGGCATTTTAAATTAAATATGATATTTACAGCATTTACCTACTTTTTATTCTACTGTATGGTTTTATCATTTATATAGTTATATAAAAACATAAAGATGATATAATTGAAGAACCACAACCAAATAATGATTGTAATTCGTTTAAAGAAGACTATTTTTTCATCATATTAAGACAAATACATTTTTTTAATTGTTTTGTGATTTTAATAATGTAACTTTATATTTGCATTCAAACGTTATTAATCTGTTAAAAGTTGACCTAATTAATCTATTTTAATACTTGTATCATTTCTAAAGTTCTTATAATCCTGCTGTATATCAGAAAATGTTTGTGATTAGTATAACTGTTTAAATCTATTGATTTGTTTTAAAAAATAAATTTTAATATTTTTCGTATTATTTCTCTTAAATTTCATAATTATTCACAATATTAACTTAGATTAAGGAATTAACTTATATTTTATGAACGACATAATTTATACAAAAAGTATAATGGAGAAACTGTCGTTAATAATTTAGTCTTTTTTTCTTAAAATCGAATAAAAAGTATGTTTTAGAAATCAAAAAAATATATGTCTATATTTATTTAATAAAAATCACTATTTTAAGTAAAATATTTTTTTAGCTTATAATGTGTTACCTTTCAGATATTCTTCGTATATAATAACTTCCACTATATTTGTGTGCTTTTTGTAACTTGTACGCTTACTGACTACGACTTTTGGGTCAAGTGTCGCTGTATCTGTTGGTAAATATTATCTGACAGTTCGATTATGTCTTATATAAACAATTTTCGTCAAGATATTTTCAGTGGAAAGTTTTTCTACGTCTACAACTATTGACAGCTCCGTAAAATACTTTGTTGATTTTTCAATCAAGTTTCATATAAGTCTTGAGTTTGTTTTGATTGACAAACTGTAAAAATATGACACACTTTTCAAAACTTATAACTAGATCTACGAACAAATTATATTTTGTGTACAGAAGCGTTTGTATGATGGAAAATATTGAAATATTTGCACAAAGGAAATGTTTAAATTCTTAAATATGTTTTTTCATGCAGTCAGTTTTATTTAGAATGGAAGAACTTTCATAGTTTAAAATATTTGAGCAGAATAAATATTTTCTTTTGAAGGTGATAAAAGTATTATAATTTGTTACTATTGAATAAATCTTTTTTTTATTATATTTGAGGTAATATGAAAAATCTATTTCAAATTTTAGAGTTTTAATTAATATTTTCACTGTTATTTATTAAACAATGCCAAATTTACTTTCATAAAAATATAAATGAATAATAATTAAGTTGTCTTCGTATCATTCGTCCTTTTATATGGTTACTTATTATTTTCATCGATTAGTTTTGGCATGTGAACCATCCTCATATAAATGTAGACAACTGACAATGTACAAATACCTGAAGATGGCACACGTAATGAAACTAGTTGTGAAGGTACAAACTTGCTTCATTTAAACAAAGAAGGCCACTAGGACAATACATTAATAATGTCACTATTATAAATATATGCAGTAGTAACTTAAAAAAATAAATTACAATTTTTTATTTTGTCTGTTTGGATTTCGTAATAAATTCAGTTTAAATAAAAAAATCCAATAATCTTGTTCATATTAAAAATATTTTAAATTTATTAAAAACTTCAGGGTTTTTGTAAGATTGATATATTTTTTGAATAAAATGACATATATATATATATATATACATACATAAATATTAAACAAAGAAGGCCACTAGGACAATACATCAATAAGGTCACTGTTATAAATATAAAAATATGCAGTACTAACTTAAAAAATAAATTACAATTTTTTATTTTGTCTTTGTGTGGGTTCCGTAATAAATTCAGTTTAAATAAAAAAATCTAATATTCTTGTTTATATTAAAAATATTTTAAACTTATGAAAAACTTAAAGGTTTTTGTAAGATTGATATATTTTTTGAATGAAATGACATATATATATATATATATATATATAAGCATACATACATAATTATAAATTAATTTAATCTTTAATTAGGTATCAAATGAGTTTAATTGTTTCATTGAAATTAATTTCAATACCTTGCTTCAGATTAAAAATCCATTTACTAATTACAGTTAACTAATTTCAGTAAAGTAATATCTGATAAAAAATTTGTATCACAAACCCATTCATATTGTCCTATGAACTAAAATGAAAAAAAGCGTACATTAAAATCAATCCGACCGTACAAAACCGATAGATTCGCACGATAATGAAATTGAAACTGCATTATCATCAACTGTCACATTTACCATACAAAATCTATAATATTTTGTGAGGTGTTATGGCGCTTAACTGATCTTGTTAAATTATTGTAACTGTAATAAATCAAACATACTTCAATTGGCAAAACATTTATTCGCATTGATTAATTGACATTGATGGCAATCGACGCATTATATCCACTCTAATGCAGGAGCGATAATAATTAATATGTATCGGGAATAGTTCGTTACATTGATCATAAGTACACTATCAGTTTCTAATCCTTCCATAATAATGCTCAGTAATAGTGCAAATGTTGAAATAATTTCTGCTGTTAGTACGAATTCTAGTCAATATAATTGATACGGAAGTTTATGTTATCTACAGCATTTATCGGTGTACGTGTTGGACTAGAATCATATTCACTATTCTGATTAAGGAGATTCGACTAAGAATAAACATGGATAATGCAATATATATATATTATATATATACACACACACACATATGTGTACGTAGGTGATTCAATATCTTAATAACTATGTTTATAAAAACTAAGACTCAATTAAGTAATGTTTTTATTGTCGAAAAACTTTCATGTTTGAATTTATATATATATATATATATATATATATATATATATATATGAAAATAATTTTCATTTTGAAGAATCTAATATATTTTATACTTTCTTTTTTTTAAAAAAAAACAATAAAGAAATAAAGATTTAGATGTATTAAAAATTCAATCAATTAATTGTTCTCTTTTATCGTGGTTTGCGAAAGAAAATTATTTCACAATAACCTAAATAAACAGTCAAAATGTAAACATTTTCAGAGTATTTTTCAATAAAAATGGTTTTATATTTTGTTTGTGTTTTATATTGTGTTGGTCTGTTTTGTTGATAGTCCCAATTTTTATTCCAAAAAATAAATTGATATTTAATTTTAACAATTATTTAATACAGAAAATGAATTGAATATCAGATAAGTTTGATTTTTTAAGTTTTTATAAAAAGGTGGTTGCGTTCCATTCAACTCTTTATTTATTTTTGTTATCATATTGTCTTCAAAACATTTAATTCATTTTAGTACTTAGATTTTCATTGGACTTTTTATCTTCAAACTTTTTTTGTTTACTTGCTTTCTTATAGGATTTTTTTTGAGACAGAGAGTTTATATAGGATTGTTACTTTCTATGAAATTGGTTTATAGAGTAATCAAATCGTTATTAATAATCTTATTGAAACGTATTAAAATAAAACAGGCTTATTTTTTGATAATTTTAATATATTAATTATTTGAATATGGTAATAACTTCACAAATTCAATTTAATAAATTATTATAAAATTTTTTTACCTTAAATTTTGCAGAATAATCATAAGTGTGTTTATTTGTATTCCTTATTCGAATGTTTGAATAATATTAAGAAGTAGTTTCTTAATTATCTATTGTTTTCCATCACGCCGTGCTTGTAATTTTGACACGTTTCATGTTTATATCTCGAATATTTGGCAGTTATAAAAAGAACATTTTTTTTAACCATTAAAGTTTAATCAGGTCTCATGTTTGTTTAATTTTTGTTTTCTTGGAACTAAAATAAATCCATGTTCTGTTTGAATGATACACATTTTGAGGCTCACAGATTTGTTCAAATAATTACGAATTTGTCATCAAATATTGTATCTCTCTCGATATATATATATATATATATATATATATTAGATGTTAAAATTAATTCGGTGCCTTTCAATTGAATCCATCGTAACTTTGTGTTAAAATAAAATATTTTCTCGTCTTTGTAAGATTTTAAAATGCATACTTCTTGCATACTTCTTGTATTCCAGTTTTAAAAAAATGCTGCCGAAATCGCATGAAAAATTTTTTTCATCTTTGTGTAAACGCGTTTTGACTCATAAAGCATGCAAAAATACTAAAACAGTTAGAGGTCCAAAAATGTATTGATGACTTCAGTAGCTCAAATTAGCCATTTTTTCGACAAGAGATTCGTCAGTTACCTGACAGATGGAGCAAAGTTATATAAAATATTATCTATAAAATGTATTATCAATAAAAAAGCACCGAATTAATTTGTGTACCTAATAAATAAATATATATATATATATATATATATATATATATATATATATATATATATGTCGTAGGCAAAGTCCGACAACGAGGCATAGTTTGACTTTGCCTGGCCGCAGTCAGTCAAAGTCCGAAGTAAAAAATCTACTCAAAGCTGTATACCTGCGCTTGGTCGGGTCAAAAAAGAGTGAGGGTGAAGGTGATCTAATTTTAATTTTATAAATCAGGATATATATTGACTAGTCAAAATCGAACTTTTTCGACAAAATATATATTCTTACATTTTACTCTATAATATCGACCAATAAATTAATTTATATTTTATACTATTGCTATATATATATGTCTTTAAATACGGTACAAAAAATTATATAATTTTGTGCAAATAATTAATAGTTAATAATTTATTATCAAAATTCATTACAAATGTATCTTTATTTCAAATATTCAGTATTATTAAATTATATTAAAATTTCTAAATACAGTGAAATATATGTATAGTACTTAATAATTTTAAAAGTAAACGTTATCCAAAAGTAATATTATTTGATTGATTTTATTATTCTATTTGTATTCTAATTTAAATGGCAAAATTTTATAAATTTAACATCTTTTAAATGTTTAAAAAAAAATTATAATAAAAAGTAACATTCATTAGATGCATAAATTTAAACTTAAAAGAACAGTGATATTTATTTACTAAATATCCCATATATATATCGCGTTTATAAACGGATATTTTATGTTTATTGGTTATAAGATCTCTATTTAGATATCCTAAGTTTTCGAGTTCTAAGAATGGATAGTGAAAACGGGAAGCAGGAACATCTAAAACTATGTTCACTGACGAAGTAATGTTTTACCACAATGGGCATCTGAATCATCTTAATAGTCGACATAGGTCTGATGAAAAGCTTCATCGCGGAAGGGAATCGTGTACACAACTACTTACATATCTTGATTCGTGTACAGTCGAGTCTCGTATACTAATTGAAGTTGACTCCATTGAAAACAATACGGGAGGAAATATGTATTTTCATATATCACAAAATCAGATATCTATAACATAAAGTTTCCTTCATTGATATTCAGTGTTCCATATCGAGTTTCGTAGTAATTAATTAGTGTTTATGTAAATTTTGTTACAGATTTGACATTATAATCAAAAGAATTCTTTAATATGTATTTACGAATTTGGACATTAATATTTATATAGATTTTAATTTGTCATATACGTTTTTTAAAAATCAAATGTTATTTAAACTTAATGTTTTTTTTTTATTTTTTAGTACTTTCATTTTTCTTAAAATTCCAACAAAAATCAACGTTTATTATATCTCCAATTTTACTCACTGCTTTTCATTATATATTTTTTAAAAAATTAGTCAAGAAATGACACTGCATTTATATTATTTTAAAATTATTTAAAATATTAAGATGAATCAGTGATGGGAATAATCACCACAATTTAATTCTAGAACTATGATGGCTTAATTCACTTTCACAAATAACTTTTTAACACTTTATACAAACCATAATTTTTTTACTGATCAAAGTATTCAGTACAATTTAATTGTTAATCATTTTGACTGTTGCTATAGAGGATGATGTTCTTGAAGTGGTTAGGTGTATAAAAATCTATATTATTAATATTTGTAATATATATTATATCTGATGAAAAATAAATGTACTATATTAAATTTGTCTACACGTTTATGATTTGAAGATGATATAATCGGCATTGAAACTGATATAAGCAACAAGTGAAAATAATTGATAATCAGCTATTGAAAATTTTTGATCAGAAAATTGTTTTGTTGATTATAGGTGAAGGGAAACTTAATTTATAAAACTAATTATTTTACTAATGTCAATTTTTAAATCTAATTGTAAGTTTCAACGTGTTTTAAGTCTCATATACCTATTTAGTTTTCACATAATTGAGTTTGTATTTTTTGTAAAAAGCAGTAAAAATATGTTTATATGTGTTAAAAAATATTTTTACGACATTTATATTGTAATTCTTATTTATTTTCTAAGTTAGTAAACTTTATGACAACCTTACAAAAAGATAAACATTTTTTATATCTCAAATAACAACACATTTAACAATAAAGAATGAGGAAACAAGTCACAACTTTGTATATTTTAATTATTTGAGAATCTCTTTGCATGATACGATTTGAATTAAAAAAAAACTTTCCTTTTTTATGTAAAACACATTATTCATTAAAAATAAAGCAAAAAAATTTTAAAAAATGGTTATTGGACGTTTAATCTTTCATATAATTCTATTACTGTATGATGAATTCACTGTCATTTTAAGTAAAAACTTTTAATGAACAATTGAAAGAAAATTAATACAAAATTAATAATAATTAAAACATGTTCCTTTATTGAAATCTTTGTTAGCGAATTAGTTTTCACAACTAAGTATTTTTACAAATACTGTTGTTATTTATGATAATCTGCTTTTTGTTAATTATAATATTATTACTATTATTTATAATTTTTTAATTGAATATTATGAAGAAAATATACTATACTTACATAATTTTGACTTACATTATCTAAATATTTAATGATTTCATAAAATTAACCACCACTTTTTAAGATCTAAGATATGACATTCAGATTTTTTTATTGATAAAAACTGCTACATCGTTAGTGATTAAAAGTGTAGAAATTTATACATTTTTGCCTAAAATTTTTATTTTTGCATATTATATACAAAAACAAATTTCTAAACAGTTGATATATATATATATATATAAATGTTTTTAAATGTATTATTATTTTTCCTTTTACTGGACTTCACAATGCCAGCACAATTTAAAAAAAGAACTGTATGTATAAAAAACATATATTATTTCATACAGTCTTTTTTTAAAAAATCTATAAAGAAACTCTTTGATATGTATATCTCGTAAAAGGTAAAGTAATCAAAAACGAAGAAAATATAAAACATGATCAGATATAGCACTATGAACCTCAACTGATTTAACATTTCTCTGTCATACAAAACCACAGTTCAAATACTCACAGATAGTAGCCTGTCATCCGCAATGTCCAAACCTCGCGTTGCATGTGAAATGAGTTCTGTGCTCGTACTTACATCGACATTAGTTCCCCTTGTGTGTTATATAGTAATCTGGAAAGGTATTTGTAGGTGGTTGAGAAATTCATACAATGGACTGTTGACTTATAAGTTTAAATATGAGCTTATAAACCATATCATATTTCATTAAGACAAGTATTATTTCTAAATGCTTAATAGGTTTCAGTTTCAATTATATATATATATATATATATATATATATATATATATATATATATATGTGGTCAATTTGAAGAGTAACTTGATTCATGTACTCTATGATGGAGAGAAGAACAACTATATGTGTTCATATAGTTTCATCCCTTTTAGTAAATCATGTGAAGTTTCAAGTCATTCCGAGATTACTTACTTGTTTGACAGTTGTTTCAATACAAGAATTTAGTGGGAAAATGCAAAATGAATAAAATCAAAATTTGAGGTGTGATTCAGGTATTTTTTTGCGAAACAAAAAGCAAAGAAAATCTCTTAGAGGATATTTTCTAGACTGGACGAATCTTATCCTTCCTACGAAGCTGTATGATTTTGGGTCAGTGAATTTAAACGGGGTAGAACGAGCATCTAAGATGAACCATGTTCAGGAGGTCCGAGAACAGCTCTCAGGGCAGAAACCATCGATTAAGCCCACGATATGCCTTTGTCTGACCGGTGAGTGAAAGTGAACGAGATAGCAGATGTCAGACATCTGAACTGAATGAATCACATTTCACATCACATTTCATTTCGCGTAATGAACTGCGTTTGAAAAAAACTTTTCATAAGGCGGGTGTACTGTTTACTCACTGCATATCAAAAATGAGTTCATACATGAACATCAATCGACTTCTTGGAACTGTTTAAGAATCCAAAGGATTTTATGCAGCGTTTTGTGACCGTGGATGAAACTTGTAGTCATCATTACACACCAAAATCGAAAATGCAATCAAAACAATGGACTGAATACGGTGAAATGGCTCCGAAGAAGACAAAGACGTTTCACTCGGCTGAGAAGGCGATAGAGTCAGTTTTCTGGGATGTGAAATGAATTCTCTTAATCGACTATTTTCAGAAGGGAAAACAGGTACTGGCTAATACTATGCACAACTTTTTGAGAATTTGAAGTCAGCGATCGTGGAAAAACGTTCCGTAATGGCCAAGAAAAAATATTGTTTCACCATGATAATGTACTGGCTCATTCAAGGGTTGACGCACAGCAAAAATTGGCAGAATTGAAGTTGGAAATCGTTCTGCATTCGACTGATTTGGCTCCCTCAAACTTCCATCTGTTTCCGAAACTCAAAATTTACCTGGATGGAAAGCAATTTTGGTCGAATGAAGAGGTGATATAGGTTGCAAATAGATATTTTGAGAACCTCGAAGTAACCCAATACGGGAAGAGAATGTCGAAGCTGGAAAAACGTTGGAGTAAGTGCGTTGAGCTTTAAATGGATTATGTCAAAAAATCAAGTACATTTTGGATAAAGCTGTTGTCTTTAATATCGAACCAAGTTACTATTCAAACCGCTCATGTATATAATATATATATATATATATATATATATATATATATATATATATATATATATATATATATATATATATATATTTATATATATATATATATATATATTCAAAATTTAATTAAAAATGTGGCCAATAAAAATATTTTAAAGATAGATAACTTTCATACAAAATAATATAAATATAGATGGAATATAATTTGAACTTAAGCATGATATCAAACTATTGATTAAAATTTTCTAAAATATTTTGCTTTCTTCACCTTATTAGAAGAGGAACAAAATTTATCTTAATATACATATACATATTTACATGTGTATATATATATATATATATATATATATATATATGTATGTGTATATGTATATATATATATATATATATATATATATATATATATATAAAATATTAGAAATAACTTTTTACTACGACAATATTTTATTTGATAAAAAGTTAATACATATTTGACTTATTAAATAAAATATAAAAGTCAATCCTACCACCGTTCTCGAAGCTCATTTTTAAGCAGAGCAATATTAATCAACGAATATTGTCACTGTATAACAGGCAATAAATTACAATGTATTGAATAAGAGAAGAAAAAAAAATACGTTACGTCCAGGAACTTATATCGGAGGAACTTTTGCTCATCTGTCGAAATAAAACATTTCATACTCGTATTTCAATAAGAAAATGTGTCGAGAATTTTGATAAAAAGAATAATTTATTGTCTATACTTTACTGTGAAGAGATTTCGATTGGAACTCGACTCTAAATAATTTTTAACGATTTACACTTAATGACGTTCCGATAAAAGCGTTCTTTATTATTTTGAATTATAGTTTCCCGTATTTTGATGAAGTCGATAAGAATTTTCAATATAAGGAAGTATGTAATAACGATCAACTATTTGTTCTTTTGTGATTTCAATAAAAGCACATTCCAATTACTTTAAGAATGTTTTTTTCTTCATATTAACTTATTGAAGTATTTCAATTACATATATATATATATATATATATATATATATATATATATATATATATATATATTTTATAGTATACGTTTTAAGTAAATAAAATATTCTTTCAAAAGAAATATGAAACGAAAATTAAAAACTTTTAAGAAATAAAATATTTTATCATCTAATTGATATTAAAATATTATTATTTTAAATTATTAAAATAATAAAATAAAAATAAAATATTACAATATAAATATTTAAATATAAATTAATATTAAAATATTATTATTATTAAATATTATTCTTTGTTTTTAAATAAGAATTGGTATTTCTTGTAGCTTTGAATCAAGAAAAAAAACATTTTTTATATAAATTGATAACTAACATTTTTATTTAACCACTTTCAAGAAAATGAAATTGTTTTCATGGTATTTCAAATTTTATTTATATTTATTAACATTCTTCATTTATAATAAGGATTAATATAATTGTTTAGTTACAGTTTTATATTTAAGATTAAAACATTAATTTATTATAAAAAACTTTTTCTTTCTATAGGAACAATTGATAAATTAGATAACTGTTATTCTCCATTTTCATTTTATATCTTTATTCTTGATATGTGTAGGATTTTAAATTTTCTATTATTCGATTTATAAATTCCAATATTCATCTTTCTCTATAATTATTTATTTTCTTCTGCGTATGTTATATCATTTTTATTCATTGTCCATGTTAATAGAAATTATTTTTAATTATCTATTCTTTTCTTTAAAGTATTCTAAAATTAAACTGTTTTTTCATTCGTTACATTATCCATCTACCTTTTATAAGTATTTTGTGTAGCACTAAGTTTTAAAAGTAGCCAGTCTTCTCTTTTAAGTAATCCTAATTGTCAAGTTTTGACCTCATATAGGGGTACATTTCAGACATGTTTTTTCATATTTTTTTATTTATAAATGAACTAGTTTATTCTTCTTATAGAAAGTATTATTTACTTAATTGAATTGATTAATAATTTACATAATATTTATACTATCATTTTTTTACTACATCTTGGCTAATATTACTTTTTTAAATTGTTTTTTAGCACACACACACACATACATATATACACACATATACACACTCTACTCACACTCATACACACATTGATACACACATATACACACACTTATACACACACTTATACACACACGCATACACACATTAATTCACACATACTCACACATAAACACACATATATATATGTACGTATAGAGAGAGAGAAAGAGAGGGAGAGAGAGAGAGAGTGGTTTAA
>CM068316.1:13849499-13854499 GCA_034766995.1 Acanthacorydalis orientalis | reverse complement strand
TCCAAAACTTATAAGGAAAATATAATGTTAAGGATTACTTAGGGTATTAGGTTGGTAGAAAAATAATTGTTGGTTAGGACATACAAATTCATATACATTTTTTTATTTAAGTGGTTTTAAGTAGACCAGAACTGTTGAATGGCGTACACCTAACTTTTGTGCATGCTCTTGAATTATTATGCGTGGTTTTGATTCAACTAACGTCTTTAATTGGTCGTTAAGAACTGAAGAAGGATACTCACGACTTTCTTCATCTTCAAGGCTCTCGTCTCACTATGTAATTTTTGAAACCACCATTGCACCATTTGTTCCTTAACAGTACATCAAAAGCATCGTTTAGTTTACGAGCAGTTTCTGTTGCTTGCCACCCGTTTTGAACTCATAAAAAAAATTGCTTTTACTTGCTTCTTTTTCATTTTTAATCCAGTAGCCTAATTTATAGTAAAATTTATAATAAAACCAAAGTTGTTACCAAAATACATACTGAAAAATCTACTTTAATATTATATTAAAATGAACACAATGAAAATTACACTTTCATTGAAAAAAGATTATTAGAATTCAGAAAACAAAAATCGTAATTATTTTTCTACCAACCTCATATATAATTAAAGTTCAAGAAACTCCATTAATATACATTTTTCATGGAATTCATTTCGGAAATCATATTCTTGCTATTACAGCACTATGAATGGTTGCAGGATAAAAAACCTTATTTTTTAATAAAATCCGTTTTTATTTTACTACATTTGTTAAATACTCATATGTAATACTCATATTTGTATTACTCATATTCGTTTGTACTCGTATGTAATTTTCTAAACCAATTGGAAATTTTTTTAATTTATATTTTTGAAAAATTCATTTTTTACTTTTCTTTATGAATAATTGGTTGTATATATTTTGTATATATATATATATATATATTAAAAGAATAAGTGTATACAAAATTGCTTTTATAAAATGAATCAAAAAAAAA
Source organism: Acanthacorydalis orientalis (assembly GCA_034766995.1). Taxonomy (NCBI): domain Eukaryota; kingdom Metazoa; phylum Arthropoda; class Insecta; order Megaloptera; family Corydalidae; genus Acanthacorydalis; species Acanthacorydalis orientalis. The sequence goes on along the minus strand of CM068316.1, from coordinate 13,853,520 downwards.
TTTAAACTTCGATTACATATAAAACATATTGCAATATAAGTGTTGTGAACTGCTGAATTGTATTATAAGCACAGTAGTTCTTTAAATCATTTTTCAAGTATTTTTATTCTAACTTACAATCTCTCAAAATGCAATCTCAGAAATCTCATATATTTTTAATATCATTTTCTTTATATAGTCAAGAAAACGTTTTATTATCGAAAAACTTATTGAATTTCTTTCTCACAAATGGTACGATTTTAAAATTGTTTTATGAATTTGAACACTATGCTTTCTTTTCAATTTTTCATACATTCGAATTTTATGACATTTTATGTTTTTAGTACCTTACTGTAAATAATTAAATTATTATTGACTAAAATCCTTAATTTTTTTGTGAACTACTAAAATATTGTTAAAAATTTAGACAATGTGTTTAGAAAATATATTTTTAAGTTGTGCTTTTATTTATGATATGATATTTATCAATAATTATTAGTATAGATAAATAATAACAGTTTAAAAATATTTTAAAACAATTTAAATCATATAGTTTAATATTTTATAGTTTCGTTCAAATGAATAAAAATGTAATAAATATTTTCGAAGTAAGAAAGAAGATTAAATAATTTTCTATTCAAATAAAGGTGTAAAAAATGTTTATAATTTATGCATGAATATAACATCAATATTTTAATAAATGACTATTTCGAATTAACAAACTTATTCTCTTTCTTTGTCTACTTATATGAATAGTGAGCGTTTAAAGAAAAAAAAGTATTATTAAATATATCATTTGTATTAAGTTAAGCATTTTAAACTTTATCAATAAATTTATAAATGTTATTATTAAGAATACGAAACTGTAGATATTCTCAGTTCAAACACATTTTCTTAATTGCTATGAATTTCTAATTATATAAATATATGAAGTTTAAACTTTTTCAATTTTGTGTTTCATATTTTAAAGCAATCAGTTATTTGTTTGTAAATGTGTAGTTTTTGAAACAATTAAATTCTTTGTTGTAACATGTTATTCAAAATGAATATAGTTTTAAATGAATGTAGAATATTTGTATAGAAACGATTGCATTAATTTTTACATTTATTCGGTTTATAAATAAAAATAAGTCTAATAATTATTAGGTTGATAGAAAACTAATTGCGGTGTATGACCTGTAAATTCATATATATATATATATATATATATATATATATATATATATATATATATTAATTTAAGTGGTTTTAAGTGGCTCAAACTGTAGGATGACTAACACCTTACTTTTGTGCAAGCTTTCGAATTGTTGTGCGTGGTTTTGATTCATCTAACGCTTCAGTTGGTTGTTATGAACTAAAGAAGGACACCCGTGTCCTTCTTCATCCTTAAGTCTCACATCCCCAGCATGAAATTTTTAAAACCCCTATTGCACTGTACATTTCTTAACAGCACCCAGACCAAAATCATCGTTTAGTTGACGACCAGTTTCTTGTTGCTTTACCACCCGTTTTGAACTCATACAAAAAAAACTCTTAGTTGCTTGTTGTTCATCTTTAATTCAATAACTCAGTTTGAAATAGCAAAATTAATAATAAAACCAAAGTCAATTATACCAAAATATAAACTGAAAAATTACTTTAAAATGATATAAAAATGAACACGATGAAATTACACTTTCATTGAAAAAAATAAGGTTTAAATTCAGAAGACAAAAACTGAAATTATTAAATTCACAACCTAATGTAACTGTTTTTTAAAGATCTGTCTGATTATGTTTTTTCAAACTGCGTACCACAATTCAGTTTTATTATCAAAAATAATTTTCAAATAAACTTCTGAAAAAATATTCAATTACAGTAAAATGGAATTAAATTTGTATGTAGAAAGAATGACTGAAACATTCATTTTTAACCAAGCAAACCATCAGAAGCAATTACAGTATGTTGACTGAACTACTTTATTTATCTGTAACTCGTTCACTTGCTGTATTCAGTATGCATACAAGTTTTATTGTTTTATTATTCTTTGAATATATTCTTGTAAGATAAGCCACATTGTCGACAAAGATTTATGAAAGATATAAGAGAAAATCTATACGATTTCTGAATAAGTAATAATATATTTTTTTATTTTTAGAATCGATTTAGTATTTTTTCTTTAAGTTTCTGGAAATAAACTAATGATTTTAAAAGTGATGTATATTTTTAACTCCATTGCTATAAACTGCTGAATTTACGAACAGTTTAATTTTTATATTTTTTTAAGTTAAGCTAATGATTTATATTTAGAAAAGCTAGCATTTATTATAGTGATTTACTGTTTCAATTCAAAGCTTGGATTATATAAAATATAGAAGAATTTTTTTCTATATTTTTTTTCACTTTTTGTCTTTTTTACTACTCAAAACGTTGTAATTAAACTACTGTCTCACAGGTTCGGTTAATGCTTATTTTTTTCACAATTATAAACATAATTCAATAGATGACTCAGATACAAGATAACTTAAATATTCTCATTTTTTACATGGAACTAAACTATCAAATATTTTTGTAAACTGTATAGATCAATGAGTGATGTTTCTCTGATGATTCACTTGTGTATTTTTAAACAATAAAAACTAACACAAAATATTCGTCTATTAAAATTATCCTCAAATAAAAAATCATCAAACATGATTTGGGTTTGATTTCGTTTTATATAATGCTACTAGTGTCATTTAATTCCTAAATTATATTTTCGAGTTCTTTTCAGCTATTTGCAATGATAACATGACAATCAAAAAATCGAATATATAGTTTTCTGCCTTTTTCTGTATATAGTTTATACAGTTTTGTCAATTTATAGTTTATATAGTTTTATCTTATCGAATATATAGTTTTTTGCCTTTTATTTTTATTTTGTAAAAGTTATCATTTACCTGAGATGACTGAAAAGTTTAGCGTACAAGCTCACAGCTTGTTTTTACAATTTTCTTTTTATTTAATTTCGACACTTATCACATTTATTCTATTCATTATACATATTATACTATTGTATAATAAACATCAAACTCAAGTAGAATCGATGCTTAAGACTTTCATTATTAATGGGATAAATGTCCCATCGATTTTCAAAAATTTCTGCCTGGGAATAATTTACATAATGAAATAATAGTAAAAACTGGTAGGGCAAAACATTCCAGGAATATATCTTTTATCCCAGATGTCGGAATATTATTGGACAATAATTTTGGATAATTTTAACTACTATTTAATGTAATTTTACTGTTTACCAAAATAAATCAAGACAAAACTCATATTGATAGTGTTAAAATAAAATAAGTGACTATTACTTTCACAAATATTTTTTACTTTGACCTCAGAACAATTTGACATAAACCACTAAACAGTTTCTGATCAAAAAATGTTTAATAATTGATTATTAATCATTTTATGCTGATATACTTTTTAATTCTATAATTCTCAACATGCTGTTACAGAAAAATTGCACAAGAAAATCGAAAATATTTAAGAATCAATTATTGGATATTTTTATTCAGAAAAAACATTTGGGTTTGTGGAGTAAGTGAAAAAGTACTAAAATTTATTTGAAAGTATAGTTTAGTACACTTATAGTTCAACTCAAATATACATTACTCAAAAATATATTATTCCCATTTAAAAACAATATGGGAAAATGTCTACTGCTCTCTTATAAAAAAGTATTTTTTGATAACTTTTTTATTTAATCTAATCCATTAATCCATTTAACCTACTCCATTTAATCCTTCAAAGCATTTTTTAACTTGGTCGTAAGAATCAAAATGTCTTCCTATTGATGTTTCGCTTTAATATAAGGTCCAAGTGGAATTCAGATAATCTCATATTTCGGATATATGGAGGGTGTGGGTGGATGTGAAAATTTGTTCCACTTTAGGGATTTCTAAGTAAATTTTGATATATATATATATCATTATCATGATTATCACACTTCAGTTACAATGGTCACTAAATACAAAAAATGTATCTTAAATTAATCATAGTTTTAACGTATTCTTATGAG
>CM068316.1:13809499-13841999 GCA_034766995.1 Acanthacorydalis orientalis | reverse complement strand
GCTAAGGGCGTGAGTGTATATGGAGGATATCACACCACTATAGTGAAACATCTAAAAGTAGCAGTAAAGGAAAAAAGAAAGGAAAGGGGGAGAAGGTGTATTACTCTTGCAAGACAACGCACCCGTTCACAGGAGTATTGTTGCAATGGCTGCAATCGATAAATTCGGCTTAGAGATTCTGAACCATCCTCCATCAAGTCCAGATCTAGGCCCTTGTGATTTTTATTTATTCTCGAATTTGAAGTAAGAGTCATGCGGGAAGAAATTTGGGGATGTTGAAGAGGTAAAGGCAGCAATTTGGGCCTATTTTGGGTTGAAAGGCAAAAATTATTTCTATGTAGGCTTAAAGACATTTATTCAACAATCTGAAAAGTGCATTAGAGTCAAGAGAAAATATATTGAAAAAGAAAAATAATGATTTGATTTATTTTATCCCTCTTCTTCTTTATTCTGAGATTTTTTGAGCTTCCCTCGTATATTAAGAATTTATAAAAAGTCGAAATTAATAATAAAGAGAATAACCATACTGGTTAGCACTGTGTATACTGTAATATTATAATAAAGACAAATGAAACTAGCTATCATCTACTATATTTATTGTCATACTGAATGAATATAGAAAACATTGAGAGTAATTTTGACTTAAATATTAGAACCGAACGAGAACCGAACAGCATGAAATAACTATTATATGGATGAAAAAAATAATAAATATAAATGGATTAAAAACACAAAAAATCATCTAAACGTACCAATTAAACTAGTCAATGTTCATAATTTACAATTATCATTATTGCATATAATATTTCCTTCTAACTTAAAATATATGAAGCTGTTTTACGTTTATAATTTTTATACATCAACTATCTTTTTTACTCTATATTAATTTTCATTCAGTTAAAATATTTATAAATTTCAGTATTGCGAAATATTTTTTTTAATATAATTCTTACCTTTTGTATATATTACATGCGATTTAAAACTTGTTATTAAATTTATATCCTCAAAGCATGTTTACTAGAAATTTATAAAAATATCGACATGCATATCGTTTATATATATATATATATATATATATACACACACACACACATATATATATATATATATTTATAAATGTACATCTGGGAAAAATTCATGCGAGGCAGATTTAATTCCCTGGTGAAAACAGTAATCACATTTCAGTAAATGATAAATTGATGAACATTTCACGCATGATCTATTTCAATACACTTTTTTCCTGATATGTATCAGCCTTATATACATATTTTTTTTGAAATTTAAAATTAAATAGTATTGAAATTCTTCTCAGGCGTACGTTTTTCTTGTCACGTTTGGCAATGCGTGACAAAACTTTGAAGCTGTGCAAACATATACTAAAGCATTAGCTTGATATTATGTATAGAAATACATTCACGTGTATGTAACTACAAAGCTTTTTCGGCTATGTATATCACACTTTGTAAACTAGATCAATAGTATTAATGGTTATATGTGTGCATACGAATTTGTAGATACATATATTTATTTTTTATTTCTATTTTTATACGAAACGCGGAAGTAGGAAGTTTGTTCGGAGGGTTTATTGAATTTGTTCGAAATTTATTGTAAACTAAATCTGTAGATTTTATAGAATAATGTAATACCACAACAGTACGAAGTGAATTCAAATAATAGTCATAACCGACAAGATGCATATTTTTTTTTACTATATTTCTTCTTTTTGCAGTATTCATTATAATTATTCAAGAAATGTTATATCAATAATATACAAGCGTATTAAATTATTATCAAATCATTTTTTAAACAACTTTTCGTTTTCAAGATTTTATTTTTTTATATATAACCAAAGGGCTCTACCCCGTAGTTTCTACGCTCATCGACCACCGGCAGGGTCATGCCTCCTGCTCTCTGACACTCGATCTCTTGCAACAAATGTCAGAAATTAACAAATTGTACACAAAAATAATCTGTGTAAAATGTAAGTCATAAAATTTTTATTGAAAAGGTTATGTATAAAATTAACAACAAAACACCATGTTAAAATGTGTAACAATTTTTTTACACTAAAGCTTTGCTGAATATAATATTTTCAATAAATTTCTTATCAGTTTTGCACTGAAATTATATACTCTATTTCATTGTACACCGTAAGAGAGTTACATACATGTGACTGATGTCATCCAATCAGAACAGAGACCATGCGATTTCCATCAACCAATCATTGATGATCGGGAATGGAAATGGTTAACGTATTACTTGTCGTATATAGCGGGGGGAGGGGGAGCGGCGTTGTGAGGAGGTGATCTACACGAAAAATAAAAAGAAATTTTTGTACGGAAATTTTATGATGGAATTATTTTTTATATATAGAAAGATAACTGTTTTTCTAGTAAAGTAGGTACTGAATTTGAAACTGTATAGAATTGAAAAAATTAAATATAAAGAAGAATATGTCTTTCATTAAAAACATGTCCAATTCTTTCTATAACATAAAAATAATTCAGTATTGATGCGCTCCCATGACTTATTCGCTCTCCGATTTATTGATAACGATCACGTGGTCTCTGTTCTGATTGATTAATATCAGTTACATGATATTTGATTTCAGTGTAAAACTGATTAGAAATTTATTGAAAATATTATATTCACTGAAGACTTAGAGTAAAAAAATTGTAACACATTTTAACGTTGTATTTTGTTATGTTAATTTTTATAAACTTTTTGAATAAAAAATTTACGACTTACATTTAACGCGGATTATTTGAGTGTATAATTTGTTAATTTCGTTTATTTGTTAGGAGGAGAGTGAGCTTTAGCGAGTGGGCCGCAAAGCTCTCCCGGGACTTGGAGAGCGCAGAGAGCAGGAGTTAAAGCTCTTCCAGGGGTTGGTGAATGTAGCGCCGTAGTTTATAAATAATTACATTTTTTTACAAATTGAACATTAAAATATTCATAAAATAACTATTTATTAAAAATAATATTCTATTCACAAAAAGTGTGAGAGAGAGGAGATTAAATACCATACCAAAATTTTGAATGTAATTACACTATATTGACTGTTAAAAAGGAAATCTAATTCATTTTATTTTAAATTCATGTGTTTACCTCCTCAATTTCATAATTAGATTATAATTTTAAAATATTTAGTAATAATGTAACGTTTTCTATTTTTTATTAGCCGATTTACTATTAACATACTTTTTTTAATGTTGTTTAATGTCAATAGTATATACTTACTATGTTTGTGTAAAATGTTTATTTAGCAAATATAGGACACGTACGGTAACAGGAATTGCAGGGATTTTTTTGGATTTAACTATGCATCTTAAAATTGTACACCGGATAAATTTTCTGTAAAAAAATAAAATAGTTAAATGATCAGTTTATAGTTAATTATCAGTATAATACAAGTTTCACCGGATATATTATTTGAATAAGAAGTATATAAAATTTATATAAAGAAACCGTTTCTTGTAAAAGATTAAATTACTTTTACATATAAAAAGTTATTCATAATCATTTAAAATTTTCAATTGCTCAGAGAAGGTTACAATAAATACCTAAATCTTATACAATTTAATGTAATATACAAGACAATCTTATTCAACACAATTGAGAGATCAGGGAATTTATGTACTTTTTCGTTGTTTTTTATCGTCTAAACTAATAATTATAAAAATTTGGTCTGTTCGAATATTATAATAATTGTTACTCTTCGATTAGTTAAAATCAAATTATACTAAGAAGGTTGGCAGAGGGTGGCATATACTATATGATATTATTAATATATATAAATATATGTATATATATATATATTATACTCTTGTCAGTGTTATAAGAAAAACAAATAAAAATTACTGTTTTAAACGGACATTTTCCAACAGCTCTTATCAAAAGAATTAAATTATGAAGTACATTTCTTAAAATGGAATTATTTGTTCAATATTTATTTCATAAGTTTTTTTTTATTAAAAAATAAAACAATTTAAGTCATTTGGTTGTTTACTAATAACACACACTCATATATATATATATATATGTGTGTGTACATATATATATATATATATATATATATATATGTGTATATATATATATATATATGTGTATATATATATATATATATATGTATATATATATGTATATATATATATATATATATATATATATAAATATACATATATATATATATAAATTAATAATATTTAGATAATTGTGTTTCCCATACAAAACAGTCATCTTTTTAATATGAAAGTTTTTTTATTATCATTTTTACAACACTCTGAGGATAAACGGAAACTTATCAGTTATAAAGGAATAAAATGTGTAAGATACCACTGGTTAAAAGGATAATAAAAGAAATGTCACGTAACTATGATGCCATCAAAGACTTTGGTCATTGTATTAACAATTTAACGAATTTTCTATTAGTTTCGAGAGAATCTAACGTTAAAAGCAAATAAAAATAAAAGTGAGTCGTATTATAGATATAGTAAATTAAATGTCGACTGAAATTTATACATTTCGAAGGTGTGATATGGAAGAAATGGTTTTAATTAAAACTAACATTGGAAACGAAATTATTATCAGTTCTTATTGTGAAAAATTCATTCCAGTTTCATAAAATTGAACAGGTTTTATTTGTATTTCTTTTTGTTTATTTTTCTGTAACATGGATAATGAATATTCTTTATTCTTTTATAATTTAAATTTAACTATATAGTTTCTTTTAATATATGTATTTTTAACAGTTTTATTCTTGAGTAAAATATCAAATCTCAATATTGAACCAAAGTACATACATCAATAAACTTGTAATTTACTGTAATTAAACAAAAATATATGATGAAATAAAACAGATTCAAAATGAATTATATGAAAAAAATAAAGCATTTATATTATTTTATTTATATTGTGTACAAATAATTCCTTTTTCAAGTAATTTTAAATTGTTAATTCTTAGTTAGTAATGAAATATACATATTTTAAAGATGTAATTTCGTGATTACACATTTACTTAAATAATTCATAATTATTACGTTGGTAGTAAAATAATTGCGGTTTATGGCCTTTAAATTCATATACATTTTTCTCATTTTTGATTTTCCTAGCTGTTTTAAGAGGTTCAAAACTGTTGGATGACTAACGCCTAACTTTTGTGCTAGCTCTCGAATTGTGTGTGGTTCTGATTCAATTAACGCCTTCAATTGATCGTTATGAACTGAAGAAGGATGCCCGCGACCTTCTTCATCTTCAAGGTATCACCATTGTACCGTACGTTCCTTAATAGTACCCACATCAAAAGAATCGTTTAGTTTACGAGAAGTTTCTGCTGCTTACTGCCCATTTTGAACCCATACAAAAATGCTCTTATTTACTTCTTTTCCATCTTTAATCCAACAGCACAATTTGAAACAAAATTAATAATAAAACTAAAACCAATATTACTAAAATTCAGATTAAAAAATACACTTTCAAATGATATTAACACGAACATAATTAAATGATACTTTCATTGAAAAAAAGTTAAAGCTAGAATTCCGAAAACAAAAATCACAATTATTTTCCTACCAACCTAATAATTGATAACAAATCAAGTTTATAATTTTGAATATCCCATTATATTCAATGTACATATTATGTTTATTCTTTGAAAGAAACGAAGAAGTTCATTATTTGAATTTCACAAACGGAATACTTTCATTTACATCAGAATAGCAAAAAAAATGTTTTGATGAAAATACAGAAGTAACTTTTAGTAAAGAAATCAGTCTACAAGTCCAGAATGAACAGATGCACTCTGAAACAAATTTTACCTAGACACTGCATCACGTCAACCTCCATGTTCAAAAGCACCGAAGACATAAAGTAGAATCTTACTTATAACAAGAAACAGTGAACGTCGGATACTGCAATTTTACTTCTCCCTTTGTGTACATTTCGCCTGACGTAATGCGTGTCAAGAAAATCGTACTGAACGAAAGAACAGACGCAAACAGGATAGGAATAGTTGATGCGATGACGAAAATTCATATTTGTCTCTGTTCGACGGACTCGTCCGCATGGTTTTTCAACGCTTCTGTACAATTTTGTTGCATCTGGGACCTTGTTACAACATATTAAAATTTACTTAAGAGTTTTAAAGTACTTACATAGTGTGTAGCTCTTACTACTTTACTACACCACCACTACGTAGTTAATATGAATATTTCTACTCGGCGGGCCAAAAAGGAATGCTATTTACTTTGGAAATTTGCACGTGTAAATTAACAAATTTGAAATGTTAGTAGATTGTTCTGTAGGCTTTCTACGGTTTAATAAAGTCCTTGTTATTTAATTTGCTGTCGTTTTAAAGCTTACATTTAGATTACAAAATTGCATATGTCTATATTTATGTACATACATGCATACATATGTATATATATATATATATATATACATATGTATACATATAATATATATATATATATATATATATATTTAATAATCATTTTTAAAAAATCATTTCAGTCTAAAACTAAAAATAAATTTGTTATCTCAGAACAGGTAACTTATTTATTTAGACTGATATTACAATTTTTTCATTTTAAAGCAATAAATATCTCCATATATTACATTTATTATGTCTCATATTATACTTTCTCTATTATACTGTGTAGTAACGAATCTTGTCTTTAAATTCTGCACTTATATATTAAAAAGAAAATTTATTATTTTCTTTAAGGAACAAGTGTGAATTGTATATTAACTTATTCATTAATTTTTGGATTAAACCATTTTCATTTATTATTAATAAAAAAAATATTTTTCAAGTTTTATTTCGCTTAATTTGTAACTATTTCACAGTAGACAATAATAATAAAATACCTGCCACAACAAGTTGTTGAAGTGTGTCATAAATGTGAGCGATTTATTATATACGTCACATTTTATTAACAAAACGATTTTCTCAGACGCTTTTAATAAGCTTCGAACTCGATAACATTTTTAACTGAAAGAAGAACAGACACAAATAGAAATGTTTTCGTTACTTTTTCTTCATTGCTGTTATTTCAAGTTTAATATAAGCAAAAAAAGACGAACGAAATATGAATGACTAGCAATCAGTGTGATTTGACAAATAAGTAATATTATATACCCTATTATAAATAGTTAATAAAGATTTTAATGTAGGTATGACGTTTTATATGGACATATATTTTTTTATAGTTTGTTCTGTAAAAAGTTCGGTGATCATTTGTTCTAGAAAATTTTTTAAAGCTATTACGATATTAATATTACAATAAATATATAAAAATAAATATATTTCTGGTTGATTAAGGATTTCAAATTGTATATATATATATATACAATTGTATATATATATATATATATATAGTAGAAATAATACAATAATATTGAATACTGTTTTTTTTTTTTGTATATTTAAGACCTGAGCTTGAATTTAATCTTGTAGCATATCTTACCTTTCATCAAAGGAATGGTCACTAAAATCTATTTATTCTAGAAATATTTTTAAAGCTGTTACGATATTAATATTATAATAAATATATAAAAATAAATATATGTTTGCTGTTTATATATATATATATATATATATATATGTTTATATATGTGTATATATATATATATATATATATATATGTATATATATATATATATATGTATATATATATATATATGTATATATATATGTATATATATATATATGTATATATATACATATATATATATATATATATATATATATATATAGTAGATATAAAACAATAATTTTGAGTACTTTTTTCATGTTTTTCTTTTAAGTCCAGAGCTTGACTTTCTAGAAGAATCTTGTAGTATCTCTTATCGTTCATCAAAGGAATGGTTACTAAAATCTACATACCTACTCTCTAGAGAGATATAAAATATTATATTTACATCAAAGAGTGCAACAGAGAATTATTAATAAAATAAAAAGAAAATACTGAGTCTTCCAAACACTTATTATCGATCTATACAAAAAGTTTTTTTTTGTTCCCAGTTTTTCATGACAGCAAACACATGCATCCTTGTATCATTAACTTAAATTCATTTTGAATAAACCGAATTGTTCACTTTTAACACATATACAATTTATTGTACAAGTATTTGACTACTGCCCCCATTAGTCAAATTTATTTTTTAACATTCAATTTTTATCCATTAGAAATTTGTTTTTCAATTTCAAACTTTAAAGGTAATAATTATCGAATTTAGATAAATTTTTGGACGTTTCATAGAATTAATTTGGACTTTGGCTAAATTCGTTTTCACAAATTAATTAATGCCACATAAGAGTTCCTTTTCCAAATTATTCTAATATTATTTATTTGATAGTTTGGTTTCTTATATGAATTTTAATGCCATGACATTTACAGTTCTAGAATGGAATATATAAAAAAAATCGAATTGTTATTTATGTATGTATTTTTTCTTCAATTATTTAAATTAAATAATTTTATAAAACAGCGGCTTTCTTATTTGTATTATCAATTCCTTTGTGAATCGAATAAAGTTGATGTGAGAAAAAATAAAATTCTTTTTTTTCAAGTAAACAACCTAATTTATATGTGTAAAGCTGATAATACATTAAAGTATATATTATTTCTCAGTAAGAGATATTTCAATCCACTCTCGTCATCTAAAAAAGTATTCCATCAAACGACATCCAGACTTATCAATTTTTTTACAAATATGACGTCAATCCAATCTCTCTATTTACGATATGTATGCGTTGTTCTTGTAGACAATCATTCATTGTTATTTCTTATGTATATTTCGTATGTAGACGCAATGTTTGCTTGACACGTTCTCTTAAACACAATTTAGTTAATGGAATCTATTGATAGCACTTCAAAAGACTGGAATTAAATCGATAATTGATTACTGGTGCTGGCATTTATTTTGAATGTTCCTTAAAGCAATTAATAATATGAGTACATTCTACATATTTGTGTTTAATATATATGTGTATACAAGTAAACACATGTAGACGTGTCAATGTGTAAATGGAAATAGCGACATGAAAGCGAAAGGAGCGATGGAAAGATTACTTTTAAGAAACACATTATAAGAACTGTCATTGAGAGTTCAATGTATAAAAGAAAACACTAACGGTTGATATTTACTCTGAGATTATTTTGATGTCTTAATCTAAATAATATTCTTCATTATATATCATTTTTTGATATATACTTTAAATATAATGAGTAAGCAGATCAATTATTTTATTACATCGATATTAAAATATTAATTATTAGAAATCTGGACGTATTCATATTCAAACAATGAGTGTATATTTATAAAAAATAATTTTAAGCTGAAAAATATGTTACTCGCATTTCTGTCTCTCCCTATGTATATATATATATATGGATTCAGTTTCATTTCAATCTAGAAATATTTCTGTGTTGGCTCTTTTATTATTGAATAAGGTGAAAACAATTACAATAGCCTGTATTAAGAATTATTTTGATATCTTTTTTCTATAAACTCCGTTTCAAAGAGAGACAGTTCAATTTTATTTATATCCTAGTTAAGGTGAGATTAAAGTGAGAAATTAAAACAGTTAGTAAACTGTTATAGCTTCTTTAGTACTAGATTTAGTAATGTTACATTTAGGTAATCAAGGTTTAGTAGAGCAGAAAGCAATATACGAGTACTTTCATCATAAAATGAATTTTATGAAAATGATGATCATTCTTTAATGTAACTCGTGGAATTATAATAGAGTTGAGTTGAACACTGAGGACAAATTCACTATTACAAACAACTTAGTTTTTCGCTGAGCAACCACAAAAAAAAATTTTTCGTCAGAAATCATTATTGATCATTTTTTATTTTTTTTTATTTAGATATTTCGATGACAGTTTCATCATTTTAGAATGCCATTGAAATGCAATTAAAAAACGATAAAAAATAAACAATATTTTTTTTTGAACATTTTAAACCAAAAAAATAATTATATATTTTAGAGTGAAAACAAATATTTTTGAAAGTAATCACTTGAATATTTCACAATCACTTTAATTTAGTGCTCATGATACTGTGTCATTAATTTATGCAATAAAAATATACTTATTTTTTTAACAAACTGTTTCTACTCTGAAACAATAGTCACTAGAATAAAAAAAAACATTCCTAACGCTGAAAGAATTTCTGTAAGAGCAGTTCTCGATTATAGTTGTGGATGTTTTGCACAACACACATTTCTGATTGTTGTAAAGAATAGAAGCTGAAAAAAATTTTACATGAATATTTACAATTAACTCTTCATAAGATGCAAACAGTATAACAATTAATCCATAAGATCTAAGCACTCTGAGCATTTTTTTTTCGTACTTTATGCATCACAAAACCTTCCTCCAAAGCTGAAAAAATCATTCTTACAGTTTCTGTAGTATTTTTTTCAGCTGGAATACGAAAAGTATGCAATGCCTAATATGCTGCTTTTCGGACGCCATCAAGTTCACTATTATTTTATGAGGTTATGCCAACTGATTGACTAAGATATATAGTGTTTTCAAATATTAATGTTGGCACTTAAAAATCCTAAAACGATAAGAGAATACTATAATTTTAGACAGAGTTATGATGTATTTAATTTAAAGACAATGAATTATTTTTTACAGCCAATATATTGAAGAATGAGAATATTTTAAACCAGAAAGATCTCTTGATTTAATAGGTTACTTTTTTCAAAAAATCTAAAAAAAGATATCACTTGCACAACACTTGATAGATAAAAGAATAAGGTATAGAAAGAAAATTTCAGAATTTCTTTAAAGTATTTCACAGTTTCATTACAAATATGCTCATAACATTAGAAAATTATCACCAAAATTAAGTTATCTGAAAGAGCTTAAACATAAACAGTTGAAAACATATTCTTTTTTTTAAAAAAAAACATTTTTTTAAATAAAAAAATGCATTTAAATAATTTCAAATTATTTCTCTCTCTCTCTCTCTCTCTCTCTATATATATATATATATATATATATATATATATATATATGTATGTATGTATGTATGTATATGTCTGTGTGTATCGAATTGGAATACTACAAATACTGGAATAAAACATTTATGGAAAATAAATAAATAACAAACACTTATAAAAATAAATTGCAACATCAAACCACTAGAAGCTTTGAGTAATTTTGTTTTATAACGAGCACAATTAATTTATTTTTTTTAAGACGAACGCCATTCTCTTTAATATGCATTTAACATTTTTTGCTGCACTCGAGTTTTCTACGATATTTTTTTGTCTACCGTTTATACTTCGCTTATTATGATAATAAAATATGTTATACAGACGGTATAAAAAGTGTTTATAAAAACTTTTATTATGCTATTAAAATTAACACTTAATGTTACAAAAGTTTTGAAAAGTTATCTAAATAAACAAACCGGATGTTTGTAAAATCTATAAACTGATGTAATGAACTTTATTTAAAATTACTTCATTCAGTTCATCTTTCATTTATATAATTACACATTTATATTTTTTATATTAATTATTTTCTCTCAACCTATTTTATTATTTTTGTCGGTATATCAGAAAAGTTTTACTAAGTACAGTTATTCATATTCAGTCAGTGAGAAATAAGAATAATAAACCAAAATAATTTAATAATATACTTTATATTTTACTAAACTAGCAGCGGGAAGCATTTATATATATATATATATATATATATATATATATATATATATACATATACAGTCTAACAGTAAATTTATCCCTTATATGTATCTCTATACATATAACATCATCAACTTGTAATATAAACCTAGAAAGTAATTTAGTTAGACTATATTTCTCTCCACTAAAGAATGTTTATTGCTCACTTTATTTAATAATATTTTTTTATTTTATTAAAAAGTGATCCTTTATTTTTTTATTTTCAATTTTGGTCAGAAAAAAATACTAACTATTTATTTCATTGTAAGAATATTGAATGAATTTCATTAAAATTTAAACTGCAGAACAGAAATTTACAGCTTTGTACTTACCGTTTCGATAATTTTTCAGTTATTTGTATCAAAGAAAATTTAAATATTTTTTTTATTATCAAACTGAAAGACTATTAGTTTGAAGAAATTCTTATATTTTTCCAATACTACAGTTATTATGTGAAATAAATCTTCTGGGTATTTGTTTTTTCTTATTAATCTCGAATTCTAAGTCACAAAGAAAAATATATGGGTATTTAAATTAAAATGTATGCTTGCTGTTGCTGAATATTCCTTCATAAATTAACATTAAATTCATAAAATTATACGATTTTATTTTGAGCACAAATATTAAACTAAACAAGTTAATTTTTTTTCCTATTTAACTTTGTAGTATCTAATCATATACTTTCATTTAACATGTGAATTTTTCAGCTATTTTATTAGGTTGGTAGGAAAATAATTGCAGTTTTATCTGAACTCTAACCTTATTTTTTTCAATGAAAGTATCATTTCGTCTTATTCATGATAATATCATTTTAAAGTGCATTTCAGTTTGCACTTTGGTAACATCGACTTGTTTAATTATTAATTTTATTTAAAATTTGGCTGATGAGTTAAAGATAGAAAAGAAGCAAATAAGAGAAATTTTTTTGTATTAGTTCAAAACGAGCGGCAAAGCAGCAGAAATTGCTTTTAAATGAAACGATTATTTTAGTGTGGGTACTGTTACGGAATGTACGATGCAAATGTGGTTCCAAAAATTTCATGCTGGGGACAAGAGCCTTGAAAATGAAAAACGTTGCGGACGTCTTTCTTCAGTTCATAACGAACAACTGAAGTGTTAGTTCAATCAGAACCATGCACTTGGACAAAAGTTAGGCGTTAGTCATTCAACAGTTCTGGACTACATAACATAGCTAGTAAAATCAAAAAAGACAACTGGACAACTGGATGCATAAACCGCAATTATTTTTTTACCAACCTAAAACAAACAATGCAATTTTCCTAATCAAAAATGTTCATTAGTTGATTATTGATCATTTTTGATTACTGTTTATACACATTTAGATGGTGATAATATCTGTCTTGGTACAAGCAACAAACATCTACAATTTAAACCTTAAAATATTTTTTTTATAACTGACATTTTTCTGTATATATATTCTAAACAAGATGGCATCACCATCGAAATATGTATAATCAATAATCAAAATTAATGATAAATAATCAATTATTTAATAAAAAAATATTATGGGATAAGTAAAATATTCATTTGTGAAAATGGATTGTCACAGTGTCAAAAATGTATCGTGATAAAAATTTCTTATTGTTTTTATGTCTTATAAAGGAAATTGTGCTTTTTTACTTTCCGACAGTATATTTTTTTAAATGAAGAAATGTTTAGTTCACAGCCTGCTGTGATCTAAACATTTATCACACAGTGCTCAGTGCACATCACACAGTGCTCTAGCACTCTCAATTCTAATTTCTAAATTTATTTATATATATATATATATATATATAATAGAGATTACAAAATAACATCAACAGATTTTCAATGCTTTTTAATAAAATATTAAGTTATTACAAAAAATTAGTATTGATAATGTAAAGTTATTTGAAATGATTGATTTACCAGTTTCCTTGCTGCATTTAATGTAAATTTAATTAGAAATCATTCAAAAATTATAGTTCATTCTATTTTTTTTAATGTACATACTAACTTCAGAATAAATTAATCAACTTAACTATATATATATATATATATATATATATATATATATATATATATATATATATAGTTTAAAGGACAATAAAAAAGAGAAATAAAACGGGACTAAAATACTTATCTCGACATTTGATTCAGGTGCTCGCATTTAGTGCAAATTAAATTGCATGCAATTTAACAACTTTAAGTAGGTATATGAAGTAATTGTACATGGTAGATATATTTTCACACAGTAATACGATCCTCGCGCTGTTTTATCGATCCACAAAACCGTAGAATGTTTTGTAATCCAATCTTGCATCGTGCATCAAACGACGTACAACCTACTAGAAAGCTTTTCGCAACATCTAAATTTGGAAATCAAACACGAATACAACTGATACTGATTACATGACATCTAAACAAGATGTTGTTGTAACGCTCCATCAAGTTTTGCCCTTAACTTTCCATCATATTTTGTTTGTTGCTTTAGGGCAACGTGTTAATTAACGTTTTTACAGCATTCACTTTAATGTCTGAAATATATATTCGTGTGATTGATGTTTATTGCACACATTTTAGATTCTTTGATTTATGAGATAGATAAAAATATTTATTTTTAAAATAAAATTTATTTTATTTTTAATTTTTTTTTTGTTTATTATAAGTTAAAATTAATCAATAAAAATGTTTAACGTAGAAATTAATTTTTAAATTCGCTTAAAAATATTATTAATTGATATTTCGGACAGAGATTCTTAATTAGTATGACTCGAATTGGTTAAGGATACTCCGCAAGATATCTATAATTTTTTAAAAAAATGTGAATTATTTATTCAAAAAAATAACTCCCATTTTCAAGCGAGCAAACAAACTCATTATATATAAGGGTCACATGAACATTATTTTTCAGTTGTCGTTATGTTATATCTCAATACTTATACATGTAAAATAGGAAAAGTCAACAAATGAACATGCATATTATATGTTATCCTATTCTCTAAATAAAATAATAAGAATATAATTTCTAGTCGTTTCTCAGTAGTGAAGTTAAAAAGAAATAGAAATAAATGCAGAACATTAAGAATAAATATAAATAAATCAAATATATATATATATATATATATATATATATATATAAATCTGATTTCATTTCAGTTGAGTGGTATTACTATATTTTGTCTCTATTCTAACTGCATTATACAAATATAATTGAAATACTATATATAAACGTGTAATAACAATTTGGTTAGGATTATAAATTGAAAACAAAAAATCAACTTTATAAAAATAAGATTAAAATTTGTTTATTAGTGATATTCAATTGATTATTTTATTTTTCTTCTTCAAAATAATTATTGAAACTCGTATAAAAATATTCGTGTGTTTGAAGAAAAAAATATTAATTATTTTAAAGTATTTCATATGAAAACGTATGAATAATTTAGAAACTATTGTTTTTAAAAAATCAATTTTATATTTTTAAATGAAAGAAAAGAAAAAACTATTAGATTTTTAGAATGATTGATATAATAATTGTTCATATTCAATAAATTTCTGTAAACCGTACTGTAATGGTATCTTAAAATGTTGTTAACAAAAACTGGAGGGCTTTGCACTCTTCTTGCTCCGCTCCCCATGGAGCTTCTCCACCTCTCGTTCCTCTTTAACAAATAACATAAATTAGCAAATTATACACACAAAATAATCCGCGTAAAATGTGTCGTACAATTTATTGGTAAAGTTTATAAAAATTAACAACAAAATACAATATTAAAATTTGTAACATTTTTTTTATACTAAAAATTCAGTAAATACAATATTTTGAATAAATGTCATCAGTTTTACATTGAAAACGTATACGTCTCCTTCGTCGTAAAAACAAGTGATCTCCATTAACCAACCAGAACACGAATAATCGGTTACACTTGACGACGATCACGTTTTGATTTTTTATTAATAAAAAGATATAATTTTTAAAATCCTTTTTTAATCACAAAATATTAGTTTTGGTCAAAAGAAAAAAAAATCAATTTTCTTCTTGTATTTACTACCAGCTTCTTTACAAATAAGTTTCACATTGACTTTCAATATTAAGAACTGAAAGAGATAATAATTCAAAGATCTTCATCAAAATGTACGTGCAATCACAATGCTACGCCAAAATTAATTTCATAAATCAACTTGTTTTTCCATTAAATGTTATAAGTTTTCTGATCAAAAATGTTCAATAATTGACTATTTATCATTGTCGATTAATTACTGATTTCTATACCTTGTCTCTCTGAGGGTGATGGTATGACCATCTAAATCTACACAAAAAAAACAAACAAAAATAAAAACAATGGAAAAAATATTTGGAAAAATACAAATTCATTTATGATTGAATGTAGACATTTCAACAATAAAAACTAAACATAAAAAAAAATAGATATATATATATACAGATATATATATATATATATATATATATATATATATATATATGTATATGTATATGTATATGTATATATATATATATATATATATATGTATATATCTATATATATCTATATATATTCAAAGAAGTAAATTTGAGTTTTATTAAAAAATATAAAATTATTCTGTACAAACTCGATTTTAATTGTCCTATTAGGGTTAATATTTTATTTTTTATCATAATTATGTTATATAAATAAAATCACATACAAAGAGTGCCATTTTTTATATATATAGAAGCATATTTCATTCAAATTTTAATATTTAACTTCATAGCTATATTATACTTGAATTACAAAAATAATCAAACCTGAAATCACAATTCTTGTATTAGTCACTGAAAATCAAAATCAATATAATTATTCCATGCAGTTCTATATTTAATATGAAATTTTAAACCGTCTATCTCGGTGAATTATGATTACTAAGTTTTAATCCTTTCCACTATAATTTAATTATTTAATTATAATTTTATATTTAACCCTTTTCATATAAATATAATATGAACAAAATCCACAGTAAGATTACGAGTAAAGAAAATTAGTACGATAAAATTCTATGTTCGTTTCAGTAAATCCGTCGCAGAAACATTTCGAACTGATTGAAAAGGGAATTATTAATAATACTTTGAACATGATGGATTATTTTCTTGAAAACATCTATATATATATATATATATATATTAGTAAATAAATATTAAATATAGTTGATCTTTTATGTATATAAGCATATATATATATATATATATATATATATATATATATATATATATATATGAAAGATTGAAACAAGAAATTCTAGTAAAATCTATTAGTGAGAAGTAATGTAATTATAATTAAATTTCGAGTATAAAATTTTCAATATGAAATTTCTGTCATCAAAAATGAATTTCAGTTTATAATTTAAATAAACACAGTTGAAGTATAATTTAAACGGACTTGTGTGTTTACAGTCAAATTTAATATTCGTTATTAATATTTTCATGATTTTTCTACTTTATTTGGATATTTTTACATATATATGACAACATTTTTACATGAAGATCTAATTAGAAATGTATTTTAAAAATAGGTACAAATTTCATAAGTAGATTTTTCATTCATTTCCCTATCCACACACGTTTGTGTTACATTTTTCTATTGTTCTGTGCTCTAAGTATAATTGTATGACCATCGAAATGAATGTAAGGGACAATAGTAGGGATAAAAAATAATAACCAATCTATTATTGAATATTTTTGATTAGTAAAAAAGTTTGTTGTTTGTGGAATGAGTAAGATGAATGATTATATATATACACACATATAAGAATTTAGATTTCGAATTTCTAAAATTTTCATTAATATTTATATATGAAAGTATAAATAAATTTACTATTTTTAATATTCATTATTTGCAATTTTATACGAATATAGCCATAGCCATTGTATACGAATGCTTAACAAACCCATCAATCAATAAATATTTTTGGAAAATAAACCAACGAATTTGACTTAAGAAAGATATTAAAAAAAACATTAAGTAATTGCAAATAATACTTACTGTATGTCAAAACACTAAAAAAATGTTCACTTTATAAAAATACATTAATTAAATAAAGATTTAAAGACTTAACAAATTTCAAGTAAACGAGCTATATAAAAGGAAATTAAATAATATTAGCGGACAATGATGTAAGCTAAGTGGTGAATATGAATCAAAATGTTATTGTTAATTGGCAATGAAAGCATATTATTGATGACTGTTTGAATATTATTGACGAAGATCATATATGTATAAATAACTTGAATTATAATAATAAAACATCAAAGATAAAGTATGGTGTAAATACTTTAAAAAACATTAAACAATAAGAAGGTATAATTAAAATAAACGAATAGTAATTTACTAAGAATCACGACAGTCTTGAAAACTCAGTGATGTTTATAATATAAAACAATTATTAAATATCTGAAAAAAATACAATTTTGAAATTTTATTCTTTTTAGATTATAAATTAAAAAGAGGAAAAATACATTTGATTAGAAGCCATTTTTATTCTAAAAAAAAACATATTTTTAATATTTAAAAATGCAACGTGTTTCATTATTCTTTTGAAAAAATAATTTATTCCAAACTTTTTTTAAATGTTTGTCTCTATATGAACCCGTTCTTTTTTACTAGATATTAATTTAATTAGATTTAAAAAAAATTATTCAGCCTTTGTTACATAAATATTAAATATGAACGACATTATTAATCCCTTAATTTTTATTCCCTGAAATCAATATATATATATATATATATATATATATATATATATATATGCATATGTATGTTTGTGTATGTGTTTGTAAATATTGCTTTAAAATTTTTAAAAATGTATAACATAAATTTATTTATGAAACATCAAAAATAAAATTGTAATCAAAATATCAAGCACTGGGATTTTTTTAAGGGAGATATTAAATATTTTTTTCAGTGTCGGTAATTTTAATTACATACTTGACATGCATCTGTAGAATTTTTTCATCATTATAAATACAAAGTTTCTGATAGCAAACAATGTTTGCACTGAAGGATAAAAATCAGAGAAAGTTGTTTTTAATCAAATATTCAACTGTAAATACATGTTTTTGTACGCATGCATCAAATGTTTGTCACTGAATTTGATTTCATTTTAATTAAATTTGTTTTATACAAATATATATATATATATATATATAATCTTGTAAAAAAATATTTAAATTAAAGCTCCTATTTGAAATCACATAGGGATTATTATTTTTTTTTATAAATTTGTAGTGAAAAGCTACTTATAAAAACCATTTTTATTTATTTAAATAAGAAAAATGAATATGATATATGTATATATGTTTGTATATATATATATATATAGAGAGAGAGAGAGAGAGAGATAAACGAAGGTACATAAATTTAATTATAATTGTGTGCTAGAGGCATAAAAGTTTATAAATTGAATCACTTTTTAAAATATTCTTTAATTTTTCACATTAACAATTCTCTCTCTCTCTCTCTCTCTATATATATATATATATTTATATATATACATATATATATATATATATATATATATATATATATATATATATATATATCATAATTAAGTATCTCTCTGGTTATGTAAAGTTTTGATCTAAACATTAAGATCTGTTTAAAATATGAAGTATTCTTTTCCTCTTTTCTAAAACTTTGCTCCAACTGACCAGCATCTCTTTGGACTATTCAAAGAGATAATGGGAAAAAAGTCTTTCCGGCCGAATGGGATTCAATCGTTACACAAGTAGCTGCGCACACGATCAAAATATTTTTTTTCTTGTGGAATCCGCTAGTTCAGCGCAGGAGGACTTGTATTGAACACAGTAGAGACTATGTTAATAAATAGTACAATTGTTTGGTATCTACTTGCACTATACGGTAAAAAAAGGAATAATTATACTTTTTATTTGACTCATTCTTGTATGTATAAGAATTCGTAAGTTTTCAGTAACTTGTCCTTTTTTATTTATCTAAATATATTAGTGAAGTATTATTGTTTTGTGGTTAATTTTTAGATCAAATTTTTAATTAACTATATTTTATGTTGCAATATATATATATATATATATATATATATATATATATATATAGATAGATAGATAGATAGATAGATAGATAGATAGATAGATAGATAGATAGATAGATAGATAGATAGATAGATAGATAGATAGATAGATAGATAGATAGATAGATAGATAGATAGATAGATATCTGTCTAATTAATACATGTGTGTGTATTAAAAAAGTGAGAGAAAAATTGATACATTAAAAAAATCATCCAATTATAATATGTTAGACTATCCAATATATTTCAACAATTTATTTAACAAGGTGTTCCATCGAAAATTTTATATTTCAAGAAGTGATAACTAAAAGTTTGTTTTTATTCGACTTATTTATTAATAAAAATAGCATGGTAAAACGTAGGAAAAATTTTTTTAGTTAGGTCGTCGCGATGTTGCCTGTTTCGGTTTCGTCACTTTTGACATCGTTTCTGCAAATTAATGAAGACCCACCTAAAAGTGTCACTGAAAATCTGGCTAATTTCTTGTTTGATGTTCGCTTTTAGTTCGACTGTTATTGATAGTAAATTATCATACACTTTACTCTTTAGGAAGCCTAATAAGAATAAATCGAGTGGTGAAATACACCTTGGCACCTGGGAGGTCAGGTGCCTCTTCTTGATATAATTTTTTGTGAGAACAGTTCACCTACCGCCACCATAAAAATTCATTTAAGGTGAAATCACTTGGCCTTGTTTTCTTGATACCAAGGTAAGGCTATAAAGAAGCCTCATATAAGGCTATAATGAAGAATCATTATAGCCTTACTGATGCTGTAGTTGTAGCTGCAGTGTAGAGACGATTTTGTCAAGTTCAACTGCCCCTTTCTCCTGTGAACCAAACTACCCGGATCTCTTCGTACTGATTGTTGTCCACATTTTCATCGGTTCATACTGATCTTAACTGAGCACGGAGACCATTTTTTGCTATCGAGCGAGTTATATAAAACTTATTCACTCATTCTTTGATCAGAATTGAACTCAGTGCTTATCTAATATCATGCAATCGGTCATGATTCCGAAACCTACGTTCAACGGTTATTACAGATTTGTAACTCTCGGTATATTCGTGCACACAGAACACGCGTTGTTCTCCCGTATAGCAGGACCAACTGCGATCAAGATTAGCTGGGTTTCTAAGAATCGCGCTAGCTCTTATCCCTCAAGTACTCTTTCCCTCACTACATCTGCCACTTTTCAAGAAAAAAATAAAGTTTTTGTTAGGAAACTCTGTACTTCTTAACCTTTAGTGATTGTATTTTTAAAAAAAAAAATGCATACAAAATGGCTATTTAAATTGAAAGGAAGTATCCATTAATTTCGTTCGTTACCATTTCTCAAAAAGCTTTAGTCATAACTTCGTAGAAAACATCTAAAACTGAAGCATTCTTTCCTTGTCTACACAAGGCTACTGAATTTATTCCTGCTATCTCTTCTTAATCATATACTTCTGGTTTATTATCACAATCTTACCACTGCCAGTCATCTGAATTTTATTCTGATAAAGAAATATAAATTAGAATATTGCCAGTTTCTTCACTCTCTGAACTAGCTAATCGTTTTATAGGTTTTCGAGATCTCACAAATTTCTTTCTTTTTTCACTTCAATACTTTTATCACTTAAGAACTTATTTTCATTTTCTTCGTCATCAACTTTATTTTTTGATTTTTTCCTGTGTATTTTTTTCAGATAAATGTTTTGCAAAAATGAAAACTAATTCATTAATGATACAATTTCAAAAATGATCCCTACACAATATGTATCTAAAGTTGACTCACAAAACATCTGTATTTAATCTATATAAAGATTGCATGAGTCTAACTCGTGATTGACTAATAGTTTTTTTTTTGCAATTCGCGAGTCAATCATTTTTCATGCACAAGGGGTTAACACTTTATAGCGCTATATAAAGCTTCATTTTCAATGCAGTTTTAACTCAATATGTTCCTATATATTTTCTTCTAAAATTTTGTCTAATTCCAATTATAAAAAAAAATATTTCCTCTAACAAATATTCCAAAACATCATAGAATAATTAGATTTTTTCCGATTGTTTTTTTTAACTTTTATTATCGTAGTTTCTAACTATACGATACTCATTTCATGAATTAACCACATATATCGAGCTTTTTTTATATACGTCTATCTCTTTAAAAAATATTGTAAAATAAAAAAGTATTAATTGGATACAAGAAGAATGTAATCGTTAGTATTAATTGAGAGAGAATATAATATATTTTTTTTATTAATTTAATTAATTTTTTTAAAAAAACTGGCTTATGATCATTAATAAGGTAATTATTAAAATATCTCAGATTAACATGAAAATGCAAATAAATTAAAATAACTTTATAAAGTCATGAAGTATCTCATTGAAATTTGAAAAACGAAAATTCTATATTTTATGATTTGATTGCGAAAAAATGGTGTTTTAATGTATGATGATATATGCAATTCCCTATTTGAAATTCAAAACTATATATTTCACTCGAGAGTGAATACTACTTCATTACCGTTTCATCTTCATTTTAAAAATTTGAAACTACACTTCAAGTATCCTTAATTACATAATCATATGAAGTTGTTTTTATGTTTATTTTCATCTTCAAATATACAGATAACAGTATATACAGTGGAAATATAAAACTAGAACTAAATTCAGTGGGGTTGTCACATTTATTTATTATTAAACAAAAAAATAATAATGAAAAAGCAAATATGTATATATAAAAAAGGTTTTTGGTTCACATATTTATTTCTCTTTTTTAATGTTCGTTTTTTAATCTAAATATTTTCAATATTCATACTTGATTCGATATTACTGATGTTAATATATCATTTTTCCAATTTTTATTTTCGCTGTAGGTTATATTTGCATTTATCTCAAATATCCAGAGATAATTCAAAAATAAATTTGGTTCAAATAAAAAAATGTAAATCATTTATTTATTTATTATATCTATTCTGAAGCACATATTACTTTTAAAAAACTTTCTAAATAATAATAATAAACATTATGCATATTTTTTTATCAGATGATAATAAATGTTTACGAGCAACAGCTTACGAAAGCAAA
This sequence comes from Acanthacorydalis orientalis, assembly GCA_034766995.1. Taxonomy (NCBI): domain Eukaryota; kingdom Metazoa; phylum Arthropoda; class Insecta; order Megaloptera; family Corydalidae; genus Acanthacorydalis; species Acanthacorydalis orientalis. The sequence goes on along the minus strand of CM068316.1, from coordinate 13,819,154 downwards.
CCGAGATCGATTAATGCACACGGATTGTTTACCGATATTTAAAATGTAAATTGTTTTTCATGAATTTTAAAATGGGTATATGAGAAAAAGAACATTCGGTGTATTATCAACAGCGAAATTTATTTGCATAAAGTGTTGCAATATTAAAATTATCACTAAACAGCACAGATTAAATCTAATGTTTTCTTAAAAAGTACAAACAGTACATTTTTGCGTTGTTTCCACTTAAATGTTTACTTTTTGGATGTAAACTGAACATACATATATATATATATGTGTGTGTGTGTGTTTTAATTTCTATTTTTTAATAAACTATTAGAATATGTATATAACAAATTAAATCAAATATAATATACATTTTATCATACTACATTAAATTTTTGATTGAAAGAATATTTTTATTCATAGTTATATTCTTATCCTTATTATTCCACTTATTAACTAAACTCTGTTCAATATTCCAAGTTCTGAGACCGATTTCGTTTTTAAAAAAAGAAATTTTTATAGATTAAATTTATTAATTCAGTCTGTTTGGTTTTAAATAATATATTAAGAGTGCGGAATATTAGGAATTTAATGAAGATAATGCAGATAGGAAGATCATGAATTCACAAGCATAGTATTCAATAATTCAAGCATTTTTAGTAATAGTATAGTATGTTTTATGTTAGCGTAGAATCAGAAAAAATATTATTGTAGTGCAGATACTATATCTGAGAAAACATATGTGTGTTTAAGCTTAGATAAGAAAAAAGTTCTCCGAAAGAGTATGGTGGATTTAACGAGAAAGATTAAGAACGGTAAATTACTCCACTACTTTGAGAAAATTGTTGAGTCATGAAACTGTTATTCGAGCAACACAATTCTTGATACCAAGTGCTCGGTACTCGTTTCCGCGGATGCAGAAAGACAGATCCCCTTACTACACACAGATGAGAGACATGCTTATAAAAAATCAGATATTCTCAGAAACAGTCGAAAAAGGATTCTTCTAAGAAATAGATATATTGTCAATTATTCAGTAAACAAATCAGACAAAGCGTTCAGAAATCAATGAGAGAATTCTTAGATTTCAAATCATATATATATATATATATATATATATATATATATATATATATATATATATACACGTATTTATGTATGTATAAAGAGAGATAGAGAGAGGATGACTAGAAGTATTCAATAAATCAAAGGTTATATTCCTTGAATATTTTATTCTAGTTTTACATGCGAAATTAAAATTTGATGAATTCTAAAATAATTCATTAGATAATTAAAGATAAAACAAAAAGTATGAAAATAAATATGTTAGAAATAATAAGAAGAGAAATGACTACAAAAACGAATACTAGTACATATGGTATTAAAAGTAAAGTTTAAGTGGAAACAGTATATTGCTAGAACTATAGATAGTAGTTCGGTGATAGAATTTATTGCCTTAAAGGAAAGAAAAATAAAAAATCCAATAAAATAAAAACGAATGAATAGTCGGGATAAAGATATTAGAAATCTACTTAGTGTAATGGGCGAAAAGGAAATATTGACAACAAATATAAATCAAAAAACAAATCACTAATAGATGAATTAACTTATATATATATATATATATATATATATATATATATATATATTAATGTATATGTGTGTGTATGTATTTACTCGTATCTTATTTTAAATTTTTTAACCATATTTTTCGAACTAGTTTGAAAAAAATACTAAAATGTTCATGTGAACTGGTTGTCATAAAGGTTGATTATTATTCATATGTTAATATTATACAGCATTTTATACGTAACAAAAATATTTAAATACATAAATATGTTAAACTGTGATTATTCTTTTATAAATTCTAAAATATACGAATATCAAACTTGTGTTAAGTACACCATTTCAAAACTGTGAAATTTGAGAGCACTGAAAAAGTTTTCGAAACTTGTCATAACAGTAAAAGGAGCATCTATATTTTATTTGTTAATTTCGCATGCATATATGCTATTTCCTGCTTCCATTACAAATTACTGCGTCAGAAAACAAACTCGAATATTGTTCACCGATCCTCAAAAAGTTAATGTATGCAGAAACTGAAACTCGCACCAGTCAACAAATTCACAGAAGAGCTGAAACAGTTGAAAATGTATAAAATCGTACAGTGGTGTGGGTGATATATAAATGGATGAGATGAGAGCGCGATGTGTATACGAAGTGATTTGACTTTCGATGTCTCGCATTACGAATAAAATAACTGAAGTCCAAACGACCACGTCGAAGACGAAAAGCTGATGGAAATTCACAGAACCAGCGGTTTCAAACTCTGAACGATATCTGATTGTAAATGATCAATGGAAACGTGTTGTTATTTTATCATTATTGAAAAAAAAAAACAAATATTAAGAGGTATATACGAAATGAAAATATTTTAATTCGAACTCAATGAGCGTAATTTTGTTAAAAAGAAAACGTTTATCCGATGAAAATTATCTCTAGCGTCTTAGATATACTTTTATAACAATCTGTCTTTTATTACTATTTCCTAAAAATTAAGATTATTTTGAAATTAGTTAACTCGCAGAGGACTTTTATGTTATTTGATTTTTATGATTGTCTTTATAAAATATTTAAATGTTTAAAAATTATAAAGAAAAATCATAAAGGGTGATTCAACTTAGGCTTCCACAAGAAAGTATTAAAAAAAACGCAAAAATTAAAAAAAAACATGTTATCCTCCATTGAGTATAAAATTTTAGTTCAATTGTATTTTAGTATTGAATTAAATTAAAATGCTAAATAAAATAACATGACATTTCTTAACCCCTTTGCCCCATTTAAATACTTCCTATAGAAAAGCAGATATTCCCAAAACCAGTCAAAAAGGATTATTTGAAGAAATAGATGTATTGTCAATTATTCAGTAACCAAATAAGACAAATCATTCAGAAATCAATGAGAGTATTCTCAGATTAAAAAGTATATTTAATGTAGGATCATATATATGTGGATGTTTAAATTAAATAATCTTACATATAGTACGCTCCAAGTTTAAAAGTTAGTAACTAAATTTTTGATAAAATTATCAAAAGTCTAATTAGAGATATCATTTATGCTGTATATTTTTTATATATTATTTATTGAGAAATTTATTAATGAATGTCGTATAAATTTTAACATCTTCCAAATTAATTATAATTTAAAGATGGTAATTTTATCTCTACCAGATTTGAGAGTTTTCTGTACTTTGACGCCCTGAAGATACTAGGATCACCATTTGAATGCTCATAAACAACAATTAAAAATGATCATAGTATAATAATTAACTTAATTAAATAATAAGATATTATAATAATTTATTGAACATATTTGATCAAAAAAATATGCGGTTTTGTGGGATGGCAATCACGATTTTTACTCAAAAAACGTATTGGGTTGAGGTATAAGTTCGTAGCGTTTTTTTTCCAAGGCAACAGTGTTTTGAAAAGAAATCTGTATGAAGTATGTTAATGTCATTTTTTTGCAGTGAGCAGTATTGTTTTATTAATACTTCTTGAATTTTTTAATTTGTAGAATGTTTGTATTAAGGGTTAGCTAAGAAAAATGGAGTGTCAAGTACAAAAAAATGAACATTTCTGAAATATACTTTTGTTTGAGTTTAACGGAGGAAGTTTAAGGCATCAGGAGGATGTTGGCATCAGAGGCAGCTAGATGCATTTGTGACGTTTACAGGACAAACGCCATCAAGGAGAGAATGGCGCGAAAAGGGTTTTCTCGTTTCAAAGATGTCCATTTTGACATGAATGAATCTCCATGTTCAGGATATCAGGATAAATCGCTTCAATTCATAATGATCCGCGTCCAGGAATATTAACGAGGTTTATTTTCAACAACTCCGTCGCTTTGCGGCCGAAAGTCAGGAAAAACGGCCTAGAAGACCGCATCAAGTGATTCTGCAGCATGATAACGCCCGTTCACATTCTGCTCACATTACAAAAGCAGCTATTCAATAGCTTGGTTAGGAGGTTATTCAGATTCATCCTAATCTCCTTATCTTGCTCCATCCGATTTTTATCTTTTCCATTCTGCATCCAACAATCTCCGAAGAATCTCTGTTACTAACAACTCTGATCTTCAAAATTGGGTTCACAACTTCTTTACCTCCAAACCACTGAATTTCTTCAGGCATGGAATTAAAAAACTGCCAGAACGATGCGGGGGAATCGTAAACAATGGATGAGAATATATTATTGATAAGTTTATGTATTTTGTTTATTTAAACAAATAAATTTGTAATTTAATAAAAACGCTATGAATTTATGCATCAATCTAATATTTAAATGACTTTCTACTTCAGTTTTATAATATCAAATCGTTTATCTCTAACAAACTCAGATAATTGAGTAAAATCGATAAATATTTACTCATATTATATATATATATATATATATATATATATATATATATATATATATATACAAATATTTTAACTAAATATTATCTCGAAGGGAATAATTTTTGTTAACAATGTTCTTTAGTACTCTTTTGAAATTATAGTATTAAGAGAAGAGTGTAAATAGTTGATTTATTCATTTTTTCAATGAATTATTTGATTTTTTTATGTTATTTATATGTTTTTAAACTGTTTGTTTTTACAATTTAAAGAAACAATTGTGATGTAATTACTGCCATCAACAAGTAAACCTGCGAGAGGGTCTAATAGATATTTCTTTATCGTTATATATAATATTATTTTGTAATCGTAACACATAACAAAAAATACTCACAAAACGTAGTAATTAAGAGATCGTTGCAAACGTATTAACATATCAAAACAGTACAAAAGCGTACACGCGGCGACCATATTTGTTTTATTCGTGCAGGTACACACAAAAAAAGAATTGATTATAGCTATTCCGTACGATCGCGTATATGTAATAATAAGCATTCGAAACGTTCAACAATAGTAGTTAAAGTTCAACACGCCCGGCAGTAGAGAGACGTATAATAAAAACAAATTTTCGAACACGCGCGCATTAGCACCGAGATACGGGTCACGCTAGAGCACCGCGTCGAGTCGCCTTATCGCGTCGCTCTCGAAACGACGCGATCGGAGCGCTATCTAGCCACATGAATGGCCATCATAAAACCGGCCACGATATCTCCCTCGCGCCGTTATGGCTTCATCTCTTCTGCGAGCGCGCTTTTTATTTTCTGCAGGCATTTGGGCTTTTTTTTTACTCTGTGCGCGTTTTCAGGGTACGTCTGACCGTGGACGGCGGTTGCTGCTAGAGCCGCACACAACACGTTTTACATTTCGTATGTTCATCGAATATTATATGTTGATACGTTGAAAACGTATTACGTATTTTATTATATTTTTTTATATGTAAGGAATAATATTTTAACTAAATCTCTTTCCTCTTTCATTCTACATTTATATATAAACATACATTTTTTATGTATAGAGAGAGAGTAGCATGCACTAAACATATATCATCGATATTTTTTTGAAAATTTCATGATTTCACGTTTTATTCCCAGATGTTAGTTCAAATTAATTAAAAACAATAAAATCATACTTGTAAATTATTAAATATTGCATAATAATATAATATTACATTGTAAATAAATCATTTATATATATATATATATATATATATATATATTAGGTTGGTGCAAAAATAGTTGCTGTTTTCACGTATCAAGTATAAAGATAAGTCAGTTAAAAATTATATTTATTAATTAAAATAAAGACCATTGGCTTGCACATATTTCTCCCAACGGGAAACAAGTTTGTTTATTCCTACAACATAGAATTCTGGAGTCTTGGATTTAATGAATTCATCGAAAGTGCATTGAGCTGATTCCTGATCCTTGAAAACTTTCTTTCGTAGGAAATGACTCAAATGTTTAAAAAAATGATAGTCTGTAAAAGTCTGGATAGGTCTGGAGAATAAGGTGGATGAGGTAAGGTTTCATAATCCAGTCATTTAATTTTTTTAAAGTCATTTGTGAGACGTGTGATCGGACTTTATCATGAAGAAAAATTACTCCTCTTCGATTGACTATGCTGTCCGTAAACAATGCAACTTCTTATGTATTTTTTCAATTTCCTGATAATATTTTCCTGCTGTTATTGTTTCACCAAGATTTAAGAAGTGTTCAATGATTCCACTTGCTGACCACCAAACAGTGACCATAATCTTTTTTTTTTCATAAAGTTTCGAGTTAGGAAACTGTTTTGGTCCTTCTCCGCGGTCTAGTCACTATGATGAACGTTTCCATTTGTTGTAGAGAATCCATTTTTCATCACATGGAATAATGCTATTAAGAAAGGGATCATTTTTGTTACGCAAAGGAAACGCAGAGCTGACTTCATATCACCGAATAGCTTGATGTTTGTTTAATTAATACAGCACAAATTTATTCAGCTTTTTTGTTTTTTCAGTTAGGCTCAAATGTCAAACATCCGTTTAATGATCAATGTTGAGTTCTTCTGCCACTTATCGATTTGTTTTACGTGGGTCCACTTAAAATATAGTTTTAAATCATTACTGTCTTTAGTTGAAGGACCCTCACGACCGTCCTCATAATCAAGTTTTTGGTACCAGTGTTGAACTGTACATTCACTAGTTGACTCTTCACCAGAAACAAATTTGATATTTCGAACAGATTCTGATACTTTGTCCCAATTTCAACATATACAATAAAATCGCGAAAATTTGCGTTTTTCTATAAATAATTTAAGAGGTTATATCCAAAAATACTAAAAAATGAAAACCATAGAGGAAAACTGATATTAGTAGTCCCCAATCATTGTTTACAATGATGTATCACATGACTATAACAAAAGATAACTGTAACTAAAAAAATCGATGTCAATTTTAAAATGATAAAAACCGCAATTATTTTTGCACACACACACACACACATATATATATATATATACATATATAATATTTAAGAAAAATAATTTTGTTTTTAATGAGAACGTCTTTCCCATTATTCTCATTCTCTCACCCTCCTTTATCTTTTTTTATTTCTTACAACTAATTACATTTTTTTCACAAAATTAATTACTCGTATAAACTGAGAAATATTAGTGTACGCAATAAATATTAAATAATTTAACTTTGAAGTTTATCATTGCAGTTTGTAATACATTTTCAAATCAATTAACACTTTAACAACACATTTTTTATCACAATCTTCAATCATAACATTATTTAAAACATTTTTTAATACAATAACTCGTTTTCAGATTGTAAGTAATTAAAAATAATTTTACTTTACTTAATTATAATATCTAACAATCATTATATCATGTTAGAAATTGAGTTCAAGTCAAGTAGAGTGAAATTTTAAAATAAATATTAGGTTGATAGACAAATAATTGCGGTTTATTGCTTTGAAATTCATATACATTTTTTAATTTAAGTAGTTTTAACCAGTCCAGAACTGTTGGATGACTAGCGGCTAACTTTTGTGCAAGCTCTAGAATTTTTGTTCGTGATTCTTATTCAACTAACGCCTTCAGTTGGTCGATATGAACTGAAGAATGACGTCCGTGACCTTCTTCATCTTGAAGTTTCTCGTCGCTAACACGAAATTTTTGGAACCACCGTACATTCCTTACCAGTACCCGCACCAAAAACCTCTTTTAGTTTGCGAGTAGTTTTTGCTGCTTGAGCACCCATTTTGAACTCGTATTAAAAATTGCTCTTATTTGATTCTTTTCCATCTTTATTTCAACAATACAATTTGTAGTAAAATTAATAATAAAATCAAAGTCGAAGCTACTAAAATAAAGATTAAGAAATACACATTAAAATGATATTAACATGAACACAATGAAATGACACTTTCATTGAAAAAAATATGATTAGAATTCAGAAAACAAAAATCGCAATTAGTTTCCTACCAGTCAAATATTTATTAGATGCTTTTTACGCGTTTTTAAATGTAGAATTGTAAAATTTGAATTTACATTAATAGTAGAAAATAATTTTGACTTGTACTTTTCGGACCACAAAAAATACTCACCAAATAATCAAAGAGAAACTTAAATGAAAAATCATTTCACTTGAATTATACTGATTTTATACTCTTGATACACTTTATATATATATATATATATATACAATATTTTAAAATTTTATTTATTTTACTAATTTCAAATTACTTTCAGTTTTTTTCTTATTTATTTTTAAATTTCATGTACTTCTACCAACAAAGAATATTACTGATTTATTGTTTTAAAACTTGACTCATGCTTTTGTAACATCGGAATTACTTGAAATTTATTCAATGTATACCGGATTTGTTACATTGTTCTTCGAGAGGGAGTCAGAACGGAAATTTTTCTATTTTTTAAATTTAAATATAAACAAGTTACAGTAAGACCATGACAGAATCAAAGCAGGGGGCGGCGACAAAGCAAATAGCAACAACAGAATACTGCGCAGTGCTATTTTGTACGCAAATACTAAAACAGTGACTGAAATTTCTGTCATCTGTACTGTGTTCTATAGTAATAGATATAATTCTTGTATTATTGTGTATTCGTGTATAAAACTATTTTTATAACATTTAAATGTCTCACGTGCACGGCAAACAAGTATTAAAACATATACAGAAAATACACTCTAATTATTTTTTTTTTGTAAATTTAAATGTTGTCATTTATTTAGGAATTATCAGGAATTATTCAATGTAACATCAAATTTTGTAATAATTAGCGCGATTTACATTTCTGTTACTGCTATTAGCCTTTATTTTATATCTTTCTTTGTGTTTTTTTTAATACAAAAACGTTTCTCATTTTTTTTGTTTTCTACTGCCGTTCTCTGCTGTGATTCTGTCACAGTCTTAAATTATATATATATATATTATAAGCATATATTTAGTATATTTTGTTACTTAATTTCAATGTTGATTTACGTATTTATCTTAAAAGTAGATCAAATAGTTAAGACTCTGGTGGTAAAAAGTTGTATGATTACTTGTTGTTCAAACAGACATTTTTATATTTTTTTTGGTTAAACTTTGAAAAAAATAATTTTATTTAAATAATCTTGGCTCGTTATACAATGCAATTGTATAAAGAGCCAACAATTATGTAATTCCACTAATGCAATTGCCTTAGTGGTATTGGATAAAATAGATTTATTTTCTAAATCTACATGTAACTGGCACAGTTAATGGTTTCGTTTTCTAAAAAACAATCAATATATTGCAGTTCAATTACATTTTTAAAAGTATTGCTTTTTTAATTACAAAAAAAAATAAAACAATAACAACATAAGTAACTAGTTAGAGCACTAAGGTTTATTAAGGGCTGACAATTATAAGAAGTATTATATGGTTACTTGCAATTATAATACAGTCATGAAAAAAGCATCTTGAGAAACACTAGTTTTGATGATTACAAACGAATGTTTTTTTACATATTTTTTTTTAAATACTTTTGTATAATACTATAATTTTTTGTATTCTTATATCTTGATAAAGTATTTATAAATAATTTATTAATTTTTGTATGAAATTATTGAACAGAGTTATCATTTCTAATTATTTACATAGCTTAAAAAGATAATTCGAAATTAATTTACTAAAAAATAATAATAAATGAATGGTTTTCCTTGCATTCATATTATATACACAC
>CM068316.1:13696999-13804499 GCA_034766995.1 Acanthacorydalis orientalis | reverse complement strand
TCCATCTTTAATGCAATAGCCCAATTCGAAATAAAATTAATAATAAAACTAAAACGAAAGCCTCTTACAAAACCCTCGAAGCGCTCTAAAACCTCAATAGCCAACCAATCCAGTTTTAAGCAGAATTAATAATATAACCAAAATACAGACCGAAAAATGTATTTTAAAATGATATTAACATGAACACTGTGAAATGACACTTTCATTGAAAGAAATAAGATTAGAATTCAAACAAAATCCACAATTATTTCCCTACCAACCTAATAATTTTCAATAGAACTGTTTTTAATATTTGTCAAGTTTGAATTTATCACAAAGTGAAATTTATGTTTTGTCATAACATATACTAGAAAATCGTTAATAAAATTGCTGTAAACAGTCTGCTTCTACTTTTAAATTAATTAGGATGTATTTAATTATTAACGAATTTAAAATTACAAATATTATAGACAACCACAAATTACAGATTCTTTATGAATGAGATACAATTTTAACATAAAAATGAATCTAAAGGATGTTAAGCATTCAAACTGTTATTCGATCTGTCTACATTTATTATATTTTATGTCTCCTATTTTAACGTGGGTTTGTTGGGTTACGCTGATAATTTATCATGGAAATGTGATTATATACATATATATATATATATATATATATATATATATATATATATATATATATATATATATATAATTTCTAATACGCAATTGTATTTGCCTTCTAGTATGCTAATATCTTATTTAACATAAACGGTGAAAATATATATCTTAGTACTAGTATTTCGATGTATAAGAAACTATGCAAATTCCACGTCGTATCGACAAGTAATTTTAAAGTTATATCATGTATGTATGTACGTTGATGTTATCTAAATAATATATTTAGATTGTATACGTTTGGCAAAACCGTACAATCTACAAAGTTCTAAATGTATATTTACAGGTCAATGTCATGTGAATGGAGTTGACCTCTTATATGAAAAACAAATTCAATTTTCATCAGAATAATATTTGCATTTTCACTTGATGGAACAATATTTATTCAAGTGTTTGTCATAGAAATATATCCATATTAGTTTATTTCGTTTGAAAGCACATTCAAGTGAGAGTCGATTTCAATGTTTTTGTAATAAAGTTAATTTGCCGTTATTATAAAAATATTATTTCTATATTAGTATTAAAGGTTTAGTTTAATTATTTATCTATTAGTTTTTTATAAAAAAAAAACAAAGTATTAAAATATTTTCTATAATAATTTTAAACATAGATAAATGGAATTAATTCTAAAAAGATTCTTTACATCTTTTTAGTAATCAAATTTTAAATTGAAGTTTCCTCAATTTTAATGTTTATTTATTTTAATACAATAAATTAAACGAAAGATATTAAATTTATTAGATTTTGTAATAAATTATTTATCAACGACGATTTAAAATATTAATTTTATTTTTACTGGACTAATGCAGATTGTGTGGGATCATAATAGAGCGTTAAATAAGAGATATCGAGGAAATGTAGAGAAGTTTCTCAATTTTTTACTTAAATGAGTTTTATTAGACCAGTGTACCGGTTACTTTTTCTTGATATTTGACGATTTGAGAAGATCAACAGTCATTATAAGGCAAGATATAATCTTAAAATCAACTTGAAATAGGGGTCTTTTACCCTCAAGAACGGCCAGACAATATCCAAAGCCAGTAGACACAAAATAAGTCCAAAATACTCTTAATATCATAAATGTGAGTGTAATGGTGAAAGAAGTGTAGGGAGATTAGTTTAGGAAGAAGATAACTGCAACGCAAGATTCTCTTTTTAAATCATTGTCGGGTATTCTACTTTTCTCATAAAAAACTAAACTTTATTTAAAAAAGTGTAATTTGCATTGCTATGTATGGTTTACCATGGATAGCATCCTTTAGTTTGTGGTATTAAAATAAATAAATAAGCCGCAATAATAATTATACAACATTAAAATATTCAAATAACGTCAAATACGACCAAATTGTCTTTGTTTCAATTACAGACGACACCGCAACGGTAATAAACTTTTGATTTGTGCGCGCCCCATGTTGAGCGAGTCATAAGACCTGCGAACGAACTCATCTTAATCTCGTTCTTATTTAAAAAGCACATGGGAGTTAACTCGTCTTTAATACCACAGAAATATAATAATTTGGCGAGTATACTTGTGCAGAGCACTGAAAAGGTTAAATTACTAAAGGATCTTAGGTTTGAGAAATCATGGCAATATAGTGGAGTAATTTTTCACGAAACCCCCTCCGTTCCCAGATAGGCCTCTTTGTGTGATATTAGTGGAGCTCTAGGGTACCCGCAAGGTCAACCTCTTACTGGTCTGTGAAATATTAGAATTATACATATACTTATATACCTTTAATCCTATTGATATTTGGTTTTGTGGATGTTTGTCCTTTTGGATTGTAGAAAATTTCTATTGAGGATTTTACTAGTATCGAAATTAATGAAATACAGACACTTAACTGGGTTAAAAACACGAAGTCCAATAGAGCAACTAAATTTATTCTTTTACATATTTTTTTAATAATTTTTTAAATCATAGAACTCAAGCAGCAAAATCTTAAAAATATGTTTGATATTTGTTGGAAGTTAAAAAACAAAAAGAATCTCTTATGTTATTATTTTTTGAATTACGATTATAAAAATAAATGATTAGTTTTAATAATTAGTTAACTATATCCACTTTATGTACTTTAAAATTCTTCTAAGAAGCACTTTATATGTTAATTGAAATTAAACAAGATTTTACAAAGAGTACGATTGATGATTTCAAAGGTGCAACTCTAGTAGTATAATTGGGAATAATCTAATCACATGAAAGTTACTATATCAAAGATGTTAATATATATTCATATGTGTAAACGTCATACAGATGCATATGGCAACATTCTGACAGAACATGCTTACTAAACATCAAAGGTTGCTCATACATATAACTTACTTGACTTCCACTAAAACGTGACAGTTATGTGTTGTGACAGCATATCAGATATAGTTTCAAACAAAGGTCAGAACTTGGAAGATACACAGAACAGACTGGAACTATTCCCATGTGCTCGTATTTGTTTGTTGCATTGGACAACTGTAGTAAGTAGTATAGCGGTCAAATGGACCAAAACATCACGAGCAAAATCAACAAGCGTATCAAAAACACAATGCACAACAAAACCGACAAATATACAACAACGTTCACGTTTGATAGCATATGTCTAATATTTTCATCGTAGATGGAACATTTCGAAATATGAAAAGAATTTTATGCGAAAAAATCGAGAGATTGAGGTAATTGAACGTATTACTCTATGAGTAGTCGTTCCATTTGTGGTTGGCTACAATGCTAGTCAATATGTGCTTTTTTTTTGTTAACGTATTTTTATTTTCTTAATAAACATTTCATATAAAATACAATTCTGAACTCGATCCATTTTAAACTGACATTTAGCTGATTGAAGTTGTAGACAAATATTTCTTATTTAATAATTTTTTAAGCTTCAGTAAAACAGAATGTCTATTATTTTCAAACTTAATTTGATATTGTTAAGGCTACTTTAAAATTGAACACAATATAATTTCATTTTTTGTGAAAATATTAACTCCATTTTTAAAATTTATATTATAGAAGTACTTATATTTACCCAGTTCTGAACTTTATCTTTAAATCAACCATTTTTCCGTATCTTTTCGAACTTTCTTTTATCTTCTTTGCTAAACACCAATTATTAAAAATGATTGATGTAAAATGTATGTATAATTTTATACTTAAAACTCCTAGTTGAAGATTTAGAGACATGAAATTATTTTTTTCCTATATATCTATCGCTTTTAGATTGTAAAGAAGCAAAAAATACGGTAATAATAAATATAATCTTTCTAAATAATTAATTATTTTCATTATAAATTTTTGAAAAGTTTAACTATAAGATAGATATGGACAAATTGATTATAGTTTAATATGTTAAAATAGTTACAAAATACAGCAGTACCAATGAAATAATCCTTTTTGTTTTGATGAGAAAAATGAATATTTGATGTTTATTAAAAAATAAAATATCACTTTCTATTATAATTAATAACTTGTATATCAGCGCTGCATTTTTACAGTATTGTTTAATAAAAAAAATACATTAATATTGTAATATATATTGACTAATTAATTTTGCATATAAAAAACTTTAAACAATTTTGCATATAAAAAACATTTTTGCATATAAAAAACTTTATTTTAAATGACTTTTTGTAAAGATATTGTTTGGAGTAATTCTTCTGTGATATAAAATTTTATATGAAATTTAAAGTAGGTAGTATGTTTCTCTTAAAATATTCTCCAAGTTTATAAAAGTAAAATATTTTTATTTGCCCTCGATCACTTCTTTCATAAACAATGCACAGATGGAATAAATTTTGCGTACACTTAAAGACAAATCAATTACGTTACACATTGTAGTTCGGCAAGTAATAGATACAGATACGACAACAAGAAATAAATTATTCGATACAACTTTCCGCGTTCGAAAACTTACGGAAATCGAGTAACAATCTCCAATAGTCGGACGAACCGCCAAAATAAAGCGAAAAAAAAACAACTTATCTGAAAATCCTATCCAGTCTTCGAAAATAAGTCTTGTGCCGTTAGACATCTAACCCACTCGGCCAAAAATACCACATAAATCATCGACTGGATTTTTCAGTATCACGAACATTAGAAGCGAAAGAGAGTCACGCATTTTCTGCTTGAAAGCAATATTCGAGTCGGTTCGGTCAGAGATTGCTATTTTATATTATATATGTATACATATATATATATATATATATATATATATGTGTGTGTTTGTATTTCGAAAAGCATTCTTCATAATTTACGAACTATATGTCAACACAACACAAAACATTCAGAGTACAAACAAGATTTAATTTCTGTAAGTAGATAATTTGAGAATGCCTTTGACAAAAATTCTATAAAAATATTTTTTTTTCTAAAGAGTGACAAATTGTTAAGTTTAAAAATTTGAAAAAATGTTTATCAATATTTTGTATTGTGTATTTGATATTGTATTTTTACATTGTGTAATCAGAAAATATACAAAGAGCATTACCACACAACTGAAATGAATCCGGGTTAATTTACAGAATTCATATATATATATATATATATATATATATATATATATATATATATATATATATTGTTCATCTGTACTTATTCTTAATGCTAGGTATTTCTTTCTTTCTGTCTACCTTACTATCGATAATAATGGTGATAATATGCTCTAATTATTTTATAAAAAGGGAAGATTATGTTTACTCGTCTACTTACACCATCTAATGTCTATAAATTAATATTAAATATAGATAGACTTAAATTTAATGCAAAAATACTTAAAATAGCTGATAATGACTTATCAATAAGGATAGAATTTCTTAATTTAAAATTAAACACATAATTTATCCTGAAATTTCAAGTTTCTTTGGTGTAATAATAATTAAGGGTATGCCATTTATAAATGAAAAATAATATCGTGTAAGTAATCACCGCGTGCTTTCGAAAAAATAACTATTCTTGTGTTAAAATTTTCAATAGAATCCCTAGCCAACTGGGGCCCTGTCTGTTCAATTACTCGCGGATTTTATCTTTTAGATCGGAAATCGTTTTAAGATTATTGGCGTACATCTGTCTTTTAATGTAATTCTAAAGAAAGTAGTCCAACGGTGTTGGAACCGCAAGATCTCGGTGACTAATTAATGTCTCCATTTCTAGAAATAACGCGATTAGGTAATTTCGTTCTCAATAAATCAATTGTTTCGCCAAATATGTCGCTTGTTGGATTGTCCTACTGAACCGCATGTCTTCCAGATTAATATCATCCAATGCTGTCCACAAAAAATGGGTTGTCATGTTTTGATATCCTTCATTACTTTCAATAGTCACTTTAAGAGCTTGTTTCTCAAAATAGTAAGGACCAATTATTCCACCGGACCAACTAACAAGTGTTGATGTTTCTTTATTTTAACTGATTCAGTCTCTTCAAATTTATTCATTAATCGAAAAATTGGTGATTCAGATGGACGAGTATGTCGAGAATAAATAGCGTTCAATTTCGAAATGTATTTTTTTATAGAACGATCATTTTCATAAAACAATTGAATTATTTCGATGAGTTATTTTTTTGTATACGAAGCTATAACTAAACATGGCAATATCAAAACTTATCAAATGTCAAAGAAAAATACAACTGTCAGTTTGACATCTGTGAAATACAATATCTTAAAAAATTGCGTCCCTATCGTGAAACCCTCTACTTTATTCTATATTATATTTGTTTAACATTTCGTGACAAACTAGAGATCTAAATTAAGGAATTAATTCTTCATTACATTTATAAATATATGAATTTCTTCTAATTTATATATAGTCCCCAGGGAAAGTGTATAGCCCTCAATGGAGACTATATTCGACTATTTTGACTATGATTATGGCGAAATATAATCGATTTTTTCAAAAAACGATATTTAACTTTCTTTTTTAGCAATTTTATCAAATGACCCTCCTGTATATGTATGTATATATATATATATATAATATGAAATATGTAATATGTATATGAACTATGTGTATATTTATATAAAAAATACGTATATAGTATTAAGTAAGGTACAGTAAAAACATTTCCTCTTTATTAACCATAATATATAATTTTAATAATATTAGGATAAAGCAAAAGTTTTGTTTTTCCTGTTCATTACATTTTGTATGTTTTATGATAGTTGGCTCTAATTGTTTGTTTAATTATATTTTAGACAATATAGAAAAATGAATATGAGTAAATTTAAAAAACACATTTCTCTTTATTCTCTATCTCTCTCTCTCTCTATATATATTTATATATATATATATATATATATATATATATATATTTAATCTTATCTACACATGTACTTGTACTACATTACATTTTTAATATATAACACATATTACAAATGTATCGTTTATAACACACACAAAACTATTTAGACTTAAATAAAATAATATACATATATCACTTATTAAATTCTTAATTTTATTCGTTTTAATATACTGAATCTTTGAAATATGTATCATTCATATTATGAACTAAATCACTACCACCTAATCTAACAGGAATTATATGTTGAGAAAAGTAACATTTAAACTGCTTAATTATTTTTTCTTCGTATTTCAATTCTTTAATTAATTAATATACCATGTGTTAATACAAAAAAATATTATTTAATGTTACGGTATTAAATTTATTGATTTAAATAATAATCAATAGTGACTAGATAATTTCATAATATAGTTTTACCCCTAAGCCTAAATACATTTTCACATATGAATGTTTTATTCATCTCACGAATCTTACTTAATTCTACCTTTTTATTTAAATCTATATATTTTTGTTTTTAAATTAATTTCATGTATTATAGAAATAATTCAACATATAATATATATTCAAATTATTTTAGTAAAGATGAAACAATTCAAAAGTTAAAAGTTCATACATATAACAGATTGGTCACCAATCTGTCATTAAAATCACTCACTAATAACTCTCTCACTGCTGATTATACATACATACATACATATACATATACATATATATTTATATATATATATATATAAACGTAAACATATGAATGGTGATAATTTAGTCACAATTATATTAACTATGGATTAATGGGCAGGCATTGCATCGAAAACATAATGCCTTGAGGTAATCAAGGTATTGTATCACAAGCATGACATATTGAGAGTAGTTGTAGTTTAGTTAATAAATTGGTACTAAATTAATTGGTTATTACAGTGAATTAGCACTATGCATATTTTGATGAAGATAGTTTGAATAATTTAAATATACAGATATATACGTATTATTTAAGTTAATAAAATGTATAATAAATCTGGAATATAAACCAAAATCGATTGTTTTAAATTTTTATATTTTTTTCCAAATTTGATTTGCCATATTGATCTGACATTAATTTATTATCCGGTAAACCTTTCAGTTTTTATTGAACCCAAAGTGTCAAAAACACGATAGATTTTCATAATATTTTTATTATATAATTTGTCATTATCATTAGGTAGATATGAGCAAAAAGTGGAATTTTTGTATGATGATCTAGACCAGAGGTGGGCATCTCTTTCGATATTTAAGAGCAACATATAATACTTTTTATATATTTTTAAATGTTCAAGAGTCACAGAAAATATTATTTTAAAATTATATTTATAAATAATAAAAAATACAACTGTATAGTCGTCTTGTTCACTACTAGAATATGTTTAATCTCTATTCGTTGAAGACTTTGATTGAGTCTTCATTTTTGCAGTAAATAGTTCAAACAGTTGCGCAGTTTGGACGCATATGTATGTTTGAAATAATAATTTGAATTACCCGTTTATATATAAAATATTTTAATATTGGTACATACTATACTACTATATATTATTAATATAAAAGTTTAGGAAAAATGACAATGAAACCCAATATTGTTTCGGGAGCCGCACAGAGTAGCTTTGGGAGTCTCAATTTGATTTCACTGAGATCTTATTGAAAATATGAGTAAGAGCATAAAATTTTTCGAAAAGAAAGAGTATCTGATAGAAACTGTATAATTTATTGTATAGATTTCTTATGCAAATATTTGAATTCTTTTAAATTTCCTTTGATGTAAAACAGTTCGAAGATCTTTAAATTTATTTCAATAAAATTTAGACAACGTCTGAAACGTAATACTTACCAAAAAAATCATTACTTTTTATATAATGCACCCCAGAAAGTTGTTTAAACCTTGAAAATAATCTTTTAAATTGTTTTCACAAATACCTGTACTGATTAAATATCAAAATTGAAGTCGGAAATAGAGACATTTTAAGTACTTTAGCTGATAATATTCCTGTATATAATAATAATAATGAAAATAATAAAAATCTTGTATTAGATGTACAAATTAATTCCACGTATATTTTATACAAAAAAGGAATGTTTACAGACAAATGGAATACATCTCAGTCTTCAAAATCTCTCCCATTACTTTGTCTACCTTTGTTTCATTTGACGAGACTGACTAATCTCTTCTCAAAAAAGAGATACTGGCTTTGAGTCGATGAAGTTGTCATGCATTCTCGGAGTTCTTCCACTATTTTAGTGTACCGTTATGCATCACAACATCTTCCCCAAAATCAGAACAAATCATTCCCGCATCATTTCGGCAGCATTTTTTTCAACTGGAATGAGAAAAGTATTCAATGACTAATATGCTGCTTTTAAGACACCATCGTTCTCACTACTGTTTTGTGAGGTTATGCCAACTGCTGATCAAGATATATAGTTGTTTAAATCTTAAGGTTGGGACTTCAAAATCCTGAAATGAGCAGAACAGAGTTATTTTTGATTCAATTTAAAGGCACAGAATTATTTTTTACTCTTAATAATTTTATAGACATCATATTATACTTATTATTATCATTATGTCACATGAAACTTTCAAATACAGCGGCATATCAGTTCTTAAATTACATTAAAATTTCCAAAAAATGTATAAATTTATTTTTGATTCAAACCACGAAAACCTTTTTAGGACAAAATAAGTGAATAAGTAATTATTGATCATTTTTCATTGTTGCTTATGCACATTTCGAATGCAATACTATCACAATCAGAGCATTAAGTTACAGACAAATTGATATTCTTCCAAAAATCTTTTATAATTTTACTAATGAAGTATGAATTAGGGATACTCTTCATGACCCTCAATAGCAAACTCTATACACTTTCCGGGTAGCTGTATAGTAATTTAATCACACGGGCGATCTAATTAAACTTTTTTTATAATCTCTGAATTCAATACTTACTAATGTATTTATTTTAGTGAATATTTATATCATTTACCATTTAATTGGCATCATATAAAATCCCACTCTGGTATTTTGATTGTATGAAACATTTTTATATATTACCTTTATATATATATATATATATATATATATATATATATATATATAAATATATATATATATATATAAATATATATAAATATATAGTGATGATTCAACTTAGGCTTCTATGCAAAAGTATTAAAAAAATGAGTAAATTAAAAAAATATGTTATCTGTCATTTAGTATTTTAGTATTGAATTGAACTAAAATACTAAATAAAAAATAATATGATTTTCTTAACCCCTGCTCCCTCTTTTAATACTTCCATGTGCAAGTCGAAATTGAATCACCTGTATATATATATATATTATATATATATAAAGTTTAAGATTGTTTGATCCATCTGAAATTTGGTAACTAAATTTGTTATCTAGGCTTTTAATTCTAACACATGACAACATATTTTCTCATATCCAGTGATCTCTCAAAATGACAGAACATCTGTAGTGATGATTCTTGTTATATAAATTAGGTCATCTGTACTAATGTACGAACATAAATATATTTGTACATGCATATATAAATTGTATATATATATATGTATATATATATATACATTGTATGACCTGGTATACAGTATGGTAAATGTTTCTAAATGCTGAAAACTACTATCTTATTTGAATATTTTCACGGTAACTTTATTGTTTTATAGTTGTTGACCCAAAGTATTTTAGGTATACGTTTGTATGTTTGCATATGTATTAATACATATACATCTCGTTCATTAACATTAAAAGGGTGGACAGTTATAAACATATAAACAAGCACCCATGTCCATGTATTTAAATAATTAAAATATATCACGTCGGACACCCTCTTTGAAGATAATGTTTAATTAAGTTTAAAGGCAAGAATTGCTAACATTTTATATACACAATTATCTGAATTTTTCTCTTTAATCCACATTGATGTCAAATGTAATCTCAGAAATACTATAACTAATGGGTTTATTTTTCAATTATATATATATATATATATATATATATATATATATATATATATATATATATGTATATGTATATATACACATATGTATATATACACATATGTATATATACACATATGTATATATACACATAGTTAAGTGTTTAATACTAACGAAAATCCTAGTTATAAATTTACACAGATTAATTGTTTATTTAAAACATTAAAACAATATTGAATAACTTAAAAAATATATTATTTCAAGTGTTATGTTTCTCCAGATATTTGTAATATTAGTATTTATTAACTTGAATAGCAGAAAATATTTTAACTAATGACAAATCTTTCTGAAAAAAAACCTTTCATAAGCATGAGTTTGGCATTGATTTTAGCAAACAAGTTCTCTACATTTTTTCACTTATTTTATATTTTAATAGTTCATATTCCTCAGTCAATTCTTATTTTGTTTTAATATAAAAATCGACGTCACATACTTATTGCTATTACAAATGTTCGAAAAATATGTCCTGTAGTCGAAAATTATTTGACATATATTTATATTTAGAATTTAAGAGAATTTTTTCCACTTTTATTTAGTGACAAATTTACTTAGTATAAAACAATATCAATGTTTTTATTGTCAGATCAATTAGATTTTTTGACTGTTGATTTAGTATTCGAACATTTTGATCTGATATGACCAAAGTTCTTTAAGTTGTAGTGCAGAACATCCAAAATAAACAAATAGTTGAAAATACATAAAATAAATTCATTTGAAATAATAGCACTCCGTCAATGTCAAATTTTATTATATATAAAGTATTATTAGTCGATAGGAAAATAATTGCGGTTTTTGTCATGAATTGGAAGGTGATAAATCGTAATTATTTTCTACCAACCTAATAGTACTAACTTTATAAAAATTATATAGGTATATAAAAAAATAATCAGATAGATACGGTCAACTGTTGGAGATATATTAAATAAAGACGCTTTTATATAAAAATTAGAGATGAGTGAGAAATAATAAATTTAAAAAAATAAATGTATAGTTTTAAGGATAGTAGAATTGCCACCCAAATGAGAAATAATTAAGAATAAAATAATAAACAATGTTGTTTGTGGAAGAGTGAGAAATTTATTTATGAATCCGATTTAATAGTCAAATAGATTTGAAAATAAATATTTCAAAAAAGTCATATTTTTTACTTAAATTATATCAATTATTTTAACCTTTATGTAAAAATCCAAGAATATTTTTTCATCAAATAAGTATATAATAACAAAAAGAATTGCTTTTAGAAAAAAACACAGCTATTTCTATATACTTTAAGCATATTTTATTCGCATTTATTGTAATATTTATTATCACTGAAAATAATTGATAGCAAAACTTTTCAAATGAACACTTTTTCATAAGTATATTTAAATTTTTTGTCAAATAAGTACTATGAATAAAAAAGAAAATTTTCAATGAAGCTACTCAGAAATAAAATTAAAAAAACGTTTCGAATATTTTTTGTAAAAAGCGTGTTCTTTTCGAAGTGAACTCAACCGTGTTTTAGTACATTTGTTACTTTCGACAATGACATGTAGAACGTTGAAATTGCTCGACTTCATTTCAAATAAAACTCGTTTTCGTTCAACTGAAAGTTGATTCTTTTCTTTTGCTTTCAAAACTTATAACTATAAATGTTAATTTATGTATGAATAGTTAACTTCTAAACTTTTCGTAGAATCTTAACTTCTACTCTCAAAATGAACAACGATTGTACTTATACGCTTAAATGATAACATTTTATAAACTTTTAGAACGAATTATGAATATTTATATATTACATGATAAACAAAAATAATTAGTTTATATTTTAAATATAATACTGGACTTTTATCTTCAAAAGAAATACTAAAATAATAATTAAATATTAAAATATGCATTAATCTTTTATCATTTATTTTATGTTTGTTAAAGTTTTATAAAAATTTGATTTTTTTTTATATTTTTTGCCTGTTTCAGTCAACAGAATAAAATCCAAAAATAACATCTTTTAAACGAAAGAAAAGTTGGGTATCTAATTTGAACCAATATCTGTAACTAGCATTTAAAATTTCAACAGGAATTACATTATTATATTAAAAGTAATCTTTTGAAATCCCTTGTAATCCTTTTAACACGTTGTAGTTAGTTGTTGGAGCTTTATAGTGTATTTTATTTATTTGTTGTTTAATTAAGAGCCTTAAATTTTCTATACAATGATGTAATTATTTTATCTTTGACTGAATATATTTAAAGAATAGAAAATGTCCTTCTTTTCAGAAAGTTTTAATATATATTGTAATTATTTTCATATGAGTATTGTATTTTTAATGCGTTGGAAAATAAAAAATATATAATTATTTTAAGCATATATATATATATATATATACAAAGGATTAAAATTGTATTCAAGAGATGATTTCAGTTGCTAACATGCTGAAAAATTGCCAATTTACATTATTACTTTCATCCTTTTAAAACAATATTGAAATATCACGTATGAACATGTACATGCCAATTTCCATTCAACAAATTATTCAAAAATAAATTGAATTACAAAACCTACATAAAAACGTAATATAGAAAAAGTATTTAAAATTGTTTATCATTTGTATTATGTGTTTTTTTAGTAATACATACAAATTAATGGCAAAAACATGAAAACCTTTCATGTCTTATTAGAATCACATTAAAATCATGCATATTCATTAAATTCAATCGACATGATGATATTTATTTTATTAATTACGGTAAAACGACGATAAAACAATTGTCACGGGAATTAATACAAATTCGGTTATTATCGACGAACAATATTTCAATTTTGATTCGATTATACTAATTCGATAACAATGTAATTTTTCAGCGAGAGCATGAAAGGGGGCTTAAAACGATGACAACTTTATGCTATTTACTGCTTTTTTACATCAACACACTCTTGTTCGATTCCTGTAAACATTTGGGATGGGTGTTTGATAGTTGTTTAACTCTATCTTCCGCTTGAAAAAGTTTATATGTCGAACATTTTTTGTTGCCTTCATTGTTGTTTTGAATACTATTTTTGTTGTCATTTTCTGCAAACGATTCCAAGTATTGGGTTATCCAGTGAAAAATAGTTGTAAAAAATAACAACAAAAAAGAGTGCTTCAAAAAAGTATGAAAACAGATATAGAAACAAGAAGAACACATTAAAATATCTAATATGACTACACATTACAGATACAGAATTTATCATAAATTATTATCTTTTTTACATTATAATTTTATTGACATAAAAAAAGACTAACTCTAACGGAAATATTATTCGTAAGTTCAAAAAATTATAACATTTGCCACAATCATAACATTTTATCAGTTCATCTCTATAAAATATCTTCATTTCTAGATAAAAATTGAATTTTATATCTTTCAGTCGCTTGAAAATCAATTGAAGTTTTTGAATTTAAATTCTTCTTTAAAGAAATGAAATAGAAATTCAATGAAGCGATATCTGCATGAAATGTTAAGTGGAAAAAAATATATCATTCTTACTCAAACAATTTATATACTAACCAGCTTGCATGAAATAAAATGACTTGATTGTATAATATATTTTAAAGAAATTAATATTCTGCTCAACTCTATTTAAAAAGTATCTTAAATAATTTAAATTGATTTTTTGATTTTGTAAGAAATTCATCATTAGTGATTGGTTTGAATTACAGGAACAAATACCATTTCTGATATTAAAATTTTCTTTAAAAATATTCTTATAATTACCATTTAAGTTTTCAAAAAATTTCTTCTTTACTAACTTTTTCAAATATACATAACTAAGTCCTGTAAACATCTATATGGAAAACTACATTCTTTTTTCTGATTTCCGTACCAACAAGCAATGAAGTTAGGTCGTATTTTCATTTATACTAAAAAATACTATTCTAAAAGTATTAATAAAAACATTTTTAATTCAAGAATTAAACAAATATGTCCATTTTTAAAATTTATTAAGTTGTACTGAATTTTTGAAGAATTTTTTAGCAGTAGATAGTAAATCTCACACAAAAAAATATAAGAAAATATAAATAAATTAATATCGTATGTTTAAATATTCCTCTTGATTAATGCTTTAGTATAGTTTACTTAAACTTATTTTATATATAAGTATCATATTTTTTTAAAAATTTAAATAAATAATTTTGTTCTTACGTTTGTCAATTACCCAATTTGTTAAATAATTTTAACATTGTAATTGTTTACTTATTTCATTTTTCTTATCAATTTATAGATTAATATAATTTTTGACTTGCAATTTCGTGGAAATTCCAAATATACTGAATATAGTAATGTAAATTTACTTTCTGTAATTTATACCGTTTTCCAAACACATCCACCTTAAGGAATACTGTCTTACTTCAAAGGTAAAAGAGTAACCTTTTTCTGAAAGCCCTTCCGCCTTTCGAAGAGGCTGTTATTATAAGAAAAATACTTTTGTAAGAGATCGCCTGGTTTTCTTTCTGTGTCAATTTTTACATCAGAAAGAAGTACAGTGGAAATACTCACTCTCAGATTCCCAAGACATTTCTAATTAATACCTAAGATTAATTACTTTTCTAAGTTAAAGTGCATTTTTTGTATAAAATAAAAGAGACTTTACCATTTTATACAAAACTATATGGTACATGAAAATAAAATTAATTGGGTTCGTCGCTTAAAATTATATAAAGAACAATATTAAATATATATTTTCATATACACCACATATAACACACACACAACTGTATCACTCTTTATAATTTTCGTTGCTGTGAATAAAAAATAAATTTTTTTCTCTAAAAACGAGTATATTTAAATTTGAAAAAAATACATTAAAAATAAGTCACGAAATTAATATTTCCATTTTCATTTAAGTAAAAAAATAAATGTATATAATAACTGAATCGAAACACGTTTTCGTCACAATGAGGTCAACACCAATCGAACAGAGTAAAGAAGTTAACTCATAAATTGTATGGCGAGGGACTTTATTAAACGCTTTCAAAATGCCGAGAAATAAAATATGCCTCCATTCTTCATGTCAAGGACATATCTCATTCGTTTTTAGTATATATATATATATATATGTGTGTGTGTGTATGTATGTGTGTAAATATGTATATATTTTTTCATATTTAAGCATATGAAAAAGAGAAGTTGACAACTGAATAGGCATACTTTTTACAAATTGTTTATATAGAATATACATTATATATATATATATATATATATATATATATATATATATATATATATATAAATAAATAGTTGTACAAAATGAGGGAAGTTTTAAAAACTCTTATTTATAGCAAGTTTTACTTTGTAAATGAAAACAATTTGATTTATTTCAATCCGCTTATAAAATATTCAAAATTTTATTTAATAAAAATTTTTTTGAAAAAGTTTAAATAAATATTTGTAGTTATTTTTTCAGAAATTTGTTTTTAAATAAATGATATATATATATATATATATATATATATATATATATATATTTATAATTTATTGAAAAATTAGTACAGTTTTAAAATTATCTTGCCTTTAAAAAGCAAATTTCACTTTTAACTGATAATAATTTCAATTATTACAATTATTGAAAAACATACAATATTCATTTAATATGAATATCAATTTAAATTGTTGTATAAATATTTTATGCAATTATTTTATGAATTTTTTTCATATATAATATAAAAAAATAGTCAATTTAAAAAAAATGAGTGAGGCTTACGTTACATGGATTGAGTTCGATTTTCTGTGCAAATCATTACAATTTCTATAAATATTTTCCTTTGTTTTATTTTTCAACTTCCCTAGAATGAAATCACCGAACATATTTTCTCTCTGTTATTTTTTCCTATTCATCTTTTTCAATTGAAATAGCTGTCTGTCATAACTTCTTTGATTCAAATGTTATACTTACAAATGTACTTTAAATAAATCACATCAAAAAATGTTTTATACGCCCAATATATATCAAACATTAACCCTCAAAAGAATTAAAAATATCAAAATAAATTGCGCAAGATAAAGTAACTTGATTAAGAACAAACACAATTTATTCAAGAGAAAGATTCGTAACGGACATTGTCAAAGTCGAAAAAATATACAAAAGAAAAAGTACCAGAAGCGCATGATTTCAATACTGTATAGATTTCTTTTAACCAGACACGCACGTATTTCTCGACTCGGAGAGAACAGAAATTCAGCGTTTCTTTTGAAGCATAAACCCTGTCGCGACTTTGCTGCTCGACTCTATTTTCTCTTTTATATACAGTCGTGTAGTTTTCATTGTACGAAACTGTAAACGTATAGTGCATTCTTCAAGAACGTTTTTCGCGCAACTATTTTGTTCACGAATGAATTACTTTCTACTGAGAAGTAAAATTTATATAAATTCTTTAAATATATATATATATATATTAAAAGAATGTGTATGTGTGTATTATATTTGATACTACTACAACAATATTTAATAAAAGTGTAGAAATATTTTTACTATATTTTTATTTGATACTGCATTACTTCCACCTATCGATCTCCATAAAAACAATGAATAGTTAAAAAAGAATTAACTTTATATATATAAAAAAAAATAATTCCGTTGTAAAATTTCATAAAAGAAAACTTTTTATTTTTCATATAAACCATCTGCTCACAACACCGCTTCCCCCGCTACATTCATCAAGTAGCATGTTAGTCATTCCTGATCATCAATGATTGATTGATGGATATCACGTCGTTTCTGATTCTGATTTAGTGAATTTAACTATAAACGTAGTTTATAAAAACCTGAAAAATAAATATCAATATACAAAATAATTAGAAACGATTAAATATGTCACTTTTTAAATATTTTATATCTATTTTGTAGTATTACAAATCACTGATATTTAAAACGTTTGTGTTTTTACTCCATATTCATCAAATAGTAAAAATAATAAATTAATAAACAATCAAAATACCTTTATTCGAAAGTTTACTTTAAAATATACAGGAAATTAATTTGAAAGAAATGTGTCAATCAAAAGTTAAATTTTTTCTTAATTTTATTGCTTCTGATCGGTTACTTGACTCAAAAGCTCAAAATAAATATGTAAAATAACTACTCAACTATCAATTAACATCAGTACCATAAGAATAATTTGCTAATGAAATCCCATCTATAAAAATATAAAATCTTCGTGTATATATATATATATATACACTCAAATTATCCACAATAAACTTTATAAAACACTACGTTGCTTAACATAATCTATCTGCGGGAATGTTTTTGTAGACTAACTAACATATATATATATATATATATATATATATATATATATATATAAATCCATCACGTCGACTTATTTATTTGTTATTTATTGTTTCAGTCGGTTACATGTGCATGCTTATAATTGACAAGTGGGCGACGCAGCGAGCAGGAGGCGAAGCCCCCTAATTTAATATCAAAAGAATCTATTAATAAACAAATAAATAATTAAAATACAAGATTGAAATATCATTATGTAATATACGGAATAAAAATGAGAATGAGTCGTTACTGATAAAGAATTCCTACAAATCATTACCTCTTAGCTGATAATAAAAATTTATTTTAAATATGTGGAAATTTTATTTTATTAGAGAAAAGTTTATCCACATCACTTTTAATTATGTTTTCTCTCTGTATTTTAATGAAACTATCTCCAAATACACAAAAATAAATAAATGGCCTACTTTCTAATAACCACTAAAGGAGTTCATTGAAATAACTGCTCTCTGATATAAAATTAACTTGAAATACAATAAAATATTTTCTAGAATAATTCATATACCTTCAAAACTCCAATCTATTAACATATACACATTTGCGGAATTGATATTTATATGAGATTCTTCATTTATTCAATCAATAATATCGGACATAGTCCTTCTCACATATAAGATGATAATATATTAATAAATGACACTATCTAACACAATATATTGATATAACAAAAGAGTTATTAAGCAAAGTACTACAATAGTCGATGTATACAAACAAAATACCTGTCATCATTCCATCAATGCCTCAGTAAATCTGTAATAATTCCACGAAGTCCTTTTGTATTGTCAAACTGAATGAACTTTGTATATATATATATATATATATATATATATGTGTGTGTGTGTGTGTGTTTGTAGAAGTTCCTTTGATAAGTATAGTAAAAAAGCAACTTCAGCACCGTTTTTTGGAAAAAATCGATTTTATGTCTGAACATAGTCTCCATTGAGGGCTGTATGTAGACGTATTGAGTATGTAGACATCTATACACTCGGTCTAGTGAGTCAGTAAAATACGCATTGACGGAGGCGATGACATCCTTATTTGATGATAATTTCTTCCCATCGAGCCAAATTTTCATGTTTGGGAAGTGGAAGAAGTCGCATGAAGACAAGTCTGGCGAATAGATTGGATGAGGAATCAATTCGAAGCCTAATTCGTGTAATTTTCCCATTCGACAGTCGATTTGTGGGACGAAGCGTTGTCCTTATGAAAGAGCGATTTTTTGTGCGCCAATTTTAACTTTTTTGTTTCAGAACTCATTTCAAACGGTCCATGATATTACATAATAGGCTCCTCTTATCGTTTTTCCTTTCATTAAGTAGTCGATCAGGATGATTCCTTGGGAATTCCAAAAATCAATGAGTCATCTTCCCAGTCGACAAAACGGTCTTCACCTTCTTCGGCGCACTTTCACCAGTCGTCCACTGCTTCAACTCGGGTGTGTAGTAGCGCATTCATGTTTTATCCACGGTGATGAATCAACGCAAAAAAATCTACCCTTTTTTAATTTTTGAGGCAAATGAGACAATTCTCACACCAAACATATAGAGAATGTAAACAACTCGTCGCTTCTGACCGAAATTTCGCCTATGCTAGTTTTAAAAGTGATAATTGATAACCGTAACGTTACCAAATGATTGGTGGCGCCATACTATAATAAATGCAAGGAAAAAGATTTTTAAAGAAAGCCAAAAATCAAAAAAAACTTCAATAACGATTATTCTAGCTTAAAACTTCAACTTGCATAAATTCTTTAATTCGATTTGCCTAGGTAATTATATATATATATATATATATATATATATATATATATATATATATATATATATATATATGTATATATATATATATATCATACGACATAATAGTTTTCATTATTTGAATTACCTCAAAGAAAGTCTTAAATTATTGTTTGTAATGCAATACGTACAAGCAAAAGTCTAGAAATAAAACTAACTCTGTAGTGAGTTACACACTTGTAACAATATTTCTTCTAGCGAACAAATACATGTATTCACGACAATAGTAAATAGTACTTGTTAGATTTTGTTCTTATATAGTATTAAGCACTTTAACTTTATGTTCATACATATATTTATGTATATATATATATATATATATATATATATATATATATATCTTTATATATATATATATATATATATATAAAGATAGTTTTATATAAATCAATGTGAAAGTTTACATACACTTTTTATTACACAGATTATATTTTAGAATAATGTTCTTGTGTCATGCAAATGCAGTTATATAATTTGAGTCATTATAATATTTTATTGGATTTTCAATAGCAATTTGTATCACTAATTATTATTTTCATAATCCTCCTGTTCCTTGATTTTCCATTTTATACGATTGAATACTTCTCTTTTCCGGCGATTTACAATAAAATTTTTAAGTTTCTCATCCTACCTGCTCATTGACTTTATATATATATATATATATATATATATATATATATATATATATATATATATATTTCTTGGTTGTCAGTTAAAAATTTCTGTTGTCCATCGGTTGTCTGCTCTTCTCGCAAACATGCCCTACCTATTTTCATTTCAGATTCTTTATTCTTCTTATTATATCTCTGACTCCTGTCTGTTTTCTTATCCATTCTATTGTTTTCCTATCTCAGTTTGCATTTGAGATATCCTATTTCCTAGTATGCATCTTTCCATACTTCTTTGTGTAGTTTGGAGTCTGAATGATTGTGGTTTTAAGCAACCATGTTTCGTTGCCGTAGGAAAGGACTAGTAGTGTACATTCATCAAATATTTTTCCTTCACAGTGGGATTTCTGATTTAAATGTCAAGGCTTTCGGTCCAAATGATCCCAATGTGTGCATATATATATATACATACATATGTATATATATATATATATATTTACATATATATATATACAGAATATTGTAATTGTGTCTAAAATCTTTCAAAGTATATTTTTTTTAAATAATCATTTTATTCATAAAAAAGTTTTAATATGAAATATATGACCTACCTAGTTACAAATTTAGAGAAAAAATTAATATGATTGATTGATTTAACACATTCATTAATTTAAAATAATTTTTTTTAATCTAAATTATTTTTTATTAACGTGTTACAAGATTATTTCTCATTTCATTAAACACAAATTAAATTTTATTCAGTCAATTAAAGTTGTTTGTTATTCATCATTAATTAAATCGCATTATCATATATTTTATATTTATGTCGATATATATATATTTCACAGAAAAGATTTTAATTAACGTTATTCGAACAATTGTGTCTGAAATTTGTTCTAGAAATATAATTGGCAGCTAGTGTTATACATAAATACTTGAAATATTCCTCTGTATATACAAATGAAATATAATTTCATAATGAAGTAAATCAAGGTATAAAATATATATTAAATTGAATTTATTATTTTTCATGTTATATTATTAAAAAAAAAAACACTAAGTTAAAGAGTTCTTTGTTTTGATGAATAATATAAGTATATAAATCTAAATTGGTTTGTATATATATATATATATACACACACACATATATATATATATACATATATGTATATATACAAATATATATATATATATATATATATATATATATATATATATATATATATATGTGTACGTGTGTGTGTGTGTGTGACAATGATATACATTTTAATATTATGGGCATAAGATAAAATTAAAAAGAAAGTGTTTCTTTGGTGCATTCTTGGTAAATTCTTTAAGTAAAATTTGATAAGAAAATCAAAGAAATAGTTTAAAAATTAGTCTTTATATATTCCCTTTTTTAACGATTTCAATATTTTTCTTTTGTACCTTTATTAAATATATTCATGCACCAGTATTTAATCATATATTTTTTTAATTCTATCTGAAAGGTTTCTTTATATATATATATATATATATATATATATATATATATATATATATATATATATATATATATACACGCATATAGTTTACAGAAATATTATAAACACTTTAATTGCTTATTTCAGATTATTTTCATAATTTAAATTTTCCTGAAAAAGACAAAATTTTCCTGACTAGCTTCACACAGTATACACATTTTTTAGACATTAAACATACGGATATATATATATATATATATATATATATATATATATATCCGTATGTTTATTTTTAATTGTCCACTGCTGAAAAAATACTTCAAAATTCTTCCCATTTGGATGATCCATCGCCCGTCTTACAGATGTTACATATATATATATATATATATATATATATATATATGTATATATATATATATATATATATATATGTATATAATAATATATACAATCATACATACATATATATATATAAATATATATATATATATATATATATATATATATATGTATATAATAATATATACAAACATACATACATATATATATATATATATATATATATGTATATATATATATATATAAATAATATATTATGTTCCATAAAATTGTTCCGTTAAATTATGAACATATTAAAGATGAAAAACTAACAAAAATATTTATATAAACAAGTAATCTTCAGTACTTCATTAAAGAAGTACGGAACATTTGACTTTCTTGCCATGATTTCTTTCAATTAATTGTACGTTAAATATGATTATTTTTAATTAAAGATGTGAAGCTTCATTAAAAAAATAAGACTTTACAATAAGTTTATAATTAATACCCAACATATCACCCTCTTTTAAAAAATGTAATAAAATATTAGTTATTCCATGAATGAATTCAAACATTTTGTTGTCCATTTTTTAAACAGTAAATTATAAAAATAAACGTAATAACTTTGAATAACTTGTTTATGAGCGTGTTTATTTATGTAAATATGTATATATATATATATATATATATATATATACATATTCAATTATTTTGTAATTTGTACACAAATTTATAATTTTCTAATATGTTGTCTTATGTTACAGGTGAGTTCAACAAATTTAATTTAGTTTCAAATTTGTGGTAAGTTCTTTTGTGATCTAAATATTCTTTGTATTGATTTGAAATTAAGTTATATTTTCCATAAATTTTGTAAAAGTTTAATTTTCAATTTTTTCATTTGTATTTAAATACTCTTTTATTAAAACATACATTCTACTAGAATTACTCTTTAATAACTCACATGTTTAAATGCGTAAAAACTATATATTTCTACAAAATGATAGTTCTTTAATGAGAATATAAAAAGGGTTAATAAAAATTAAACATTTATTTTATATATATAAAGGATTTTCAAAATCAGTTTCTTTTCTTATAT
The DNA here is from genome assembly GCA_034766995.1 of Acanthacorydalis orientalis. Taxonomy (NCBI): domain Eukaryota; kingdom Metazoa; phylum Arthropoda; class Insecta; order Megaloptera; family Corydalidae; genus Acanthacorydalis; species Acanthacorydalis orientalis. The sequence continues at coordinate 13,780,937 of CM068316.1, read as the reverse complement.
TTTATAATTACTATGTTTAGTATGTATACTCATTTCTGAGCTTTATATTTATTGAATTTTTTTATATTTTATTCTCCAATAATTTTATTTGGTTCAAATACATTTTTTGTTTTAATTCCAACGCCCTTCTTACTAGAGAAATTTTATGTTGTCTCGATGGTCGTCTTTCTTTTGTTTTATCTAACTTTTTGGCTTCCACTTATAATTTCAACACGTTCAGGCAAATCTTAGAAACTTGAAGAAATATATCTTAAAAGGACTCTAAATTTACTTGAACATGTTTCGAAACTAGTAGTGGAGAATAGAAAATCAAATGTTGTAGAAGATTGACGACTATCAAGACGCGCATCAATGGAATCATGAATATAAAAACATACAATTTGAATTTAAAAAAAATAATACATACATGTTATAAACCTGTAGTTAATTGATATTCAACTTTTAGTAGGAAAAGAAAAAATATCTTCAAAAATTATTATCAACACGATTCCTATTATGAATATTAATTTCTTTCCGAAGTGGAAAAATTCAAATTAATTGAAATTCCAAGTATTTTAATTAAAATTTCCTATCATAAAATTTCAATAATTAATTTTTCGATGTGAAATAAAGGTAGTTATGTATAAATTGTGTTTTAAATCGGAATAATGTCGCAATTTTCATTAATTAAAGGAATCTATAAAATTAGTAATAGTAACACACACAATTTTAATTAATTAGTAAACTACATTTAATTTTTGTCGACTGTATTTACATGTACAAAAAGTAACAGTTTTTTAATTTGTTATTTATTTCAATTAAAAAATATGTTTCGATAAAAATATATATTAATATACCTTTAACAAAATTTACAATAACACATTTTTTTTAAAAAAAGAAACTTATAAATATAATTTTTACATGCACAGTTACTCATTGACATGTTCCAATTTGAATATATTTTATTTACAAAACAGTTTTGCAAACCACATTTTACAAAATTATTTTAATTTTATTTTGAAATTTGAATCGAACACAAAAATATATGAAATAACTTGCAGTACACAAATAACTTGTGAAAATATTTATATTATAACATATTATTAAAGTATTATTCGCATATTTTAAACAAACGATGTTTTTATGAACTGAAAATTAAAATAAAATATTTTAGTATCGGTATAAAATCACATATAATCCAATTTTAAATAATATATAGCAGTAATAACATTCATAATGCAAGAATAGCATTTAGTGGATAATAATTCATTGGAAATGAATTGAAAGCAATTCAATTGAAATGATTTTTGTGAAATGATAAATTTTTAAGTGAAACAGATAAATTTCACTTTATTTGATAAATGTTTTCTGTATTATTTTCTTTCAAAAAAAATGATTTATTTCAATGTTATTGAAAAAAACTTATAAAAACAAAGAGTACTTATATAAACTTTTATTATCATTCTTTACTTTTTAATCAATAAGTTATCTCTGTAGCAGAGAAAAACGTTACTCTTTTTCTTGGTAAAGAGAAAAAAACACAGTTTCGTTTTAAGACAATCATCATTCGTACTAGGAAAATCTTACATTCTGTACACATCTAAAATGCAAATCTCACTAAACTTCATATCTTATTCAAACAAAATCGTTTTTCATTAAGACGAACATTTAAATTCGACACTAAAACTTCGAATTTACTTGAAATAAAAAAGAAGACTTTTATTCATTAATATTACAAATAATTGTCAAGTAAAGAAAATTTCTTTATCAATGTGATATTTATTATCAGATAAAAAATTATGATTTATTTTAATTTATTTTCAGTTAATTTTTTTATTACTTTTTCAATTGTATAAATATTGATTGCAATATGAACGAAAATACTTAACGAAAAAGTATATTGATGTAGTAGAAAAATATCAAAAGTCCAATATTGAAACTTATATGAACTGCTTATATCCGAACCCGAGCATGGAATGAGAACATTTTCTTAATGCTTCAATTTAATGATAACGAAGACATTTCTTGTGTAAGAGAACGTTTTCTTTCGCAGAAGATATTTCTCTATATAATCGTACATAATTCTTTCTCTTTTTCACATAGAAAGCACTCATTCGTTATCACTGTGATTGATCGATATTCGAACAGAGAATCCCACAGCGTGTAAACACAGAACCACACCAACCTACAGATGTTACATCCTTCCTTTCGTTTCCATGTCCTCTGTCGTCTTACCACAAGGGAATATACTATTATTACACAGTATGTGAACCAATGTGTATTCTTTCGGGTTTTCGTTTGCAATACAAGGCTATAATTTGATAATTGAATTTAATAAATATAACTTATTTTGTCCTGTTATGAAATTACTGTCTTTAATTTAATTATATCCTCGAACATGTAATTTTTTATCGGTAAATTTCATTTTTAATGCTAGGTAATTAAATATATTTTTTTAAAAAAATTAAGTTATATTTTTCTTTCTAAGATATATATTTATTTCTAATACAAATATATTCAATACTTTTTCATCCAAAAAAAAACTAATTATATCATATATTTAAAAAATACAGGTGCTTTCAAAAAGGTTCATAAATTAAAGCTTTTGTATTATTTTTCAATGCAATACTGATAAGTGAAACAGTGTTTGAATAAAATTCGATCCTCGTACACATACTACTCTTAAGAAATTAAATAGAATTATTTATTCTTTTAATATTTATCTTTATCAAATATAAATTGAAAATAATAAAATAGAATACTATACAAAATTATAAGGTGCGTGTAAAGGTGTTTGTCTTCTTTTGGAAATTTTCGTTTTATTTTTGTATCATATAAAATAAAATTGAATCAACAAATAAAATGCACTATCTTTCTATGACTCTCTGATATTAGATTGGTAGAAAAATAATTACGGTTTATGGCTTTAAATTTATACATATTTTTCAATTTAAGCGTTCCAGAACTATAAAGTGGTTTTAAGTGGTCTAGAACTATTGAATGACTAACATCTAACTTTTGAGCAAGATATCGAATTGTGCGTGGTTATGATTCAAATAACGTCTTCAGTTGGTCGTTATGGACTGAAAGACCCCCGAGACCTTCTTCATCTTTAAGGCTCTCGTCCCCAGTACGAAATTTTGGAACCACTATTGTACTGTTCGTTCCTTAACAGTACCCACATCAAAAGCAACTTTTAGTTTACGAGCAGTTACTACTCCTTCCGTTTTGAACTCATACAAAAATGCTCTTATTTGCTTCTTTTTCTTTTCTTATTTGCTCTTACTTGCTTTTTTTTCATAGTACTCTATTTTATTACATTCAATTTGTATGTAACAGAAATAAATATTAAAAGAATAAATTATTTTCTTTCATTTCTTAAGAGTAGCATGTGTACGAGGATTGAATTTTATTCAAATACTGTTTAACTTATCTATATTGTATTGAAAAATAATCAAAGAGCTTTAATTTACGAAACTTTATGAAATCACTTATATTTTTTGAAATAAATAATATAATTAATTTTTTTGGATGAAAATGTGTTGAACATATTTGTATTAGAAACAAATATTTATTTTAAAATTAAAAAGATAACTTAATTTTTTTAAAAATTATATTTAATTACCTAGCATTAATAAATAAAATTAACCGATAAAAAATTGCATGTTCTTTTCCATCTTTAATTCAATACCCCAATTTGTAGCAAAGTTAACGATAAAACCAAAGTCGATGTTATCAAAATACAGACCGAAAATTCAGTTTAATTCAAATTAATTCAAAAGCTCAATTTAAAGAAAAATTAATAATAAAACCAAAGTCGACGTTACCAAAAATTCATTATAAAATGATATTAACATGAACACGGTAAAATGACACTTTCATTGAAAAAATAAGGGTTAAAATTCAAAAAATAAAAACCGCAATTATTTTTCTACCAACCTAATACAATGAGCACATATGCAATAATGAAATATACAATGATCACATAATATGAACGTACATAGTATCACAGTACACATTATTCAAACTTACAGGTAATGTTAGTTAATTTTATACAAAAAAGTCAAATAGCAGCTCTGACCAAAAATGTATCTTTTTCATAATACATTCATTTGCATTTTTTTTCTATGGAATTCTAAACTAAACTACATAAAGAAATGAAAATAAATTCTAGATGTAACAATAAGTAACAGAGCTTACTAATAGTGGTATGGTTCCAAACACAATAATTTTTTTTTCAATTTATATCATTACATACGTCATATATGGCATTCATTTCAAAAAGGTTTTAAATAAATTGTTAAGGTAAAAATAAACAAAAATTGTTAATTTTTGTCAAATCTCAATTTAAGATACTTTTAGAAAATATTCCTTTTTTTTAAAATTGAGAATTCTAATGTAACAGGCAACTTATTAAAACTATTTTTCTATTATAGTTTCATTTTCAAAGTTATTATCATATTAATTGCAGATTACGTTTGGTTTGATTATTTGGGGGCTGGGGAGCATCGACATCTAAGATTATTAGTGCTTGTCATGGATTAGAAATCAATGGAAATATAAAATATATTTTGTAACATTTTTTTCAATCCATAAGGTTTATTTACTTTTTAACAATTTATTTATCAGTAAGTAAATACCTGTATAACAACTTTAATAACTTTATATTAACTATATGTTATCTATCACAAATAAACTGTTATTCCCTTTTAACTGCCTATTTTTTCTAAACAAAAATAACAACAGAATCACCCTAAAAATACTTAAAAGAATTTGTGAATTAAATTAACATAAATTAATTACTAAATATTTAATCTGAAACACTTTTGTGTGATTTATGAAAAGTGAAAATTCGATTATGAAAGTAAATTACACGTTATATCCTTTATATTAATCCTTTATATTATGTCAAACATTCCTAAAGTTTTAATTTAAAATTTCAAATTTACTATAGATATGTATGTATATACATGTATATAAATATGTGTATATATATGTATATATATATGTGTGTGTCTGTATGTGTCTATATATATATATATATATATATGTGTGTGTGTCTGTATGTGTCTATATATATATATATATATATATATATATATATATATATATATGTATATATAGTATATATGTGTATATAATATATATGTGTATATAATATATATGTGTATATATGTGTGTATATATATATATGTGTGTATATATATATATGTATATATATATATATATATATATAAATATATTTATATATGTTTGTAGGTAGGTAGGTTTGAATATTGTACAAACTATTTTAATATTACTTTATAATTGTCTGCACAACATGAATTTTCAAACAATTCTCATAGTTTAGTACAAAATTCATTTCACGAGTTTCTCGTACATTCATATTTTTTCCTATATTCAAAAACTTTTTCCTTTTGAACGTTCTGCAAAATATTCTTTTGCCTGGAGATATTTATTGATCACATGTAATTTACCTTCCAATCATTGCTGTCTTACTCTCCGAATGTTCTTTTTGAAACGTATTGTTTATACAAATATCGTGAACTATAACCATAAAAAAAAAACAAACAAATAATATATTTCATGCAGAATTTATGTAAAGAAAATAATCAGGCTGAGAATGAAACGTAAGGTAATTTTAATATGGAATACAAATACATAGAGATAAATTAAATGCAAGAATAAACACTAGAGTTTAATTTCATGCTGCATTCATAACTTAAACAAATAAATATTTCTGCAATTTCTTATAAAATTTATCTTGTTTTTAATCAGATTTTAGTCTCTTTGAACGGTATTTAATTTAGTATTTGAATAGTTTGTATTATAAAAATACATAATGAGTTTCAAACGCTTCATATATATGATCATAATTAGCAAGTTTCTTATTTTTATATTTATTAGAATTAAAATATTCATTGAAAAATCTCTTAACAGGAAAAACATTAGTAGTAAGAAAAGTTGATATTTTCTATAATTTAATCAAAAGTAATATTAAGTTCAATTATTATTTATTAAACATTTATCATAAAAAAAACTTTGCTTTCTTAATAACCTAATGAAAAATAATAAACAGAATACAAGTTTCTTAAAAAAAATTTAAGTTTATCTTTGACAAAATTTCTGTCACATAATTATTTTATAGGTATTTAATGTATAATATTAATGATTTCATAATGATTTTGATAAAACTTTAAAGTAAGCTTATGAAAATTATTCAACCATCTAAAAATTATTTCTCCATCTTAATATTATTTATTTTTTTGCATGAACTGAATATGTGTATGTTTGTTAAAAGTTCATACAGATATTTTCTCTATTACTCGAATCAAAGTTTACAACTATTTCACGTAACTCAACAGATCTTGAACGATAAATTCATGGTTGGAATCATTACTACAAACTTCGTAATACGTATTCATACTCTTTATCTTGTACAATGTTCGAGAATGTCTACAATGTTTGACACATTATGTCAACCGATTTTACGTGACACACGTTAATACTAGATTTTATTATATAAGTTTGAATGGTTTTAATTTTTAACAAGAGTACATATAAATATATGAATAGTTCTCGTTATAGTTTTAGTCAAATAAAAATTGTCTTGTAGAACGTAAATGCCTTACATTACAACACTTTTAATATATTGAGTAATAAGATTAATGACTGTGTTTTATAACAACGACATTAAAATATTAATTATTAGAAATGTGAATGTATCCATATTCAAACCATAAGTGTGTGTATTTATTAAAAATAATTTTATGCTCAAAAAGATGTCACTTTTATTTCTCTCTCGCTCTTCTCTCTCTCCTCTCTCTCTTTTTGTCTGTCTCTCTCTCGCTCTATATATAATATATATATATATAATAAATATATATATATATATGTACATATATAAATAATATTGATTTGTACGTATAAGATACTTGTAGAGGAAACCAACAAATAAATATGCATCTTTTATGTATAGTTAAGGAGGATTAAATGAGGTACTAGCTTTTCTATTGTGACAAACACTTTCGTAATTGTCCATAGCTTTCACAATAATAAAAAATATATTTTTATAATATTATAATATAATCATGGTTATAAATGTAATTATAATTCCTTGTGCTATTTATATGAAGGGATTTTTAACCCTAATCATACTAATTTGTGTCTTTGAATTATATTTCTATTTTTAAATGTTGCAAAACTGACAAAAACATTTATTTTGTAAAAACAGTATTATTTATCATTATTCTTCATATATATATATATATATATATATATATATATATATATATATATACATATACGTGGGTATTTGATAAGTTTAGTAAATTTCTATAATATAGCGCCATCATTCATTTTGTAACAACAGGGATATCACAACTGTTACATTTTAAACTAGCATATAAGAAATTTCAACCAGAAGCGACACTTTGTTCACGTTCTACAGGTGTTTCAAACGAGCATTGTAGCAGTTGTCGCCAAAATAGAAAAAAACGAGCAGGATTTCTTGCGTCGATTAGTCATCCTGGATAAAACATGGATCCAATACTACACACCTGACTCGAAGCAGCAGCCAAAGTAGTGGACAGCAAGTGATGAAAATGTCCCGAAGAAGGTGAGACCGTTTTGTCGGCTTCGAAGATGATGGCACTGTTTTTTGGGATTCGTAATGAATTATCCTGATCAAATAAGTAACGAAGGGAAAAATGATAACAGGAGTATATTGTGCATGATTATTGGACCATTTGAATGAAGATCTGAAACAAAAACAGTCAATTTTGGGACATAAAAAAGTGTTCTTTTACCAGGACAAGGTACCGTTCTACAAATCGACCGTCAGAATGGGAAAATTGCACGAATTAGGCTTCGAATTGATTTATCATCCACTCTATTCTCCAGACTTGGACACGTGCTACTTCTTTTTCCCAAACTTTAAAATTTGGCTTGATGTGAACAAATTCTCATAAAATGAGGATGTCATCGCCGCTATCAATGCGTATTTTACATACTTGCTAGACGATGTATATAATCCTCAATGAAGACTATGTTGAAAAATGAAATTTATTTTTTCAAAAAAAGGTGTTTACCTTCCATACTTATCAAACGACCTTCGTATATATATAGACTGATTAAACATAAGCTTCCATACGAAAATATTTAAAAAAACACAAAAATTAAAAAAAAACATGTTATCTCCCATTCCGTATTTTAATTCAATTATATTTTAGTATTAAATTAAACTAAAATACTAAATAAAGAATAACGTGACTTTTTAGCCCCTACGCTTCCTTTTAATACTTCCATATAGAAGCCTAAATTGAATGATATATATATATATATATATATATATATATATATATATATATATATATCATCACCATCATCATCATCATCATCAGCCCCTGTTAATCCACTGCTGGATAAAGGCCTCTTCCATGATTTTCCATTTTGTTCGATTCAGTGCTTCTCTCTTCCACACTTTTCCAAGAAAGTTTTTAATATCCTTATCCCATCTGTTCATTGGTCTCTTTCTGGGTCTTTTCATATTCCTTGGTTCCCAGTCAATAATTTCTCTTGTCCATCGGTTGTCTTCCCTTCTTGCGATATGTCCCGCCCACTTCCATTTCAATATATATATATATATATATACACACATATATACGTATATGTATATATATTATATATATATATATATATATATATATATATATATATATATATATATACATATATGTATATATATATATATATATATTTATATTATATATATATATATATATATTTATATTATATATATATATGTTTATTATTTTCTTACAATAATTATTTTATTTTATATAAACAAAATAGTATTTATATCCTAGAAAATATATCGTTTCTCATTGAGAAATATTTGCATTATTTTTCAATAATGATCTTAAAAATCTTGTGAAGTATGCGAATTTTGATATTATTAACAGTCAAAACTTCAGGAGTTATAAAGTTTTAGATAACTCCTCTCAAGACCCTTTATTTTTGACACTATAAAATTTTATCAATCCAGTGTACTATTAAATTAAACCTGAAGATTATTATATCCGATGATAACGCTCAAATAACCAATTGAATTTGTTTGGTGTTCCTTAACCGTTTTTACACAATATTGATCAATGAATAATATTTAAATATAGGAACAAAACTTCGAATATACAATAAGACATCTGACAGTGTTTGGAAATTAGCCTATCTGATTATTGGTTAAATTAATGAATTATAAATCTCATATCAACTTTTAAAAATTATTTAAATGATCTATGTAAAAAATCTTGATTGTACACTTAATTTTAATTAAAAACTCTATCTTTCCAGTATGTCTATATTCACTTAAATATATCTTAAAACATATATATATATATATATATATATATATATATTCTGAAAATTTTTAATTTCAATTTAGTCACTATTAATATTAATAGACCTGTTGGATGAAATTTGCCTACATGACTGTACTAGAATGTTAAATTACACATAAAAATTAAATGTAAAGTAATATATATATATATATATATATATATATATATATAACAACATAATAATTATTAATAATATACTACTTAATAATTTAAATTTCTTAATAATTATTGTTGTTAAATAACATCAAACAAAATTTATAGTTATTTAATTGTGTCCTTTTTATTTACTCGACTATAATACTTGATTTATTCGGGTGAAAGATTACAAGTGGATGAAAGAAATGACATGTTATGAACAGACAGAACACGGCGAGAACAAAAAATGATAAGAATTATATCACTTTTCATTAAGAAAGCGGTCAAGTAGTGCTCGAGATGAGAAGTACAGCGACCGACTGACTCTTTGCTCGTAAAGAGAAAAACTCTTCCTAAATATCTCAATGGACTTAAAGACTTAAGTTGAAGAGAGAAAAAATGTTCTTTACAAATTCTAATAAGCGATGTTTTTATTGAAACTGAATAGCAGAGCCGTAATCTATTTTTAAAACGATAAAAGCTGCAGTTTTATTATCGTTCTTTTTTAAATACATATCTTTGTGAAGAACATGTAATTTTTAATAATTTATTTCATATTGAATGAAATGTAATAGTTTAGATTATCTTTCGTTAATATTTTACACATTGTTTGTGTAAATATAAATTTAAAAAAATGTTTGTTAACTATCTATACTAACATCTCTGATGGAATTTACTTCATCATTTTATAATTACCTTTCTAAAATAATATTATAATTTAAAAATGTATTTTTTATATGTTTAATCTTCGAGTAAATCTCAAAATATTCAATTCATTTCTTGATGTGTCGAGTATTATTTTTCATTAAAAATATTATCTTTTAAGAAAAATAAAATCTCAGAAAATATAATTCTTGTGGAAATTCTAGAAATAACTGTATGTTAATTATTAATCTAATTGTTTTATTGAATTATAATTTTAATATTTGTTTGCAAATTTTACTTATTCATAATTTTTCTATTATTATTGGACCATCCCATAAGTAATGTGATATTTTCATATAGGTGAAAGGAGATGAAGCAATACTTTGTAATTATTGTAATAACATACCAGTTGCATATTCTGCTCAATTGTATGTTAATGTTTTCTTGGTCTCATCGTGGATGATTAAGAGAGATGACGCAAATTTATAAGAAAAATTTTAATTATCATGAAAATGTCAAAAGAGCATATTAGAGATATTTTGATTTGGGAGTTTCGTCAGAGAAATAATGCTACAACTGAAAAAATTGTGAAAAATTTATAATTCAGATGTTATTAGTCTGAGCCAAATACAAAGATATTTTCAACGATTTCGGTCCAGAAACTACAGCCTTGAAGATGAGGAAAAGTCCGAACGTACTCAAGAGTTTGATGATGAGATCCTGCGTACACTAGTGGAACAAAATCCTAGTTCAACGGTAGAAAAATTAGTTAAGAAGCTCAAATCAACGCATTTAACTGTTTTAATTATGCATCGGTACTTAAATATTATTGGTAAAGTTTCTAAGCAGGATCAATGGTTTTCACACGAGTTATCGGACGTTAATTTAAAACAATGTGTGGACATTTACACTTCTTATCTATTCCAATTGCAAATTGATCCGTTTCTGATATAGTTGTTACTGGTGATGAAAAATGTATTGTTTATAACAATATTAAACGTCAAAAATAATGGGTTTACTGAAAACGAAACACCATATTTAACTGCAACAGAAGGCTTTTATCCAAAATAAGTTATGTTCTCAGTTTGATGAGATATGGAAGTAATTTGTCATTACGAGCTATTACTAGAGTATCAAACAATTACAAAGGAGTTGTATTGTGAACAATTGGTGCAACTAAAATAATTTATTAATGGAAAACGGCCAGAATTAACAAATAGTAAAGGGTTATTTTTTCACCATGATAACGCCGGATTTCACACAGCTCCCGAAACTCCAAAAAAACCGAGGCAATTTGAATGGGAAAATATCACTCATCCACCATATTTCTCTGACCTAACACTATCGGATTATCATCTGTTCCGAAGTCTCCAAATTCACATCAATAGTAAACGGATTAATGTACTCGCATTACTTTGCACTCGTGACACATATATTTTATCCTTCCTTATATTATTAGAAGCACAAACCCGGCATCTTCTGATACGCTTACTTGATATAGTTGATATTTTTCTGCACAATTTTCTTCTAAAAATATATTTTCGTTTTCGTTGTCCATTTTTATCGGTATTTAAATTCAAAATATAAAGCAAACAATAAAATCTCCAACAGTATAATTATAATTAATTGTTATAATTTTTATTATTGAATAAATATTGTAAATTAATGTTTAATGATTACACATCTCAATATGATTATTTCATATAGGACGCCAATTGGTGTTCCCGGTAGATAATGCTAATTTTATTTAGGACGCCAATTGGCGTACCCGATCGTTAAAGTTATAACAATATATCAAACATATTGAATCCTGCTATACTTTATATGAAACTTCCAACTCTTTTATTTTTAAAATTATATTTGAAGACTTTTTTTATTTGCCCATTATTTTTCAAACGGCTTATAAATATATATATATATATATATATATATATATATATATATATATATATATATATATTATATAAAATCAACTTCAAAAATCTGCTTCGAATATACTTTATTACCAGGGATGAGCATCTATAAACGGAGTTAATCTACTGTTCCCTTTTTATATTAGTGCCGTGTCATTGGTCCGATGTGCAAGAATCACTGTCGTGACGTCACCGCGGCCAGTCGTTGTAAATAATCTCGTGAAGCGGAACACGAAGAATTATGGCTTGACAGAGGTGTAAGGTATTCTGGTCTGATGTTTGTTCAAGATGCGAGGCCTATTATCTTTACCACAATACGAATATAGTGCAGTAAAAACGAGTTATATAAATTATCGTCATGTTACAACCAATGAATATAAACTGTGTATTTTATATGTTTAATTAAAAGTGAAGTCTACTGAACTTCTCTTACATTCATTTCATTCTAACTTCATTTTATTGTTTAGAAGTTTAATCAAGTTATTTTATGAGTTTTTTTCAACTTTTTTTATATACAGTCGAGCTTACGTGTTGCTCGACTATAAAATAAACTGAATAAAAAATGTCTGTTTTGATGTTTCATGTAGAAAAAATGAGGTGCTCCTTTTATTTTCCATACTATGTCTGCGAAGTGTCGCTTGATTTTAATTGACAATGAGATTTTTAATTACTGTAGAACTATTTGAATTTAAACTTTAATTGGAATTTATGTTCTAAAATAATGAAATACTGTCTTATGGACAATTGTAATAAAGATTTGTTTTCAAATATTTTAGTACTTTTAAAATAATACCATGAGTGTTTACAAAAACAAATTTATTATAACTGAAATTCAATAATAAATGTATTTAAAATAATTAAGATAACTTACACTTACAATTATCCTATTTTTAAGAATAATAGATTAGAAAATTAAAAAAATCTCATTAAATAATTTATAATCATGATCAGAACATGATTTAATGTTGCACTTTAGCTCAAAGAATTTCATTCTTATAAATTTACTTTCAGTTACAACAAAATATTTAGAATATAATTCTGGCACTGTAGATAAATTCATTTTTACAAATGAATTTTTAACTGACTTCAAAATGTAAAAGTTGTTTCTGATCAAAATTGTTCAATAACTGATTATTGATCATATTTGATTGTTTTTCATGCACATTTCGATAACAATGTCATCAACCTTAGAATGCTAATGTATAGAAAAATTTGAGAAAAGTTTTTATATCTAAACCCTTTGAATTATGGTAAGGTGAGGTGTATTGTGAATCTTGTTTAGTTAAGTAAACACAATTAATATCTAAAAGTGTTTATTTTGTTTTTCGAAATAATCAACTAAACACTAGATTTTGAGCTGCAAATTATACGTGGATTTGATAAGTATGGTAAAAAAGCAAATTAAATACTTTTTTTAAAAAAATCCATTTTTTTTCTCAACATAGTCTCCATTGAGGGCTACACACTTGATCCAACGAGTCTGCAAAATACTTATTGACCGCTGCAATGACATAATTCTTTGTGAATTTCTTTCTACCGAGCAAAATTTTCAAGTTTGTGAAAAGGAAGAATTCGAATAGGGCCAAGTCCGGAGAATAGGGTGGATGAGGAATCAATTCGAATCCCTATTTTTGCAATTTTGTCATTGCGCCGATAGATTTGTAGGACAGCGCGTTTTCCTGGTGAAACAGCACTTTTTTGCACTAATTTTGTCTGTTTTTGTTTCAACTTTTCTTTTAAACGGTCCAATAGTGTTGTATAATAGGCTCGTGTTATCATTTTTCTCTTAATAGTCGATCAAGATAATGCCTTAAGAATCCCAAAAAGCAATAAAATCACGTTCCCAGCTGAGAAAACGGTCTTCACCTTCTTCAGCGCACTTTCACCACTTGCTGTCCACTGCTTTGACTCAAGTGTGTAGTGGATCTATGCTTCATCCACGGTGACGAGTCGACGCAAAAAGACTTGATTGTTTTTCCCATTTATACGGCAACTGTTACAATGCTCGCTTTAAACATCTATAAAACGTGAATAATGCGTCGCTTTTGTCTGAGTTGTATAGTATCTCAGACATTTCTTTAAAAAGATATAAGTTATTTCTTTACCTCTCACAATAAAAATTCTCTTTTCTACGAATTTTACGATAACTACGCTTCGCAGTTTTAATTTAACATAAATAACGGTTTATTAAAGAAAATGAATCTTAAAATAAATTGCCACTAACGGACAGACCGCTTTAATAAAAGACACAATACAATGCAAAATAACCTTTATATATATATATATATATATATATATATATATAAATATATATATATATATATAAAGAAATAAATAAGTTTGAAATATAATACAATTATATAAAAAAATATTAGATTGAGTGATTATAATACAAGGAACAAAGTTTAAATGTTTTATTGATTTTGAGAAAAAACATGTTTCCTTTTAAATTACTTAATTTGAAATAATAATTACTTTTTTATCAGTTCACCTGTTTCTGTATATTTATCTGTATTCCTTAGTTAGACGGTACTTTATTTTCCAAATATCGATCTTTATCTTTTGTACTAATGCCAATTCAAGATAGACAATCCGTTTCTCTCTATAAATAAAGAACAAATTACGTTGGATTTGTATAAAACGAGCATCCATTTCTTATTTTGTATTGAATTAAAGTAATTTACCAACTTGCGTCTATAGTGAATTGATTGTAAACGATACGCTTTTGTGTACAGGTATGGATTTTCAATATGTAATTTGTTATAAACAGTTTCGTTAAAGTAACATATACGTTTATTAAGGGAATAAATGACATCCAAATAAAAACTTCAAATTTAAAATTTATTATAAACTATCTACTTTACATATTTTATATCTTTCATGAAAATCTGATTATTAATTATTCAAAAATACTGCAGTGAACTATAAAGCGAAACATAATTATAAACAATATATATATATATATATATATATATATATATATATATATATATATATATATATGTATACATTATACTCATTTTTTAAATAAAAGCGTTCGATCCTAAAAACAGTGTAACACACAACAGCTGCTTATTATTGCATGAAGACGACAATAGGTTTAAATATGAGGAAATTTGATTTATTATACAAAATCATTTATGTACAATATTTGAAAATTTCCAACGGATGTTCGAACATGTTTACACATGACTTCATTACTTTTGAAATTTCGTAGCGAGATTTTTGAATTATTTTATGCCTTGAATAAAAACGTATAAGTTTTTTTAATAGCGTCAATCTAGTTTCAGAAAACGCTACTCAATGAGAATAAAAATATGCAGTTGTTTAAAAATACTGTCAATGTGTTTAAAGCACCGTACTTGAATTTGTTACAAGTGAAAACGTGTAGTTCATAAATACTTGTCGATGACAAAATATTTGTTTGGAAATGAGTAAGAGAAACAGATATACTGTTAGTTATTGAGGCAAAAAAATAAGAAATTTAATCTTGACAAAGCCGATTTGAAGGACAATTTCCATTTAGCAGATATGCTGTGAGAAATGACCAATAACGTGTTGATTCTTCAATAAAATAAAGCTGTTAGAGGTGTTATTTAGGATAACTTACAGTACTGTTGTTGAAAATTTGGAATTTTTAAAGAAAGAATAGATCATATCATACACACTTTAAAATGCACAAAGATTTACGATCATTAAGTGTCTCAAATGCCGATCCCAGAAATAAAATACAAATCTTGATCTGTAATCATTTAACTGCCATTTATTCCCACTACAAAAGAAATGCACTTTCATCAGATGATAATAATCTCAAAGTAAAGCAAACGAGTCAGACAATCTCAAAGCATGCCATTTTGATCTAACGACTAATATAAGACAGTCGTTAAAGATTATCTGAAAGAACAAATACCAGTTTTATTCACTTACTGAATAAAAAAACTTATTACTCATTGCATAGCCATTATTTTTTTAAAAATAAATACACGGTTAGATTGATTATGCTCTAGACTTTCTTTGTTTTTTGTTTCAAGAATTAAAATAATTGTGGATAATTCTTTGGCTGTCTCTCATTATTAGTAAGATTAACTTAAAATGTTGTAACTACCTTATATATATATATATATTCATTATAACTTTAAATAACATTAAAATTTCACTTTCAAAGAACAAAAAAATATAAAAAGAAATGAATAAGTGAATATAGTTTGTTAAATAAGAAATTTATTTCTAATAAAACATTTACATTATTATTTAATTCGTTTTTTTCTAAATACAAATTAATATAAAAAGGATCGATTAGTCAGTATTAACTTAAACTTCATATTTTGTAATAGTACCTAATGTTCTTAAACTAAGCGATGCCAAATTTATTATTAAAGAAAAAATATGATTTTGTTAGTTACTATTATATATATATATATATATATATATATATATATATATATATTTGTGTGTGTGTTTGTAATGTATAAATTTTATATGATTTGTGCTCTAACTGAACATATATTTTATTATATTTTCCAAGCCAACACACTATTTGGTTTTCAAGTCGTTGTTCCATATTTTTGAACATATGTATATCAATATTATAAATAAGACATAAAATTCGTTTATATATATATACATATATATATATATATATATATATATATATATATATATATATATATATATAATGTGTGTGTATATGACTTACTACTATTATAATTAAGTTATATAAAATTCAAATCCTGTTCTGTGAGGATTTAATTAAATGAAATTCCGTATTAATTTAATAAAAAGTTAGTTCATGATTTAATCACAAAAAGCTGATACAATCATATTTTATGGTTTCCACATTCTGCTCGAAATGATGTTACATTTTAAATATTTATAAGTTTAAATATTATTTTAAGCTGAACGGAATTTCTAAGAATAATAAGTATTTACGGTTTAGTTTTATATAACTGGTATTTATATTTTATATCGCTAATTTGTGTAACTAGATCAGTTTAAAATATTTTTTTGATAAAATACTCTTGATTTTATTCTGAATAAAGAGATAAATTTTAAACTTCTCAGACGATATATGTTTATATAATTTTAAATTTACTGTTTAACATTTGGAAGGTTTTATTTAATTTAAAAAAAATTTTAGGTACTTTTTAATATACTTTACTATTATTCTATATATATATATATATGTATATTAGATAGATAGATACATATATATATATATATATATATATATATATTAGATAGATAGATAGATAGATATATACATTAAATTCAAAATTGATAGTATTATATTTTTTGTTTAAAAAAATATTTATTAATACATATAAAATAAAATTGGTATAATTTAAAGAATTCGTATAAACAATAAGGTAAAATACAAAGTATTATTACAGTTAATGTACATGAAAAAACATGTTTATTCCTCCTGGGATAATTTTATACGTCATAATCTTTTAGTACAAACTTTTCATAAGAATTCTTTACGAGAAACAATACCGATGTGAAAACATGATACACAGAAATATATTTTATTCTTTGAAATTTAAGAAGAATCTGAACAAAATATGTTTTTTCATTTGGGAAACAAAACACACAAATGCTTTTCTTTCAAGTCTTGCTTTGATAAATACAAAATGCTTTTCTTAGATAAATACAAAATCAAAATTTGAATGAAATAAATACCTGTTTTGAAATACTATTAATATTATTATGAAAATCTAACTGATAATGAATTATAAGTGAAATATCAATTTATATACAAATTCAATAACTTATTATGAAGAAATATAAAGTTCATTTTCATCGAGATAAATAAACCATAAAATTAAAGTATAACGATTTAAAATACATGAAGGATTGTGTAGAAAGTTTCTTGGTAATATCTGTAATAAATTGAAATTTTTCCAGACATATTCAACAAAAAGTGCAGTAACTATATTCTTTTTTTACTTTTAAGTTATCACTGTTCAAATATTTCAAATAAAAAGTATTATTTTTAACAATTTCTCAAAATAAATTTGTTAACTAGCAAAGAAATAATAAAATAAAGAACTTATTGAAGAAAGGCATTTTACTTTTATTTTTAAATTGTGCTAATTATCTTAGTTCTTATAAATAATTACAATCTTTTATCGTCTACTACTAGTTTCAAATTATGTTCGATCTTCAGGTAACTGTATATAACTACTAGAAATCCATATGTTAGTTATCTTCAGGTAACTGGCAATAGTCCAAGAAACAAAACTAGTAGAATATAAAGACTCGTGAGATTCGCAAAGACCAAGACTACTAGAACAATACGTCCACAGGATTCCAAGTATAAAAATAAACAGTTATATCTTTTATTTGTAATGTTCGAAACAAGCTTTTGAAGTACTATAATTATTAAAAATTAACACCTATACATTTATACAAGTATATAATAGTAATTAATAATGGAAACTCGTTATTTCTATATTTTCCCGAATTTCTTAAACAATGTTTTCTACCACAATAACCGTTCTGACACTGTGGTTAAATTCACTTTCACAAATGAATTATTTTTTACTTTACAAATCACACCAAATTTTTCGATCAAATATGTCCAATGAATTATTATAGATTATTTTCGATTATAGCTTATACGCATTTCGATGGCAACTTCATCATCTTCAGAACGAAAATTTCCCTATTTTTTTGGTTAGGATGATGGTCTTGATATCGAATTGATTTCTTCAATAAAAACTTTCATAAATAAATTAAAGAAAAGAACTAGTAAAATAAGACTTAGATCATTTTTGGAACCTCTACTATCAGATTTATCAGACGATTCCAAGTATAAAAATAAACAGTTATTATCTTTTATTTGTAATGTTAAAATAAACTTTTGATGTCTTACAATTAATAAAAAGTAACATCTATACATTTATACAAGTTTATAATAGCAATAAAAAACAGACACTCCTTGCTTCTGTATTTTCCCGAATTTCTTGAGCAATGTTTTCTATCATAATAACGGTTCTGACACTGGCTGAATTTTCTTTTACAAATGAATTATTTTTTACTTCACAAATCACATCACATTTTTTGATCAAAAATATTCAATTAATTATTATTGATTATTTTCGGTAGTAGCTTATATGCATTTCGATTGCAACCCCATCATCATCAGAGCGACAATTTCACGATTTTTTTGTAAGGATAATGATCTTGATATCGAATTGATTTTTTTATAAAAGTTTTCATAAATAAATTTAAGAAGAAAACTAGTAAAGTAAGATTTAGATCATTTTTGAAACCTCTGCTATCAGATGTATTATTGTAAGTAAATGTACTTACATTATTATTATAATATTTCATTACTTAATTTTTTTTCTAAAAACAATAAGAACTTCGTTGATTATCTGCTATAAAAATAGCGAGTCTTAAATGTAAGTATAAAGAATAGACTAACATTCAATATTGTTGATACTTTTCCATGAATGAAATCTTAAATTGTATTAAACAATTATTAAATTTTCATATTTATAGATTATTTTTTCGATTTTTCTAACTAATGATCATTCAAATACAAGAATCTATTATTTTTTTGTAATTATATTAAAACAAAACTGTCAAATCCAACAGTTATATAGCAATTAAAATATGTATACATATTTTACTGACATAGAGACTAAATTTCTTGAAACATAGTATTTTAATTATTTTATATTTCTTCATCAGTTCTATGTAGATCTCGATATCTCAATTACTAATCTTAATCTGTTTACCTCTTGTACTCTATTTTAAAATTATATATATATATATATATATATATATATATATATATGTGTGTGTGTGTCTGTGTGTATATATGTTGAAATCTGTAGGTACAATGTTGAAATCCTACCAAAAGTACGATACAGATTTTAATTTAATTAAAATCGTTTCTATAGCTGTTTTAAACTCACATTAAACACGGAGTCCAGATGTAAATACGCAAGAACACACACTATATTCTCTCATCTCGTACTAACAACCCATGAGGAACACACCTACACTTCATTTAATGGAAGAGTTGTTTTTGAACAATTATATATACATCTATACAATTATATATACATATAATGTATACAACGATGATTTTTTCCTAAAAAAAAAGTATGAATACGATTCTGTGTTCCTATCTACAACACGAGTTTGTGTTTGTCTGCCAGAGTATTTGTGCCATTTATGTATGTGGTTTTCAGTGTACACCGCATATCTGAATCGGGTTCATGTGTGACAAAGATCAACGTATAGGATACGAATGTGTTATCTTCGTGACCTGTGACCTGTTTTCAGCTTCTTGATGTGCCGTTTTGCTTCGCGTCTTAAGATACGAACGATGATAATAGAAGGGTGGGGAGAAAACCTCTAAAAAGCCGATAGGAAATGACTCGCATGGGATATAGTGTGATGGGTTTGCTGGCTACATTAAGTTTTCACCGATGATATTATAGTATTGAAAATTCTACATTTGTGAAGGAACCTTCGATGATACGCTGTTTTATAATTATGTTTGAATATTTTTTCCATTACGGACGCGTTACGTGGTATTGAAAATGTCACTGGTTTCTTTTTTTGTGCTTTGAAGTACGTGTCGTAAATTCTGATTTTTCTAGAAAATTATTCTTAATATTATAATATAATGGATCCAAATTGGTACTCAGTATATTGAAAGTATTTTAAAAATGTGTATATTGTCGAATGTAATATTTTTATTACCACATATAAAAATACTTCTCATGTATGTAATTTAAAAAAATCCTATTACTTCTCATTTGAGTCCAAAAGTAAATATTTGCAGAAAAATAAATTAATACTAGTTCCTTTTTCGAAAATATATAATATTAATTGATGAATATTAAATTAAATTGAAAAAATAGTTTAAACTCTACCGTATTCAAGAATCATTTTCCTCATTTTCATTTTCTCACTTCTTGAATATAGACAAAATCTCGTTTGCAGCTACAAAATCCGATATGAATGTGGATACTTGATACTTTAGTGTAGTTAATGTTAATTTTTCACATTTGAAAATATTGCAGGTTGATACGAAATTCTCTAAATAGCATTATCTGTATTATATAAAAAGTGTTCAACTGTTCTTTATATAAATATAGTATTATATAGATTCATAATATTTTGTAAATTTATAATACATATAAAATTTTTACTTTATCACAATACTGAATTTAAGGTCTTCCAAATTCCTTTATTTTCAAGAATTTGTAAAAGATAAAACTTAATAAATTACAAACAGAAAAATAATTCAGTTCGCTAATATGTCTTGTAGTTAGAAGTTTTAGTTTCTTTCAAACTCTTATTTAATTACTCTAAATGTCAATTATAATTCCATCTTCTATTAAATAAAATTAAATATGACCTTCGAATTCTCACACTAATAAAAACACGAAATCGACATTATAAGAGTAATAGATCGTATCATCAAATAAAAATAATAGTTAGCCATTTAATAAAATGGGACGAGAGTCTAAGGGATAAGAATATAGCACAGAATCATTATAAAAAGTCCCTTGACAGATCTGAAGATAAATAAAAGGAAGACACGCCAAAAAGATATGAAAAAAGAACGTACAAAAGAAAAGCAACATAAGAAACACACTGCTAACAACTAAAAAATCAGTATTTCGAACACATGAATAATATTTTTGAATCATATTTATAATACCCTAAAGCGTTTTGTACCATTTTAGAAATTTAATTATCAATCCACAATTATACTCTGTTTTTTTATCGTTACATGCGATATTCGCATTGAATATTTAAATATATTATCAAATGAACTTTTGAATAATATTTACATTACAAAGGTAACAGAAGCGTGTTACATTATTTTATTTGTATTTTCATTAACAAAATAATTTATTTTTAGATAATATTTAAAAGTCATATTTAAATTATTCATAGGATTGAACATGCATTCTGTTTTACTGAAGTGACGTTACTAATTTTTAATATTTACTTATTGACAGGAATTTGCTTTCTCCTTCGACTACGTAGAATTTATTTTTATATAACCTCGCTCTCTATATATATATATATATATATATATATATACATACATAGGTGTATCCATATTTTATAAAGTAAACGTAAAAGTAATAAATTTGATATAAACTTCTTGATTCGTATAAAATAATGCACAAATACTGATGCAAAGATTGAAGGAACTGCTGAAAACCTCATTTTCGAATGGTTGATTAAACACACGCGATCTCAGACCTCTCGAGTAGAAAGCATATATATTTCTATTGAATCATTTGCTTCAGTTCACTCCCTTTATTTTGACTTTTATTCTGTTTTATTTAAATAGTGCGTACTCATAGCCGTCAGATAACAATTCTGTCAAATAAACGAAATTACCACTTCGAACATTGTAAAGAAACATATACATATTTATTAATATATTTAATATATATATATATATATATATATATATATATATATATATATATATATATATGTGTGTGTGTGTGTGTATTATATAAAATTGAATAACCTTATATAAGGGAAATAATTTAATTATAAATCCATCTTAATTTTCGATATTATTTTTAATAAAATGCAATATATATTTATAATTTAAATTTGTAGTCGTTTTGTTATAATTGTCTCAAATAACATAAAAGATGTTAATTAAGAAATACAAAATTTCTAGAATACACTATTTGTATTACATTCAAAATAAATTCTCATTAAAATTCTTTTGTTTGTTTCAGGTGAGTCCCCTTTATTGTCATTATATAATTTGGTAAGTTAAACATATTGGTTTTAATTGAATTGTGTAAAACAATCATAATTTGTGAAAATAATTAAATCTCTTTTACATTAATAATTAATTACGTCTATAAATATTTTACATAACTTTGTTTTTATGTACAATTTGGATTTTTTTTTAAAGCTTTGATTAATTCGTTTCAAACGAATAAGACGTCGTTGATTCATACTGTTTAGCAGAGTGCAATAGGTTTGTAGCAATTGTAAAAAAATATTATTTATATCCCCAAGAATAGAGAGCAATATAAAAAAAATGTTTTAAATTATTGTAGTTTCTCAATTTCCAGTTTGATTAGTAAATGCAAAAACGAAAATCCTAGTTTTCTTCTTAGAAACAAACATTAAAAGCATACATGACTAAACACTATATAAAAAACGTTACAGGGACAGCTTCTAAATAAAAAAGAACTCTAATTAATGTATAAACTTAACCCAATGTAAGTAAAAGTTTTGATCAAAATAAAAAAATATTGATATTTACTTTATATTTATATATATATATATATATGTATATATATATATATATATATACACACATATATATATATATATATATATATATATATATATATATATATATATATATTGAATTTCTAACATTGCACTGCAGGTAATAAGCTTCTTTCATTTTAAATGTGTCTTTATATATATGTTCAATAAATTATATATATATATATATATATATATATATATATAAATATATATATATGTGTGTGTGTGTGTTTGTGTGTGTATAAACCCAACAAAATCAGTAAAACTACATAAATAATGAAAAATAAATAAAACTGAATAAGATACGTGATATGAGGAAAGGTATTTCGAAAATATTTTTTTATTGTAAATTATATAATTAAATGAATTGGGAGATAAAGAAATAATAATTTAGATATTTAAAACTAAACACATTCGTTTGCTCATAACATTATCAACAAAAAATTCAAAGCAGTAAAAGAAAATGACTGAATATTAAAAAAAAAACAAAGATTTTGAAACCAAATCGAAAAATAAATCAAAAATTTAAACGAATCGTGAAAAAAAGGAATACTTTATGATATTTTCAGAAAAATAATTGATACACAAGAAATAGGAGTCAATGAAATTAATTAACATGTTTAGTATTATTAACGATATATAATTCATTGAAGAGGAGGAAATATTATTATATCAAGGATGTATCATTTGTGACATTTAATATTAATATTCATCAAGTTACCGGAATAATAAAAATATGATATAATTTATTTGAACGAAACATTCTGTTATTTAAACTGAATATACAATTTTACTGACAAATTCAGTTTAAAAATATGTCTCGACATAAACTATAATAAAAAAATTAAAACTCTATCACTTCATCTCAAACTCTATTCTACTCTACTTCCTTACCTTTAAGATAAAAATAGAAAGTACATAACCTGAAAACATGTTGAAGCATGCGTTTAAGTCAATCTCTGGTCAAATATATCATTTATTTAGGAAGATCGAAAGAATGAAAACAGAATGATGTCTATGTGAACAAAATGATTCAATATTTAAATGAAAGCTTATACTTGTTTCATAAATGTTAAACAAATGTATTATAATTGTTTTCACCCATGAAAATAAAACATGGAATTTTAATTCTAAAATAATTTAGCAATTTCAGGTAACATGCAAAGAAATAAAAGTATTTATAATATTTATAATAGAATTGAAGTTAAAACACACAGCAATTAGAGACATTGTAATAAAAAATAAAAAAAATGAAAATTAAATAGATAGATTATATTACAAGAAAAAAAAATACATATTTACCACTGGAAGTATTGAATAGAAGCTATGAATTAAAAATGAATTACTTTAAAAACATCATATATCTTACATAAGTTTGCATTACCTCAAAAAAGACTAACAAAAATTTTATTGTCTCCAAATCCATTAGAAATGAGTTAAAAAGAGGAACAATAGATTGTTTAAACTGAAGAAATAAGAGGTATCTGTATAGTAGTATTAAATAATGGATGATTATATATATATATATATACTATTATATAAATATAAAGAAATAACTAATCAACATTTTAAATAAAATATAGAA
This sequence comes from Acanthacorydalis orientalis, assembly GCA_034766995.1. NCBI lineage: Eukaryota > Metazoa > Arthropoda > Insecta > Megaloptera > Corydalidae > Acanthacorydalis > Acanthacorydalis orientalis. The sequence continues at coordinate 13,755,993 of CM068316.1, read as the reverse complement.
TGATTATAGATAATAAAATTTTTAGTAAAGAAAACAATAAAGAATCTGATACTATTATACATATAAAATCTTCTTAAATTGATGAGAATCTTTCTGATTAAATTTCTTGAGTAATGAACCGATCTCTTGTTATTTTTATTATCGAGATGATTTCAATGATATTATAAAAAGTAAAGAAGTTAACGAAAATAATTCTAACGAACAGATACGGAATAATTTCAGTGCGTTAAAACTAATGTAGACCGTCAATTAAGACTCGATGTCGTATCAATGCTACTTAAAGATATTTATTGGCTAATTCTGAAAATAAAAGTTTCATATCGAGAGGCAATTGTTCTTTTCCTTGCAAACACTTAACCGAGTGACTACTGGAGCTGTGTAGGTATAGAGAGGCAGACATGTGAAAATATCGGTTTCTTGACCAAACATAAATCAATAGTACGCTCCTTGTTCCGCACACGCGGATTTGTACGCGAACGGAAACCTTTGTCTTTCCTGTTAACATTTCCTTACCAGCGGTCGGATTCATTACATTTCCGTTAACACTCGTGTGTGAAAATTTACCGAGCACTCTTTCCCCTTTTGTATTTTTTAAGAGTATTTTTTTTTGTTCGGTGCCAACAACCGGAAAAATGCGCTTGACGTTGGGACGGGTGATTTTTTTTTATTTTTACAACAATTGATGTACTACATGTCGTAAAGCATTGTTGCGTACTCTTTGTTACATATTTTATGTGGTTTATGTCCCGAAATGACCTATTTTTCTCGTTTTATAACAATGTATGCAACTACGATGTAACAAGTAAATAATGCATATTTTTTTAACACTTTGGTGCATACCAAAGTAAAGATTTTATAACATGTCAAAAATGTTATATTGAAGGGAAATATTTGACACGATGTCTATTCATGAAAGTGAATATGTAACATTTTGACCTTACTAACTTTAACAAAAGTTTGATATTCTCTTCTAAACACAAAGCATGTCATATTACTAATTTATTAAATTGCAAACGTTGTACAATTTAATTATCATGAAAAGTTAATTATATTTTAAGTTAAAGGGAATTATTAACATATCAGTTAGTCGAAAAAAATAACATTTATATATATATATATATATATATATATATATATATATATATATATATATATAATCACTTTTAGGTGTTATCTTAACCGACTTCTGTTCATTGAATCTGTCAATTAAAAATAAAGAATAAACTTACTTAAAAAATAATTTAACTTTATTCTGAAAAATCTCTACTTTTAACTAATCCGTGTATTATAAATATTGATACATAAAATGAAAGCATACATACATTTTTCATTTAAAATTAAATCTTCTCCGAAATACCATATTAAAATAAATTTAATTTTAAATACATAATTATTAAAAATAAATTTTCTTGCGCTTTATTTCATACCGTGTATATATATATATAATAGAATAATAATTTATTACATCATGTTTGAATAGAAGACCTATTTACAACATATTTCTTGTTTATGACAAAATTTAATAAAAAATACACAAATGAAAATAAAATTTTAATTAAAAAAATATGTTTTTTCCAGTGAAAAATAAAATTTGTATATAAAAAACTGAACGACAATCGTATCTCTTGGGATCAATTTATTATTGTTGTATTAAAAATATTTTTTTTCATATACATATATATATATATATATATATATATGCATGCATCTTCGTATGTACACGAATTCGCTTGTATATTTTTTATATTGTATTCTTTATACGAATCTATATATTGGATTGTGAAATTTGTAGAAATATATAAGTTTCTAGTAATATACAATTTTAAATTATATCAGTTCTATTCGGCCTTATTTATTTTCATGTATCTGAATTCAATTCATATATCTTTGTGTCTATCTATTGTTATTAAACGTATATTTCCTACCAAATTCAAGTATTTTTATGGAAAATATTTGTTTCTCTATTTGATTTTTTGTATTAAAATAATATCCACTTAAATTATAAAACTTCTCCAATAATATTTTAAAAAAATATATTAAAAGTAACAAATATTTATATTTAAAAAATATTGTTAATCAAACAGCTATCTTATTAGATCGTGGTATTTTATTTATAGTTGTCTAAAAATCGGTAGCAACAAAAAAACCTGTATATTATGTACTTGTCATTTTTGGAAACGGATCTATTGTACTAATTTTGCTATTACGATGGTAGAAAAATAACTGAAATTCATGACCTTCAAATTTTAATTGATTTAAGTGGTTTGTGTTTGAAGTGGTCCAGAACTGTTGAATAAATAATTCCTAAATTTTGTGCAAGCTCTTGAATTGTTGTGCGTGGTTCGGTTTCAACTAACGCCTTCAGTTGATTGTTATGAACTGAAGCACACCCGGGGCCTTCTTCATCTCAAGGCTCTCATCCTCAATACGAAATTTTTGGAACCAGCATTATACCGTACGTTCCTTAAGAGTACCCACACAAAAAGCATCATTTAGTTAACAAGCAGTTCTTGCTGCTTCAATACCCGTTTTGAACGCATACAAAAAATTACTGTTATTTTCTTCTTTTCCATCAATTCATATTTCCATCATAATTCAATAACCCAATTTGAAGCAGAAGTAATAAAACCAAAGTTGATGTTACCAAAATACAGACCGAAAAATGTTTTTTAAAATATCAACATGAATTTTCATTAAAAAACTTAAATATAGAATTGAGAAAACCGCATTTATTTTCCTACCAACCTAATATAATTAAAAAATAAATATAATTAAGTTATCAAATATTTTACATCAGTTATTTTATTTATATATTAGGTGTCCAATTTAAATCGGTATTGTTTTTTATAGAAAATGAATGCGAAAAATAGAATACATTTTAATCCTCAAAATGTTCGCCATTATTTTGTATAACTTTGATCTAATTGGCAGGTAACTGACGAATCCGTTGTCGAAAAAATGACAAATTTGAATCCATAATTAAGTAAACAATCTTTATAAAAAGTATATCTTTTATTAATCGGATATTTCCTATGTATTATCGAAAAATAAAATAATATGTAATGAAATAAATTAACAATTTATTACAGAAAAACATGATACACCCTGTTTTTTTATCTCTAGTTATATTATATAAATATTTCTTTATGAAATGAACAACATGGAACTTGTAAATAATTATAAATTCTTACAAATATACAAAGTAGACGATATAAAATTATAATATTTAGAGTAGTAGAAACAATTTCTATTAAAACTGATTTTTAATACGGCACAGTTTTCGTTTGTAAACGGCTAGTTAATATTGAGGCACTAAGAGTTCATTTAAAGGTCTCTCAGTTTCTAACCTAGAGATACTTTATATTAACTGTAAGATTTCAATTTCGATCTCTAAAAGCAGATTTAATGAGTTCATAAAGTATTTCTAACATTTAAGAAAGTTTAATCGTAACGTAATTCTACTAAATCTTTAAAATTAAAAATATTTTCATGTTTATCTATTTCTTTCTGTCTGTCTCTCTCTCTCTATACATTATATACATATATATATATATAAATCTAAAAATATAAATTAATATATTCTAAAAAAATAAAATCATGTGACATTCGCGATTCATAAAATTCTTATGGTTTTAATTACATTCCTGTAACGAATTTAATTTATATTAAAATGTAATTTCGTGTAGATATATTAATATATAATAATTAAAAATTATGAAATTTGATACGAATACAGAAAAGTAAAATCTATATTTTTGATGTTCTTTTTTGTATTTTATTTATAACTAACCGAAATTCTGTTTTTATTGGTTCGTAAACTAGTAACTATAAATATACAATTTTAGCAAGGAATCCATTAAATGTATTGGTTTTGTGGTACATACATATATATATTTTAACGAAATGTTCTGTCATACGAAGTATGTTTTATAGTTACCATTGGCCGTATAAAATCGAACCACCGATGGTTTCATGTATTACAATTTTATTTTAAGATGTTTTCTTGGTCACAACCGTGCACTGAATTTTAAATTCGATCCGGATGTTTTCAGCAAATAAAGTAGTGTATATTTCAAATGTCAAACTCTATTTCATATACTGACGTATTTCCTAGATAATTTAATAAAGTCACTTTAATAAATGGTTTCAATTTTATTTCGTTTCACTTACTTGTATTCATTTTATTATACACATACAAAAACTAATTAATTTCAAATATTGTTTTAATTTTTATTATTTTTTACTTAGAGAAAAGTGTCAAAAAGCATTTGAAGCATGTGAAAACGTAAAATAAATTTATTAAAACTTATTTCATATTGTAAAAAAAATATTAAAACATTACTATCAAATTTTGTTTTATAATAATATATTAGTGTTTTCTTCAACAGAAGAATTAATTATAAGAAATTCTAATATAAAATAATGCATTGTTTTTTCTTAATTTATTAAATTTCAATGATTTTTCAAAAAATTTAAAATAACCATTTTAATATAATATATACACACACACCATGGGTCTCCTCTGCACGCTGCGTTCGCACATATACAGGAGAACTTCACTCCCCGTTCACTAACGCTCGCTCTCTTCTAAAAAATAACAGAAATTAACAAATTATACTTTCAAATAATCTGCGTAAAATGCAAGTCTTAAATTTTTTATTGGAAAAATTTATGAAAACTAACAACAAAACTCTATGTTAAAATGTGTTATAATAATTTTGCTCTAAATCTTCAGTGAATACAATATTTTAAATAAATTTCTTATCAGTTTTAAACTGAAATCGTATACCCTCTTTCATTGCACGCCATGAGAGAACTACATACATGTGACTTATATCAACCAAATAGAAAATGAATAAAATTTCCAAAAAGTGTACACGGATCTGATTTTTAATTATAGAAAGATACTTAAATAACTGTATATATATATATACATATATATACATATATATATATATATATATATATATATATATATATATATATATATATATATATATATATATGATTATTTCTCTGTTACCATGTAAGAAGTGCATACATTATTTTTATCTGTCAGCCAATCAGAACACGAATAAAAATGACTGCACAGGATCAGTTTTTAATTATACATATATATATATATATATAGAGAGAGAGAGAGAGAGAGAAAGAGAGAGAAATGGAGAGATGGGAAGATAAAGAAGAAAACACGTACGAAATATCCAAGTATCTGCATAATAATAATAATAACAAATATAAAATAATTATTGGTAATCATTTTTAAATTTTTTCTATATAATAAATGCTCTGAGAATGATAGTATATCCATTGATAGTAAAAATCAAAAATAACTAATAATAAATTATTGACATTTATTAGAAAAAATGTTTCTTGTTTATAGAGCGAAAGGGAATTTCATTTTTGAATTTATAATAACAATTTTATATATGAATACATAAAAAAATACATATTTATAGAAATTACTAATGTGTAGATACTTTTTAATCAAAATTTCGTTCTTTCTTTCTCTCTCTCTCTCTCTCTCTGTATATATATATATATATATATATATATAAAGTGTGCGAGAGAGAAAAATTAAAATAGAGATTGTGGAAGAAAAATATCTATATATTATATAATAAACAATTCAACCGTCTCATAAAGTTTCAACAGTGTTTTACAAAAATTTGCATAAAAGCTAGCTGCTGAACTTTAAAAACACTAATAATGTATTGTAAAAAATAAAATATAAACATAAATCTCATACAATTACATTGTTTGATTACGTCACGTGCATCACATATACATGCATGTTTCATAACTATCATGACAGTCACCGCAGACACCTATGTCATCCGGTTATATTTTATAAACGTGTTTTATACATTTCTGTACTCGTACAAGTAACAAAAACATCAGCTTTGCACAGGATATGTTTGATATCTATATATATATATATATATATATATATATATATATATATATATATATATATATATACATACATTTATATGAGACAGAAACAAGAAAGGTAAAGAATGTTTCCTGCATTTAATGATAATTCATAGTTATTCATATTCAAAACTATTTTAATATTATGTTCACTTCATTTCTTGCTTAATATTAACATGTTGTCTGTGAATACAAAATATGCAGTTTACAAATATGTTAATTAAATATAATTCTAAATAACATTCTCAAAATATAGATTAAGATTAAACAGTTAATGAATGATTAAATTAGGAGTGAACAATTATTTTTTCTTAATTTTTAATTGACGTCGCTAATCCCATAACTTGTTCATAGAGTGAAATTTACTTAAATTCAGTTAAAACTGTGATTGAATATATTGCAAAATAATAAATATTTTGTGTCACTTAATTTTTTTCTTCCAATATTAATTGTATTAAACATGAATAATTGAGAAAATGTGTTTAGAAGAGAACTTCTATGATTCCCTGTTAGATATTTTAGAAAAGTAATTATGAGTGAAGTGATTGTAGTGATAATGATGATAATTCAGATTCTAATTATTATTTATCAAGATTAGAAAGTACTTTCTTTATTTCATTCTAGTTCTGTATCAACTTCAAAAAGCACGTTTTCTTAGCAGCCATTTATTAGTCAATGGAATTCTACTGGTCTCCACTTAGAATGAAATTCGACCATATATTAAGAATCAATGATTATTTAATCTACCTATTTCTCTCTCTCTCTCTTTGTTTATATATATATATATATACATAGATAGTTATAGATATATATATATATATATATATATAGATAGATATATATATAGATATATAATAGATATATATATATATATATATATATATATATATATATATATATATATATATATATATATATATATATATATAGATATATTGATATATAGATACACAATAATGTATTATTCATTTTATTCATTATTTTAAATAAAATTTGGGAAAATAATAATAAGAAAAGCATTTTATTTTCAATTGTACACAATAATATATTAATGTTATTTATTAATTAATAATTTGACATGAATAATTGTGCTTGGTTAGAAAATACGTGGAAACTTTCAAGCAAATTCGTTGATAATTAAAATTTTTATTACTCTCATTATATTATTTTCACATTATTTAACGAATTTTAGCTCATTCCATATTTAGTTTATTTAAAAAAATAAACTATTGTGTGTTAATTAAATACTTAATTATATATGTTATACATTAAATATATATTCTATTAGGTTAGTCGGAAAATAATTGCGGTTTTTGTTTTCTGAATTTTAACCTTAATTTTTTTCAATGAAAGTGTCATTTCATTGTCTCATTGTTTCATATTAATATAATTTTAAAGTGCATTTTTCGGTCTATATTTTGGTAACATCGACTTTAGTTTTATTATTAATTTTGCTTCAAATTAGACTATTGAATTAAACATGAAGAAAAAGCAAATAAGAGTATTTTTTGTATGATTTCAAAATGAGTAGTAATGCAGTAGAAACTGCTCGAAAACTAAACGATACTTTTGTCGTAGGTACTGTTAAGGAACGTACACAGTGCTATGGTCATTCAAAAATTGTCGTACTGGAGACTAGAGCCTTGAAGGTAAAGAAAGTCACGGGATTTTTTCTTCAGTTCATAATGACCAACTGAAGGCATTGGTTGAATCATAACCACAAACAATAATTCAAGAACTTGCACACAAGTTAGGTGTTGGTCATCCAACTGTTCTGGACCACTTTAAACAGCTATGCATATGAATTCTATATGAATTTGAAGGTCATATACCACAATTATTTTTCTACCAACCTAATACTAACAAGTACACGCATATACATTCACACTTAAGCACACAAACACGCACACACATACATAAATACATATATATATATATATATATATATATATATATATATATATATATATATATATAGAGAGAGAGAGAGAGAGAGAGAGAGAGAGAGTTGATTTTGGTCATGGCGAGCACGGCTATAACAAGATTCCGATTTTAGTGAGCAAACATTTACACGATTTCTATTTTATACATATTTCCATAAACAAGTTCACTATTATAACGAAATCGTTTATTGATGTACCGAGTAAAACTTTACATCTCTAATAATTTTATTATTCCTCAAACTGGTACTAAATCAATTTTTTTTAGAAATGATAGAACATCTGAAGAAGTGATAGATTTTTTATATTTGTAGTAATTCTTATAATTTTAATTGCATATTTGTGTTTCTTAAACCCTGAAATATGTTAAATTTATATCTTAAATAAAATAATTAATAACCAATGCTATTGAATATTATTTAGATTGTTTCTCAGTTTCGTCAGATAACAATCCTCCTCATTAAATGATAATATTTTCATTATCCACTTGATAATGTTTTTAATGATTTGTCATTACCAAAGTTTTGGTCATCTTCTTCTTTGAATACTTTTTGATCAACTTGTAAGTTAACTAATATATGAAACAAATATCTTGAAATAATCAACCAGAAAATTGATGTATGTGAATGTACTGTAAAAAAATCATTTTTTTCACAATATAGTTCAGATAATGTAGTTAAATTTTCTGACACACATATACACATCACAAACTAAAACAATCTAGCCAAAAAGGTTAAATAAATCATTATTGATGAGCAATAATTAAAAATGATCAATTATGATTTATTAGACATTTTTGAGCAAAAGAAAATTTTGTATCTTGTGAGGTGAGAAATAACTTATTAAAGATTTGTTTTTATTCTCGCATTTATAATAAATTAAAATACTAGAATTCTATATAAATATAATTTGTTATATATATATATATATATATATATATATATATATATATATATATATATATATATATATAAATTTATATATATATATATATACATATATATGCATTCATTTGTAAATCCTTTACAATTCAATGTATCTATTTTATAAGCATATTATAAATAGTGTTTGTATTTATATTGTATATTGTACTCTGTTCAAATAGAATTATGCTTCGATCATTGAACTTTGTCTTTACAGTATAGTTATGAGTTTAATTTCCGCTCGTGGCATAGGTTTATGTTTCATGGTATGTAAATTTGCAAGGTAGCTTTGTTTGTAATAGTTGGAGGCAGTCCATTCACATTAAATAAAAAGCATTTCCCATTTCGTTTATAACCATTTTCTTTACTGTTGACATTTTATATTCAACAATAATAAAAATTCTACTATATTTTCTCAGAAAATACAGAAACGTTTTTAACATTACATACTTTATACAAAAATAATATATATATATATATATATATATATATATATATATATATATATATATATTATTGTTAATGTATAGTTATAATTTCATAAAAAAACCCAATATCTGGATATTTACCTTAAGGGTGATATTAAATTCGGTTTAAAATCCAATCTTATATTTTTCAAACTTTTGTTCTATTCATCTTCTAAAAGTAATTAATTCTATTGCAAACATTAGTATTTACTTAATGTAAAATAATATTCTTACTACATTACTTATTAAATAAATCATTTTAAACGTCATTAAATAAATAATTTATACAATTTCGACCTTTTTAAATCCAAGTAAGCCATTATTGTAACAGTATTTGCTGTTAGTTGTACGAGTATATTGTGTAGTTCGATGTTTATTATCAAAACAGGATAAGAAAATGGGGTTATAACGCAATTTCCTTTATTATGTATATATATATATATATATATATATATATATTAGATAAGTACATTAATTATTCTTTTCTACTTATATAATGAACCTTAATAGGGAGACAGTTTGAGTCATTATTTCTGTCTAGACCTGTTCCAATTATTATACACGATCGTATGGCTACAGCTGTTATTAACAAATTTGTTTACTCTTAGTAAATAAAATTCATAATATGTATCTAATTATAGAAACATTTTGAAATATTCTCTAACAGTGGTAGAGAATTTGCAAACAAAAACGTCCATGTATATTGTCTTATCTAGAATTTAGCGTCAGTGATAAATCCACCGCAGGATACAGTAATAGCAGATTAACACATATCGGCTAAATATTTTGAATAAATAATTTTCTATATTGCCTTTGGCAGAATTCAGCAACAGTGTTAAATCCAGCACAGAGTACAGTAATAGCAGATTAACGCACATCGGCTAAATATTTTGAATAAATATTTTTCAATTAAACCAAATATTTCATTTTTACTTCAAAGAAAAAACTACAACAAATAATTACTATGCAATTATTTAATAAATATTTTCAATATTTAAAATATTTATAAAAATAAGAATTACCGTATAAACACTTTAATTTCAATATATTTGTAATAAAAGTTCTCAATTTCGGCGAAATTTTCTACAAAAAAAAATTAATTGTAACGAAAATCCTCAGAATACTAAATTAATAAGTAAATTATTTTTAAATTATATCTGACACAGAATGCAAAAATATATAATTTTAATATATTTTCAATTATTATTTGTATAAAAAATATATTTAAGGGACACAAACAATATTCTTAAGCTTCAAAATAATTTTGTATAACGTTTAACACTAGTCAAACACCAGATTAAGGACCGCACTGGTAAATTCACTTTAGCGATGGGTTAAAACATGGTTAACATTTATCTTTGATTTAATATTTGACAACGTAACAAACTAATTAACCAAACATGATAAAATAAGGCTTTATTAAAAATTAAATTAAATTGTAAAAACTCCAGTAAATTATTAATTTAGAGTCGAATTCTTTTTTATTTTACTTCATTTAAAAAATCTTCCATTTCGTACACTTCTCAAGATTTTTATTTTAAATTAGTAGTTATTTTACATCATACATACATATATATATATATATATATATATATATATATATATATATATATATATGTATAATAATAATTGTAATGAAAATAAAATCCTACATATGAAATAATAAAAGAAAAATACGCAATATTTATTTTTTAATAAAAATTTTCCTCTATTTCATATTCGTCAAATTGATGAGGGTAATATTTCAGAGAAAAAAAAAGCTCATTCAGAAAAAATAGAACACACTGATTTCGACGCGCAATTAATATTCATTAATTTTTTTAAACAGCAACTATTATGTTTATCTGTTTATCTGTGTCGACTTGTGAATCCGTATATTCTATATTTATTTAATTATGTCAAATAATGAATTATCGATTATTCTCGGCTAGTGTGAAATTAATTGTATTGACCGAACAAGCATGTTTTTCAACTCTATGCTATTAAATTTTCACATTTTAATTTATGTCTAGTTTTTCATGAATATGAATTAACCGTTGTAGAAGAAAATCATTTATGTAAATGGCTATAAAAACAATGGATTATACATAAAAGTGACAAACAGTGTACAAATGTATTTTTTTATATTTTTGAAATGAAAAATGATACAAACATTTTAACACATTATATAAATGATATGCGTAACTGAACGAAATTATTTTGTTTGTTTTTGAAATTGATTGCTTTTTAATTATACATGCACATCAGTCAGACATAAATGGACAAAATATAGTGAATAGCAGTCGTATGAATAAAAATATTTCTTTCATTATTAATAAGTATATACTGACTATTACATATTTTTTTTCCAAGTATCCTCTATTTCGCTTCAAAGAACCTTCATACTTAGTTATTGTATTTTCTCTTATTGCATTAAATTTGTTATTAATTATAAGGGTATTTAATTATAGAATAGGGTTAGTTGTTGTGAATACCTGTTCTAAATCAATTATTCATTTTAGGAAGGATTAAATAATTATGGTAGTGTAATACAAGTACCAACTAACTATTATTCCTTCATCTGATATGCTAATCCTTACAAACCCTGGTAATTCTGGGTATTAATTCAAATTAAAAACTAAAAATACGAAAATAGTTTTGTTTATTCACTACTTAAACAAAATTAATCTTTTTTTCATTGTTCATAACTAGTAGAAAATTAATTAGAGGATTTTTTGTGAGAGAGGAATTATAGTAGAGATGTTTTGACTTGACTTGATGTGTACACCATTGTGTACATTTTACATTGCATCCATTTTATTAATCAATATGAATTGATTTTTCATATCATTTACAAAATAGAATGTTTTATGAATTATGTGGGATAATTAATGTCTGTAATTTATATATTCTTATAATCAATACTGATTTATTAAACTAAAAATATTTTTATGATTTTTGTGATGAATAAGAATTGATTTCTGAAATTTATCAGATATTTTTTATTTCACAACGTTATTCCTTTATATAGTTATAGAATAAAGTGAAAGAAACAAGTTTATTATTTTTGATCTATGTTCCAGTTGTATTAAATTGGTCAAAAAGTATTTTATCCATTTCTATATAAAGTAGTATTTGATAATAAGTTGTCATTGCAAACGATTCAACAAATATACTAATTATTTCTAAATTTCGTTTCCAGTCAAGACTAATTTTATTGCACTATTCTTTATAATTCTGAAGTTTAATATTTATTATTACTCACACTTAATAAATAAAGATGAAATAAATTTGTTTCGCTTTTTATCCTTTTGCAGTATTTATGTATATATAATTATTACCACTTAATTTGTGTACTCAGTTGTATATAAAAATCATCTGTTACATAAAACTTTTTTTTCTTATTATTCTTAAAGACAGATACTTAAATAAAAAAGTAAACCATATTTTTATATTGTAAAAACATTTAGTTAAGTGATGTAAGATTTTCATACTATACTATTTTTATAAAAAAATATAGGTAAAAAATCTAAATTTAATTTAACATTTTCTATTTAAATATAATACAAATACCTTTGTTGAAAAAACATTTTCAGAAAAAATTCCTCTACTGATATTTAACAAATTTTCAAATTGTTTCTCTATATAAGTAATATAAAAATAAAAAAAATGACAATAAAAACAGAACACTTCAGTTTTTCATCTAAAAAAATCATTGAAAAAATAATATGTTTCGAGAATAAATAATAATCAACTCAAATGTATCACTTTTCAAATAAGAAATTATATATAAATATATGTACACACATAACCTTGTCTCGTACAATATTATATTACAAATACATGTACCGAAACATATTCTCGGAAATAATAACCCTCTTTCGAAGATTAGTTTCGATTCTGAGAAGTAATTTTGTACGATAAAAAATGAAGTAGAAGATATATTCATCTTAAAGAAGTTATTTGATCACAAAAATATATATTCTGACAATATTACCTGATATGATACGATATAAATTACTTAGTTTAGCCCTTGAACCAAATTTATATGTATATATATATATATATATATATATAATGAAAATATATATTGAGGAAAAAGAACATCATCTTTCAACATTGAAGATGTTCCGTAAAAAATAAACGCTTTTTTACATTGAGAATCTACGTGTCATAAAAATAAGTCTCCACAATCTACAATATGTATAGAGTGGGATAAAAAAAAATATGAGAGTGGTTACTTGTAATTGAACTATATTTAGATTTATTAATCTTACTGTTCCTTAAATCAGAATGCCAAGAAGAGAGAAGGATACATTCATAATTTTCATAAATAACAATAGATTATGAAATATTATCAAAATAAATTTTAACGTATATATATATACATATATATATATATATATATATATATATATATATATGTATTATATCATATTGAACAAGTACTTGTTGTTCAAAAATACTTGGTTGGTAGAAAAATAATTACGGTTTATGACCTTAAAATTCATATACATTTTTTCTTTTTTGATTTTCCTGGCTGTTTTAAGTAATCCAGAACTGTTAGGTGAGTAAAGTTTAACTTTTGTGCAAGCTCTCGAATTGTGGTGCGTGGGTCTTATTCAACTAACACCTTCAGTTAGTCGTTATGAACTGAAGAATGTGTTGAACAACGCCCGCGACCTTCTTTATCTTCAAGGTTCTCATTCACAGCACGAACTGTTTAAAACCACCATTCTACCGTATGTTCCTTAACAGTACCCACACCAAAAGCATTGTTTAGTTTACGAGCAGTTTCTGCTGCTTAACCACCTGTTTTGAACTCGTGAAAAAATTACTCTTATTTGCTTCTTTTCCATCTTTAATTCATTGGCCCAATATGAAGCAAAATTAGTAATAAAACCAAAATACAGACCGAAAAATGTACTTCAAAGTGATATTAACATGAACAGAATGTGAAATGACAGTTTTATTGAAAAAACTGAGGTTAAAATTCAGAAAACAAAAAGTGTAATTATTTTCCCACCAAGTTAATAGTAACATTCATTTTAATATATTATTTTTAATTTGGAAAAATGAAGTTATTCCGAAATCTTCTAAAAAAGATATCAATACGCATTTAAGTAAGTTTTACTTATCCTTTGTCAATATAATGAAATCCTTTTACAAAAATAAATCCTCAGTTTTTAAACAGATATTCTATATAGCTTGTTATAGATTTACCACTTAACAAATCATGTCAAGAATTATTGTGTTAAGTTGTCAGTCGTCCTAACAAAACATATTCAATGACGAGTGTTAGGAGTAAGAGAGGAACTTAAGTTTAGTTTACAGTCTGGAAATATACCGGTAGTCTGGTTTGTTACACGATATGATTTGTGATATCTAGGAATACTTAATGTGATTTGTGATACTCAAATTATAAGTAATACATTGAGGGCTTTGAGAAGGTTTTAAAGAACGTTTTTTTTTTTAAAAAAAAATAATCTTATTTAAAACAAGTGTAAATCGGAAAATTTTAATTTAGTATTTGATCTGAAGTTGACAAGAATAGTTACTTAATTTAAAATAAGTATAATATTTCGTTTAAAAATTCTTAAAAACAATGAATTCAAACATATATCTTCTTTATTAACTTGTACTAGAAACTAAGAAGCAATTTAATCTAGACTGCATTATTATCATAGATAGTGACAGATTATAAGATAAATTAACAGATTGAATGTTATAAATTTGGGTCATATAATTACACAACTTGATAGAGTACAAAAAAGATGTCTTTGAATAAGTAACTATTGTCACTGAGGCTAAATTTACTTTTATTCTTCTGCGAACTGCAAAAAATTCTTATCAAAAATATTCAATATTTGGTATATAGGTCTTTATTTTAATAACGGGGCGGTCATACTCAGGAATTTTATTAAAGGATTCATTCCATTCTGAAACCTACTCGTACAAATCTTTTCAGTCAGAATGCATTATCCAAACACTAAGCCTTGAAATATATTCACATTCTTTAATATACCAAAATTTCATTGATTGCTGAATTTTACATACCTCGCCAGTCCTCTCTCTGTCTCTCTCTCTCTCTCTATATATATATATATATAAGTATATATATATATATATATATATATACAAAAATCAAAATTATCCGCGAAAAACTCTATAAAACACTACTTTGCAAAAAATAATATATCTAGAAGTATTTATATATATATATATATATATATATATATATATATATATATATATATACACACACACTAACATCTCTCTCTTTCTCTCTCTCTCTCTTTCTATATATATAATCAAAATTATCCACAGAGAACTCTATAAAACACTATTTTGCAAAAAATAATCTATCTAGAAGTATGTTTATATATATATATATATATATATATATATATATATATATATATATATTTATATATATATACATACATACATACATACTAACATATCTCACTCTTTCTCTTTCTCCCTCTCTCTCGTTATATATATATATATATATATATATATATATACATATATATATATATATAAAGTCATGATGTCGACTTATTTATTTGATATGTTTATTGTTTTATTCGGTTATATGTGCATGCTTATAATTAACAAGCGGGCAAGCGCAGTGACACCAGGGGTTAGTAAGCTAAGCGAGCAGGGGGCTTGGTCTCTAATTAATTTTAAATAATATCATTATTATCTTTAATGTAGCTAAATAATCGTCTATACAACGATCCAAATCGTTACATTTAAAGTGTTCAAACCTGGTCTGACAATTGAATTCCTATATCATTCTTTATACATCTTGTTAATCGTTTTTGTGGTTCTTAAATTACTTGTTCTCTAGAGTGAAACTCAAATAACATAATATTACGCCCAAAATTTAAATTCTCTGCGTTTATTTTCAATAAATAATTATTCAGTAGAAACTAATTTTACATCTAATCGATAGCTATTTACAAACCTTTTTAAATGATTTAAACCACTTTTGACTTATAAAAATGTCGCTGAAATTAAACTAATAAGATAAACACGAAACAATTAAATATATTTTTTTTACTATTAATTGACTACAACAGTTTATTTTTATTTTTAATAAATTACATTATATAATACTAGAATAAGAAATTATTATTCCAATTCTTAATATACAAAAACAATATTTTCGAGTCAGACGTATATTAGATGTGAGACAAAGTATTACTTACAATATTGAATACAGAACTATACTTTTATTTATTATTGCTTTTGATTGATATTAATATTTACTTTCCAAACGATATTATTACTAACAAGTTTACGAAAGTTTTCTTTTCCTCGATGAAATAAGTTTAGGGTTCAGTTTTATTATATTAGACAGACATACATATATATATATATATATATATATATATATGCATAAGTGTGTGTATATTATACCAGTAAGGTGTTTATATACAGTTGAAATAATAATAAGATAATAAGAAAAATCCTTTGTATAATTTTCCAAGGTATCAGGAATTCTACTGACATGTTTTTCTTGAAATTTTATTCAATAAATTCGTTTCTTTTGAAGTAAGATATTAGAATTCCTGTTAGCAGAAAAGAAAATATATATTGAATATATGAAAAGAAGTTCGTTTCTTTCTAAGACGAAGAAGTAAATCTGATTACGTCATAAATATGGTAGCATACTGGTAGAAATGATATCATAAAACTTAGGTGAAAGCAACAAAACCCATATGAGACTCACGTAAAATGTATCATTCTAATGTTAAAAACAATATTTTTCTCTTCTTTTGACATAATTTCATATATTATTATTTCTGTTTGTTTTTATATGAAACACCTGAACTTCTTGTGCGTACGTACTGAAAGTACACGAATAAAGTTTTCTGACCAGAAGTTTACTCTAAAATATCTCGTATGAAAAAGATGAAAATATAACTTCAGGTCATGTATAAGTTTCCTGTTCGCTTTTTAAAATGAACTGCTCGTCTAACGTATAAGAACATAAGCGTTCACTTTCAAAATATCAAGAGGATCATTCGATGATTGAAAACATTCTTGTTCTTGCTATATACCCACTTGTCTGTTAATATAAAGGCCAAATTACTTAATAGGTTTTCTTACTTTTTCTTATATATATATATATATATATATATATATATATATATATATATATGATAAAATTTATGTTATCAACTAAACTTTATTTTCTAACAAATTTAAATGAATAAGTTCATTCTCAATCTCTTTTTCAACAATATCTATAATTAAAAACTAAATATTTATTAGAAGAAAATATTTCATTTTTTACATATAATTATGTGATATTTAATCCTAACGTTATCATTATTTACAAAAATTATTATTAACGAATAATTATTTTGCATTTAAACATGTTATATTTAAGTCAATTTTATTCTGTCACGCGTTATGTTTGTTGAAAATTTGTCCCTCTGAATTAGAAATTATGTCACTATGAATGAAATTTATGTTAATATAAACAGAATTTATGTCAGTGTTCAATTTAATTGCACAAAAATGTATTGATGTGAATTAGATTTACATTTTTAATTTGTTTCTGTGATTTCATGACACATGAAATTGTTTCATTACAAGGAAATAAAAAATGAAATCAAGAACTGCATATTTTTAATATTAGTATTATAAAATTGTTTTAACCAGCAATGAAATTAAAAATCGAATACTTTCTATTTGAACAATGATATAAATTTCAAATAAAAACAATTGTAAAACTGACAATTTCTTGTGTTAATAGTTTAAAAAATTATATATATATATATATATATATATATATAATTTTTTAATTAAATTTAAATTATATTTAAATAAAGTAAATAAATTGTTACAGATATACGATTTTCAAGTATACACACACATATATATATATATATGTATATATATATATATATATATATATATATATGTATATATGTATATATATATATACACATACATACACTTAAGAATCATATAATATGCTTGTTACAATTTATTGACTTTATTTGGATATAAAGGAATGATAATAGCTAAACATTATAATTTATTATATTGTCTCAATATATTTACCAATATAGGAAAAATAATTGTTATTCACTATCCATAAAAACTATATACAGAAATATAATCAGTTATAAAAATATAAATTATATATATATATTATATGAGATAAGAATATTAGAAGAAATATTGTGAATATATTAAGACTAGAGAAAATAGTTGGAATTTTAAGATAAAGATGTTATTGTTTATTTTTATGCCTGTGATCTTGTTGAATTTGTTATCTATGAAGTTGTTGTGGTGGATTTCCTTCTTTTGGATTAAACATAAGTGTTTGTTTTTCACATCTATTTTAGCCATATTCGCCATATTCAGACAGCTTCCAAATATCTAATGATTAGAAACTAAGATTAGGTATTTAATGCTTTCCTAAAAATGGTATATATGTACCAAAATTAATGGTAAACAATAGAAAATTGGATTATCCAAAATAACGAAGATCACTAAAATAATGCATTATTATTAATACTTAATACTATGATGTAATATAAAACTTTATATTTTATTCTTCGTTGTAACTATCAATTTGTTTTACATAGATTTTAACTGTTGTTCACAATCCAGCTCTTATTACTTATAACGAAAAGTTCTTCAATAGTTATAGAATGTAGATATCCAAGTTTATTACTTTACTTAATTCAGTGATTGATAAAATAAGAATTGGAAAAAGTTTCAGCGAAATTTTTAATTTAAAATGTTATTTTTAGTGTTTTCAGTAGTGTCAGAATATACATATATATATATATATATATATATATATTTACATATATATATATATATATATATATATATATATATATATTTACATATATATATATATATATATATATATATATATATATATATATATGTATATGTATATATACATGTACATAAATAAAAAATTAAAAAATATAAATTATAAAATAAATATTGAAAAAAAATCTTTTGAATGTTTCTTCCAATAAACAATAAAATTCAATACTGTGTCCTATATATAAGAGTTTTCTAAACAATGACGCATGACTCCTAGGGGAAAAATGCTTATAGAGATGTGAAATATTCAGAGAAGAGGACAGATTAATTTCAGAAGTATAAATTAAAATTATATAAAAATATTAAAAAAATAAATAGTTTTTTTTTCAATTAACAGCTGATATTAACATTCTTGTTTAATTTTATATAACATAAATATTTGAATATAAATTCAATATTTCGATTTGTTATTTCGCTTTATAAATTTATAAAATTTACGCATACTGACGATATTTATACGAAACAGAATGTGATTAAATATCTTAAATCACTGAAAAGGGGTAAATGATTAAATTTTGAGAAACGCTGCCTTTGATATTCTAGTATTTATGTAGAAAAATATTTTGCTTCCTTGTTATAAAACTAAACTTCTTACTAAGCTGATGTAACGATTAATGAAACATGGTTTTAAGGTTTTAAGCTAGAGATGAAAGCGTTGCGCATCTGTTTTCGAAAAAAAAAGTTCAAGAGAGAATTTCTTTTCTTGTTTGAAGATAATTACAATTTTTGTATTTTAAATCGCTAAAAGTATAGTAACAATGGATATATTTCTGAGAAGTTAAATTGTCATTTTATATGATTGCATAAAATTTGTATTAATCTTTCGTAAAATCATTTTAAATGAATTTGTCTTTATATATTGATAATCATATTATAATATATACTCGTACATGCAGAAATGATATATAAATTCAAATATTCAGTAATGAATAGTAAAACTTAATTTCAATCTTTAGTCAGATTAATACTTTTTATCACAGTAACTAAATTTATTTTGAAAAATTAATATCAATCGTAATATAAAAAGATAAATTATTAAATAATAATAAAAAATAAATAATTAACTAAAAAAAATAAATATGTTCTAAAATGAAATTATATATAAGAAATAGAGCTATATAAAAAAGATTCAGTTTGCAAATTCAGATATGCCTGTAGCTGGAATAGAGAGATTAGCGGCGTTTCCATTAAAATTCACATAATTAAAAATAAAAAATAAACAACAATCAATTATTAGACATTTTCTATCAGAATTATTTGTGGTTTTTATGGAAGTAAATAAATCATCCATAAAATATACCGTTTAGTTTTCTTCAATTTATTTCATTGTGGTAATACTCAGTATTTATTTGATTTTAAGATATAAATGTAATTTATTGCAAAAAATGTAATAGGAATGATATAATATCTGAACTGAAGACTATGATATGAACATACAATGGTACTGGGTGATAATACATTTTCTTATTTTTCTTTACCATGTCGTTATAAAAGTTTAATAATTTTGTACAAAAGTAAAACATCTAACTAAATATACCGTCTACTTTGTAAACATTTCTTCTATAAACATTAAAAGTTTATATATATATATATATATATATATATGTATATATATATATATATATATATATATGTATATATATATATACGATTACAAACATAATTTATTATAAAAACGTCTGCAAATTAAGTGCGAAAAGTTTAATTAAATTATTATTCTTCAAGAAAAATATAGTTACCATTTTATATAAATATAAAACAAGAAAAGGTATATAATAAATGTTAACTTTTTAAGAAATATATTTTTTTCAATAAGTAAGCGTATTAATAAATAATTAATATTTACACATATAAAGTTATACATTAATTAAAAATTCTTAAAATCGTTCCCGACACAAAAGTATATATATATTTAATATTAAATTGTTAAATAAACAGCAGAATTTATAATGAATTTCATTATTTGTCTTTAACCATTCTATTTTTGTTTAATTTTAAATTGAATGAGATAATCATTCTCATATATATATATATATATATATATCACGAAGAGAAGAAAACCGATGACAACAGAAATTATTAACTGGGAAACAAAGAATATAAACAGACCAAGAAAGAGACCAATGAGCAGGTGAAATAAGGAAATTAAAATTTTTATTGGAAACCAATCAAAAAGAGAGGCATTGAAATGTACAAAATGTAACATCATGGGGAAGAGGCCTTTATCTAGCAGTGGATTGACAGAGGTTGTTGTTGATAATGATGATGAGGATAATATATATATATATATATATATGTAGAGAGAGAAAGAAATTAATAAATAGTTAAAAAGATGAAATGCTTCACATTCTATTCATTAGTTATAATTATTAAGCTTACGGAAACATTCATTGCAAATATAACTTAATTATTCAAATGTTTAGTTATTATTTTAAGTTCTCTGTATATTTTAATAGTTACTATTATCCTTAATGGCTTGCCATTTAACAAAATAAATATACACATTCTGAATATAAGATGTAAGTAATCGTTCTTAGCTACATTTATTCTGTTATAAACTTTTGAATGGTTTAATATTTTTTTAATAATTAAACAAAATTAGTAATTAGTTTTATTGTAACATTATTGTATCATTGATGAAAAATCTTTTTTTTGAATAATCGTCTTGGCTACTTCTACTGTTTTATAGTCTACTTACTTTTTTTCAATTATTTTAGTTAATATTATCATTGGTTGTTCAGCAGTTTAATTTTCAGTGTTATTTTTTTTAAACGTGATAATTATTGTGGATTACTTCTATTTATTTGTTTTCAAATGTTCGTTTAAAAATGGTGCAGTTAAATTCGGTGAATAACTTGACCCACCAATACTATCAAAATGAAAAAATAATCGACCTGTAAAATATTCTAAGGTGTTCATGATGGCTCTTATTGTATGTGGTTTAACTTTATCGTATTGAGACCTCATAAAGGGTAAACTTACTGGTCATCATAAATTATTTTTTTACCCCGCAGACCACAAAAAGGTTCAATAAATCATTATTCGTCATTATAATTGTTGTTAATGCATATTTATATGGCACTACCTTCCTCCACAGAGCGCTAAGGATGATTTTTCTGTACCTTGATACTTTGCGGATGATTTCAATCTCATCGAATCTCTTGAATTCACATAAACAACAATCAAAAGTGTTAATAATAATAATTTATTAAACAAAATTGATTAGAATTGTTTATGATTTATGGGACGAAAAAAGAATTCATTTGTGAAAAGGAATTTAGCGACAATGTCAGAATTATATTGTAACTTAAGGACTATATTGATATTAAAGAACATTTAAAAGCATCGTTTTGAATCGATCCGCATTAAAACTTTCTCGTTTATCTCTCCATTTGAATTTTCTGGAATAGTTTCCTTGCGATATCTCTATTTTCATATAATTTTCACTTACTTTACCTACTGGTTTCCTTTTAATCAAAAATTTTCTATTTTTTGATTTGTTCTTACAAAATTTAAAACAATTGATTTATATAATCCATTTGAGAACTGAAATTCTTAAAGATATTGAATGAAAATTCTGTTTGAGAGTAAAAAATTAGTATTCTTTTGAAAATAAAATTTCACTAAAAAAAAACTTTTAGGAATCTTTAGAAATACATTAATCCAAAACATTAAACTATTTACCAAGAAATTAAATGTATTGACCCTAATAAAAGCAAACAATAGTCTTAAGAAATTTGACGATTTTCTTTTCTCTTTGTATATATATATATATATAAAAGCAAGAACTGTAGATAAATTATATGATACAATTTACTTTTCAATTAGATCTTACTTATTTTTTAAAAATTTCCCCAAATGTCTAAAAATATATGAATAATGTATATATATATATATATATATATATATATATATATATATATATATTATATGTGTATGTATGTGTGTGTATGTTATTCGAGTTGAATTTTCAATGAGACTATACAGAAATTGATGTAGCAATATAGTTAATAAATTAGATTTTCGATTAACAGTTAATATTAATACTGATTTATGATTGGTTGATTGATTATTTAGGGTCTAAAGATACCTCTAGTGATGATAACTGTAACACAAATTTAATTATTATCACGTTCGAGCTCCAATATCTAATTAACTCTGATGTTGGTAAATTTAGAATACTTTTTATTTTATTTTTATGATAGAATCAATTAGTTCTTGTTTATAATATATCTAAGGAATTCGACTCGAATTCTTTGAAAAAAAAATTATTTACTTGTTCCTGAAATGAATGGTTCTTCAAATTCATTGAAAATAATATTTGATTTTTCAATTACATACATTTTATACACAGAAATAAAGTACATATGGAAATAGCTATGAATATTTAATATAATTTGTCTTCAGAAGTCTCTCAGAAGTAAGTCAAACTCAAAATCACAAGTTTATAAGTACATAATTCTTGTTTTTATTTTGAGAATTCTATTTATATTCAATACTGGAATGTGATAGCATGGTTTAAAAGCATTTAGTTTTTTATTTAGTTAACAAATATTTTTTTAATTCTAAAATAATTCCGAACGTATTTGCTTCGTTTTTTAGTAAAACCGAATTTTCTCATTACATAAATAAAATAAGTACATATATATATATATATATATATATATATATATATATAAATATATAGCGACAATACGAACGTATGTCATATTTTAATAAGAGAAGAGGTGAGCATAAAATCTTAATGCACTTAGTTTTTTTAATCTTTTAATATTACTGAATCAAAAAAATAATCTTCAGGTATTTAAAATATAAAATTCATTAAATCCACCAATCATAATTTATAGAAAATAAAGTTAGTTAAATTCTAAACTGTGAACTGATAACATAATTTTAATATATGTTCAGAATTTTAACCTACAAGAAATGAAATGTGTACTTGTGATCTTAGTTGTTTATGCACCCTTAAACCCCCTAATATCTATCTATCTTTAACAAATTAATATTTTTTCTTTACTACTTTTAAAATATGCTACATTTTTAAGTTCTGCATCTTGTACTCCATTCATACATATTGACTTGTGTCATCACCAAACCTAACGATACTTTCAATTTCATTTTATCTTATGTACTAAGTCATATTTTATATATTATGTACTGGTACAAATCATTATTTATTTGTTTCTTTTATAGTCGTCCACACATTTATATTATATATTACTATTTAATTATATTTTAAATAGTAAAATTAATAAAAATGTATGAAAGAGAATTTACTGAAAACATTCTTAGATTTTTGTCTTAACGATTTTTATCTTTATTTTAGCGCTTTGAATATAATATTCTTTCCATAGAAACGCACATAAGCAACAATAAAAAAATGATCATTAAATAATTCAATATTTTGATGAAAAAAATTTTTATGGTTTGTGGGGTAGGTAAAAATTAATTTTTAAAAATTGGTGATTTATAATTATAATAATTTTAGTGTAAAATTTTATTAAACCGATTAAAAAAATAAAACAAATATTATATCAGAAAACAATAAAATAATATTAACTTAAAATTCTATTTCGTAATACTATGAAACTAGAGAAATATTTAAAACCACAGAAATTGTAGAAAAATTTTGATTTTCTGTTTCTTAAAATAAAAAATGTATTTTTAATCTTGAAAAATATATAAAGCCGTAAAACCACTTCAATAGCTTTATTTTAATTATTAATTTTTTATCAATTATGTATATAAAAGTATAGATACAAATAAATCGTTATTATTAGTATTGTTTCTTAAAAAAAGCCAAAATATTAGTGTTTTCATAATAAGTTGAAATAAATCAGTAAAAAACATAAAAGTCTCGTTTAAATTGAGGAAATTATTAAGAATTATAATTGTTAAAACGAACAACATACCGTGTACTTTTAGTACAAAAAAAGTATATTTTTAAGGATATTAAAACATCCCTATATTTACATAAAAAATGAATAGAAATATAAATTCTTACAATTTTATTCTTTAAAATTTATTTTTAAAATTACTTCAAGATTAACATTGTTTTATTAGAATCAGAATATGACAGAAGTATTATTGGGTATCATATACAAAGTTAAAGTACGCCATTCAGTTTGCACATTCAATTGCAATACTGATATTTGCATAAGAATGATTGTATTTCTTACATACATTTTGAATTCAATTATTTTTGGATATTATATATATATACATATTTACATATATATATATATAGATATATTTATATATGTATAAACATTTTCTAAAAATTAAATTCTTATATAATTTTAAAAATATAAAAACACAAAATAAACTAAAAATATTTATTAAAAATATACAATTACTATAACTTTTCTCCAAACAATTTTTTTCGGTCATTTTACATACCACAATTGTGTTTTCTATCATAAATCTTAATAATTTATTATTGATTTTTGTTCATTTCTTATTTTTGATTATGTGCATTTCGATGCACATAACCTAAAATGCACAACGACCTGAGTAAAATGTATCGAAAAGTTCCTCAGTTTCTGTATTTTATTGTTGTTATGATGATAGTATCTCCAATGTAAATACACATATAAATAAAAATGGAAAATTATCAATTATTGAGAATTTATGATTAGAAAATAATTGTTTCTTGTGTGAGTAAAAAAAACATTTGAGAAAATAAATTTAACTTCAGTGCCAAAAACTATACTATAACATTTTATTACCAATTATCTCAATTTTTCATACATTTTAAAATTCTTTACAGCTTAAATTTACATTCTAATATATATATATATATATATATATATATATATATATATATATATATATAATATATTGTATTTTTAATCACATTACTTTATGAAGTGGAATAATAATTATTATTATACGTTTCTACTTTGTCCCTCCAATTTAATTATGCATCATTTATTAAATAATTTTTTTTACAAGTAAATATAATTTTATTTCTATTTATGATACATGTTTTAATAATGATGATTTGACAACTTCATTAATATTAAATAATAGACTATTTTTAGAGCTTTATAAAATATATTAAAATTCTCCAATTAAAATTGTAGATTCCATTGAATATAAAGCAACAATATGGAACATTTTTCATATTGTTATTTTATAATTAATAGAAGCATGTATTTATGAAATATTAATAATTAATATTTTTAATTTAAAATATTTTTTGTATAGTGTTTCATATTTAATTAACTTTTTTTTATTAAATGTCAGATATATATATATATATATATATATACGTGACAATGTCTAGTGTAGCATAATTACTTTTCCCTGTTGAATTATTTTACTTGCAGTACTTACCGTAAATGTAATTTACCTATTTCTCCTGTTAATGAATGCATTCGAGTGAACGTACATGATGCAAAAAATAATAATTTCCTAGAACTGACATTTTTTCAAACAGAACATTTAAAATAAAGTTTTTTCAATTCATTATCAAAACTATTTTTTTCTCCCCTTCAATCCACAATAAGTATTCAAATCCAAATTTTGAACAAACAGTTATTAATAATTTCTGGTTATTGTTTACACAGCCTTCGATATGATGCTTTCATCCTCTAAGGCACATGTAGAGTTAGAAAAAAAATAATTTGTGAAAGATAAAATATTGTTAAGATAAATAAAATTTGAAAATATTTATTCATAGAAGCATCTTTAATATATATATATATATATATATATATATATATATATATAAATATATATAAATATATATATATATATGTTTGTACATATATTTCTCTAAATATGTAGATATTTATGTTTTTATTATTAAATTTGAAACAAGTATTCAACTATGAATCAAAATCACTAAAATATATGAATTCTTGAATAGAGGCTCATGCAACGGTCTTTATTCTTAAGTATTTCTAACTATTTAGCAAATTTTTGAAGAGGTTTATATAAATGATATTCTTTTGACACAAGAAAAAAAAATTGACACTATTTCACTCTTCAATCTTCTTGTTTATTAACTCATCGACACAACAAAGAGAAATGTTATCATAGGAACAGATAAAATATTTTGTTAACAACAAATGAATATTAACTTTTTATTGTATCTAAGATCTTCTGTTATTTACTACTGTAGAACTCTACTATCAAAGATTTGTTGAGGTCAAAGAATTTCGTAATATATAATCGTTATGAATTCAACTAAATATAAATCATCACCATTCTAAATTAAAACCTTCTTCAGTCAAGATTTCTATTCATTATTTTGTATTTTTTTAACACAGGCTTTTATTTTCATCCAAATGTCTTATTATCTCTATGCTTAATATTTTTTATGCCAAAAATGTCCAACCCCATCTCGAAGTTGAATTAAATACCCATGATATAGTTTTTATTTTCTCCTAGAAGACTATATACGTGGGTCGTTTGATAAGAATGGTAAAAAAGTAAGTTCACCACCATTTTTGAAGGAAAAAAACGATTTTATTTCTCAACATAGTCTCTATTGAGGGCTGCTATACACTTGGCCCAGCGAGTCTACAAAATACACATTGACGGCAGCAATGACATCCTCATTCAACGAGAATTTCTTCCCACCAAAATAAATTTTCAAGTTTAGGAAGAGGAAGAAGTCCTCTAAGAAGAACCCCTATTCTCTGGGCCAAGCGTAGAGAATAGGGTGGATGAAGAATCAGTTCAAAGCCCAATTCTTGCAGTTTTACCATTACGATGGTCGCTTTGTATGACGGTGTGTTGTCCTGGTGAAAGAACACTTTTTTTATGCGAATCTTGGCCGTGTCTGTTTAAATTCTTTTTTCAAACTGTACAATAATGTTGCATGATAGACTTCTCTTATCGTTTTTCTTTTCGTTAAGTAGTCAATCAGAATGATCGCTTAAGAATTCCAAAAAATAGTAGCCATTGTCTTTCCAGCTAACAAAACTGTCATCACCTTCTTCGGTGCACTTTCACCAGTCCTTATCCACTGCTTTAACTGCGGCTTCGACTCAGGTGTGTAGTGATGATCTATGTTTCATGCACGGTGACGAATCGATGCAAAATGTTTGCTCATTTTTTCCATTTTTGCGTAAACTGCCACAAACATCTGTAGAACGTAAATAAGGCATCGCTTCTGGTTGAAATTTTGCCGTTGCTAATTTTACAAGTAACACTTGATATCCGTGACGTTATCATATGAATGGTGGCACCACGTCCAAAAAATTTACTAAACTTATTAAACGACCGTCGTATTTTTTCAAAATTTTCAAATATTTGGCATATTTTGAATATTTTATTTATATTGCTAAAGGTATTTTCAATAACTAATAAATGTTCAGCACCATTTTAACCGCTTTTATTATATCTAATACACGTTACCTTCTCATCTCTATTTTTACTTACATTCCTATTAACTGATGTATTCTTCGTTGAGAGTATTGTATTCTAATTTTTTTATTCTAATAAAACCAATGTCTTCTTATTTAATGTACATTCTTAAATTATTATTATATTCCTGCAACAAGTACATGAAAAATCCTTAAAAATATCTATTAATCGTTTTCAACTTAAACCTGATAAAGATTATATTAGATTCTGTCTTGTTAGAGACAAAAAAATATAAAACAAAAAAATGTTTAGTATTCCAATTGATATATGATTGAAAATGTTTACAATTTAAATTCTTAACTAAGTAACGTCAATTAGAATACAAACAACATTTATTAAAAAAATATTTCTGGTTTTCATTAAATAATAAAATTATTTCAACTTAAAAATACGAGTTTTCATTAATATAATTCAGCGTACAACTAATTGAAAATGTTAATGTATAGTACACTTTATACTTTAGAGTTTATAATTAACTATTTAATTATATGAAAAAACATACATGATTTGAATCTAAAAGAAAATATATTTTTTATCTCATTTAATTAATATGTTCATGATGTTAACATGAAAAAATAATTTCTTATATATTTTGACAAAAATTAGAGTGTAATACATGATACTTATATTTAACTTTGTATAATTAAATTTGTAATATTCTAAGAAAAATATCTACATGTAATTCAAGAAGAAACAAAATTCTTCTATTTTCTCTAGGGATATAAGCGAAAATACGAAAAACAAAAATAAACTTATGTTATAAATTGTACTTGTTATAAGGAATATATATATATATATATATATATATATATATATATATATATATATATATATATATATATATATATATATATATATATATATATAAGCGCTTGTCGCATTCTCAACATATATATATATATATATATATATATATATATATATATATATATATATATATATATGTTTATATCTTGAATCACGATACAAAAAGCGAGAGCCTGAAAGTGATCAGAATATGTATACACAAAACTACAAGATATAAATAGTCGGCGCTTATGCATGTAGTAAAAATAAAAGAAAAATGGCTCTCGCTCAGTTTGATGCGGTGAAGTGGAGGCTTCAATAAAAAATGTAATAAGCATAAAGGTACGCTTGAGATACATGTATATATATTTGCATTATGCGGGAGTGAGACAGTTGAACATGAAATAGAACAGGTGTGTTGAATTGGACCTGCTGAGGAAATGAAAAAAATTGCTCAATTTTAGCGAAATTTTTTCAAGTGTGTATATATGGCGGGAACAAAAAGCCTATGTAATAAGACGGCCAGCGTGTAATTTTTTGTTAAGCAAGCATGTTTTTGCTTCTTTACTAAATTGATTTCATATACGTTTTTCATATACCTTTTAACCTACTTATGTACATTGATATTATATACATATGTACATCTATATATATATATATATATATATATATATATATATATATATATATACATACATCCATACATGCATAAGGCTGACACGTATTGGCCTAGAGGGATAACGGAATGTTCCCTGTGGACCCCATTACAGGAATCCAATGAGCTTTCACTTGAATTTATTGCATTTTTTCCAAGAAAAATTTCAGTTATTTATCTTTTTTGTTTTATAAATATATTATTTATATATAATATTAAAACAAGACCTTTTTATATAAACGACTTTATACACATTTATACACACATTTTTAAATATACATATACATATATATATATATATATATATATATATATGTATATGTATAGTACATAAATGTTTGTATGACTATATTTAATTTTTCTTTTTTTATTGAACTTTCAGGTATATTTTATTTGAAATTTTTAATTCTAACGTTTCTGTACATTTATATTATGTCTTTTTAATTTTTTTATCATGATTTTTTTTTAAAAAAAAACTTATGATTATTACTAAAACATTATAATAAGTAAATACAATAGTTTTGATAAAAGTTATTATTAGGTTAGGTCACAAATATAATAAGATATCAATTTTAATCTACGTAAGGAACTTTCAAGATTATTTCCATTACGCTATTTCCAAATGACATAAGTTATATATCGACTAAAATGTATAAATTCTATCTATCAGATATTATGGTTGTGTGCTAATAGTTTTCTGCACTTTTCTATATAATAATGTGCGTAGTTGTGATGAATTCATGGATAACAGTGAGTTGTACACAAGTGATTTTCTTATAAGAGTTAAAGTTGTGTTATAATTTATCGCAATATCAACTGGGACTTAGAAGAAGCCGTAAACGAACAACACAACATTAGTTTCTTTAGTTTGACTCTGGAGATTTGTCTGTTTAAACTATAAAACCGTAAAAGTGTCTAATCATGATATATTCATAGTAGATAGAAATAATTTTTGTTTTTGTTCAAGTTAAGCATTCAGACAGTTAATAAAACTTGTAACATCTACCAAGAATTTAACTAACAAACCGTTAGTAAACGAACACATATTTGCTTTCACGAAAATTTTTTCTTATATATATATATATATATATATATATATATATATATATATATATATATATTCATCACTTAAAAATAAACTATATCGAAACATAAACGCTTTGATTGATAAAGAAATTTTAATAATATTGCAAAAAAAATTTACAAATAATAATTATGAAACTTTTATTTGTTATTATACGTGAAAGAAGTCAGCGTTCATAATACAGCCATATCTTTACAATTTCTGAAGATAATTGCTGAATAATTGGGTAGAAATTGACTGTATGATAAATGTAAATTGAAAAGATCTAATATGACTCCTGTTTCCGACTTAAATAGTGAGCGAATTCCAATTGCAAACCTAACCTTAACATAATATCAAAAATGGGTTCTGTATTATAATAAAATACGACATGTAAAACAGATGGATACAGATCAAAATCTAAATCAACTTATTAATACGTTGTTATAACATAAAAAATATTGTTCATATAGATTATTGAGATTGAAATTAATCTGGATATATATTAGGTTAGTAGGACAATAATTGCGGTTTTTGTTTTCTGAATTCTAACCTTAATTTTTTTCAATTAAAGTTTCATTTCATCGTATTCATATTAATATCATTTTAAAATGGATTTTACGGTCTATATTTTGGTAATATCGATATTAGTTTCATTATTAATTTTGTTTCAAATTGGGCTATTGAATTAAAATGGAAAATAAGCAAGTAAGAGTATTTTTTGTATGAGTTCCAAACGGGTGGTAATACAATAGAAACTGCTCGTAAACTAAACAATGTTTTTGTTGTGGGTACTGTTAGGGAAGGTACGGTGCAATGGTGGTTCCAAAAATTTCATGCTAGGGACGAGATTCTTGAAGATAAAGAACGGCGCAGGTGTCTTTCAGTTCATAACGACCAACTGAAGGTGTTAATTGAATCAGAATCACGCATAACAATTCGAAATCTTGCACAAAAGTTAGGCGTTAGTCATTCAACAGTTCTGGTTCACTTAAAATAGCTAGGAAAATCAAAAAAAAGAAAAATTTATATGAATTTGAAGGTCATACACCGTATTTATTTTTCTACCTAATATATTGTTTTTTGCGACACTGATATCAAAATTCTATCTATTTTTCCATGACTAGTTTCCTGACTTTCTTTTCTCCACTACCAATTTCGGCACGTTCCATATTCGAGCATATTTTAGAGACAAAATTTCCATAATCTTTAAATGACGGCATATGTTGAAACTAGTATTGGAGTACAGATATTTAGATGGTTCAAAAATACGAATATTATCAGAAAAATACGTCAACGAGATGAGAAAAAAGCATACAACTACAATTATAAGCAAAGAACATTCAAAAATAATTTTATATGTTTAAAAATAAAAGTTTAAATCATAAATTTCTGAAATATGAACTATTTATATATTTATTTGTCTGGATATACATAATAAGTCTCGTTGTTAAAGATAATTATTAAAAGAATTTTGAACTGTTTGTTCACTCTGAACATATTTAAATAATGTAAAAAAATTGCGAAGTTACTTTTGTAATGACATGTAATTATATATATATATATATGGGTGTGTCTAGGTCTGTATAACTAATAACAATACTTGTGTTACTCTAAAAATAAAGTATAGCAATTAGTATTCAGTTAGCATAAAATTTAAAATTATTGTGCTTGACAGTCTAAATAAAACTGATGAGCTTATTTCACAGATGCAAGGGCATCCATTTTAATGAAACAACATTAAATTCTTTACAAAAAAATCTCGTTAAGAAAGACTGAAATAAATCTCACTGTCCGTTTTATCAATTGCACTAGTTTGTTATTATTATTTTTAATGAAAATCGTTTGAGATTTCCATTAAAAGTAATAATAATTTAATAATAAAGAGCGTCATTTACTCATAGAATGATAGTTTTGTTTTTATTTATATTAAAATTCATTTGAAATAAAATAATCTGAGTATATTTTTTTAAATATAAAAATACAGATGCATGTCTAGCTATAAAAAAAATTCTTTAGTAAATATCTTTTCTTAAAAATCTATTTAATTATAATTTGCTACAATTTTTATACGATGCACAACTTTTTTTAAATTATATTGCGATTTTTTATGTAAGTTATTAGTTATTTTATTCTTTCATTTTTCTCTTTACTTGAAGTAAAGATAAATAATTAATTTTTTTCCTTCAATTGATATTTTTTTAGTTATTAATAAAATTTGAAAACATTTTCGTTTATACACAATTAATCTCCTCTTATAATTATTTATTAAAATAGATCTTAATTGTAATATAATATACATTCTTATACTAGAACATCAAATAAATATTTAGTTTTATTATGAACTTAGAATAAAAGTAGAAATTATTATTAAAAATAATACGTATTTATATTTCAAATGACAAAAGTATGTGTCACATCTGCCGAATGATTTATTACTGTTGTTATTGTTCGAATGACTAGTATTGTATCTATCCTTCTTTATCTTATGAAAAAGAACGACAGCGTGCGTTTATATTTTTATTATATAATGAATTTCGTTTCTCAAACCATGTGTAACTTGATCAAAGTATTATAGAACTTTAGTCATTGTATTCTCATTTATTGTGTGATCAGTGTAGTAAAATACATGTAGTGCATTAAAATTTATTTCTATTATACATTGTACTTTAGAACATACGAATATTGTAATATAAAATATAATACATTTTTGAATATCATGTTTGTGATTGTATTTTGTTAATTCGTGTACTTATATGGTATTTGTTCTTCATTTTTACTATCTTATCGGTAAATAATTATGAAAATTATGGAATTGTACACTACAGTTGAAATACTAATAAAACTGTGCATTTAGTTTAAGTTAATAATGGCTAAAATAATAAGGGCAGTGAAAGAAAGGTAAGAATGTATAAAACATTCATTCATACATATTTATTAAAACTTGAATTAATATTTTGAATAAATTTAATTAGTACTACCATATCACTTCATAAGTCAATTTTAGTGAAATAAAAATTAAATATATTTTGATTTCTTATATACATATATATATATATATATATATATATATACACATATATATATATATATATATATATACACATATATATATATATATATATATATATATATATATATATATATATATATATATATATAGAAGAATGTGTTCAACAGTATTTTTGAAGTTTATTTCTTATTTGTTGATTACCCGTTATGAATTAATTCAAATCGAATATTTTATTATAAATAGAATTTATTGTAATCTAGAAATTCGTCTGAATGAATTTTTATCGAGCAAATTTAAACTATTGTATCGTGGAAATGTGAAGTGGTTTTATTTGTTTTTACATTCTTTAACCATAAAAGATATAAAGTCAGCAATAGTCTAAATCTAAATTAAACTGAATTATGTACTCTTGTGTGTGTGTAAATAAATATAGGCTTTATTTTCACATACTAACTACTTCTATCTAATCTCGTTACTGATGGTGACAGATAGCGTATATTCTAATTATATTTTAAGGATAGAAGATTCATGTTTATAAGTTTATTTATTGATTTCTTTAATCTTATATGTAGAAATTAATATTATATATATATATATATATATATATATATATATATATATATATAGTCGTATCCCTCGGGCGTTGGTTGCCAGAACGGTTCCCTTCGTTGCCCGATGGTCGATCTTGATTGATTCTTTAGCCGCTGTCACCAAGGTACATTTATGCTTTGTCCAAAAGTTTTGTATTATATTTATTGTCAAATACAATTGATTAATTTTATGCAAGGATAGAGTTTTATTATCAAACGAATTCAGTAAATTAATTTCATGCGTATATTAGTTTTATTGTCAAATACTATCGACTGATTTTTTATGCATCTATTAGTTTGTTGTTGTTTGAATAAATTCTATCGATAATTATCTAAGCAACCTTTTTATATCGAGCTGGATTGTTCTAGAACAATCTATTTGTTCTATGATATTTGTTTGCTTAGACAGCTATGACAATCCGTGTGTATATCGTATACCACAATATACTCTCATTATAACTCAAAAATAACACACTATATCAGTGTTACACTTTAAACGATATTTGCATATATTAAATTTAATATTCTCAATTATTACATATATTTTATTTCATTCTCAAATCTATAGAAATCAGAATCCATAGTAATCAAAAATAAAATTTGCCCTGCAAATTTTATTTCTAAAGATTACCTTCCTAGTTTTTATCTAATATTAGATTTTTAACATATTTACTTTTCCCATTATATCACATATTCAGTTAATCATATTAGACATATAGCAAGGATACTTAGTAAATAATATAACTAAAACATCACACAAACTTTTAATAATGGTAACTTGATATTTATAACATTTTAAACGTGGTATTGTCTTTTTTCCCTTGCATATAACAAAAATTCAATAGATTTCTAGAAATAAATATTTGCGTTGTTCTTTATTTTCTAATGATACTTATTGTAGTTAAATTTTTTTATTGATAAATTACATTTGTTACTTTATTAGTGTATCTAAAACGAAATTTTAAATTTATTGATTCTAAAATAACCTTTGTAATTTGGTTTTAAATTATTTTTATATTCGTATTTGTGCCATTGATTTACATATAAAAGTTTGTGTGAACAGTGTATACACCGGCTTATGTATATATATATATATATATATATATAAAACAATTATTGAAAAATGTATCTATCCTTGTACAAATAAAAATTGTGCGAGCAAACTTCACTTAAAGTAATAAATTCCTAGAAATGTACGTTATGTCATATTCTTTTCTAAATCAACTTTTGACTTGTATAAATTTTGACGTACCATTAACAACCACGAGACGACATCTTATCTTTAAACGACCATTTATCGAGGGCGAAGAATGAAAAACAACAAGGAACAGAATGAAAGTGGCGAATAATGAAAGAAACATGAAGGACGCATCTCTTCTCTAGAATATAGATTGCTTTTTAAAAGGACGTTTAAAATTAAATTTCAGCATCCTCCACTTAACATCTTGACGCTTCAGATTCCATTTACTTACATTTACTGCCAATATTACAGTTAACTGTATTCGTACGTTGCAACTACATATCGACTATGTAAAATTATTGAACTTTGTTGACTCATTCATTTTTCAATTATGGAATGAATATAAATACAGTTTTATAACTTCATTTTTGAATATATATATATATATATATATATATATATATATATATATATATATATATATATTATACACAAATTATTTCAAAAAAAATAATTAAAAAATAATTTTCTAATTAATTTCAACAAATATATTAATTTTATCTTAAATCAATTAATAAATAATTCCAAGAAAACAAACTGACAGTAAAATCATATAATGACAATAATATTCGTTTGTTTATTTCGTTTAACAATTACGGTTCTTTATGATTTATATCATTCATTTCTCAATTATTTAAATCTACAAAGTTGTAACGTCTTATTTACAATAATTGCAATAATTAAAAAATATCCTTCGTATAATTTGTAATATGAAAGTCCAAACGCAAGTGTAACGAAATTTAGGACAACGCTATAACTCATTATTTACAGCATCCAAAGTTCTTTATTGATTTTATTCCATTCAGACATAATACATATATATTAATATATATAATATATATATATATATATATATATATATATATATACATTCAGGACTAATATATATACACATTCAGGTCCAATATATATATATATATATATATATATATATATATATATATATATTTGGAGAAAATAAAAAATGTAGATAGTAGTGATAAAAAAATCAAATAAAATAAATTTTCTTCGATTTCTATCTGCAACCGATAAAATTTCCAATCATCCGGTTGAAGAATATTTTATTAATATTTTTCTATTTCACTTCTTAAAAATAAATATCTTTAAATTCGAATATATCTATTTCTTTATCTCAAGAATCTATTTGACAAGCATGCACTGAAATAAAAAATGTATTGACGTTTCCTTCCAGGAAAATACTATCAATTTTTATTTTTTGTTTAGAAACATATACTTTATATATATATATATATATAACATATACTTTAAACATATATATATATATATATATATATATATATATATATATATATATAATATATCAAAGTACATTTTTATTGCTGTAGACGAGTCAATAAGCAACAAGTTGCTACATATTTCTAGTCTTGTATAAATGTAATACCGGATTGGAAGTTTTTTTACTATCACGTAGTGACTTTATAGTGAATTGAAGCAGAAATGAAGAGGAAGTGAATTACGGATCTACTTCCCATACGTACGTCAGTTCAGACAGCTCAATCATTTCCTTGTAGGAAAATTACCTACGTATTAATTTACTCAAAATTCGATTGCTATGTAAATAGCTGTACTGTAGCTGTATCGTTTAAAGTTTTGTTCTTACAAGCAAGTTAATAATTTCCATGTAAATTTATATTGGCAATGTATTGGATTGGTAATTACTGGAAATTATATTTAATTATGATATTTATATTTTTTTAATTACTTCGTTAGTCACACACATACACATTATATATAAATATATATGTGTGTGTGTAGTTTATTATTTAAGTATAAACGAGTTTTTTATAAATTTTCTGATAATATTTCATTACTTTTTTTTATAATAGTAATGGAACTAAAACAGAATGGATTTCAATCCTGCTATATATCTTTTATTTTTTTAATAAAAAAACGTTCATTTTTTTATTTTCTTTATTTTATTTTTTATTTTTATTTTATTTTAATACCATTATATGAAAAGAAATTAATAAATACTTAAAAGAACATATTCTCCAAAGAATTGATTAACAAATTTCTATTATAGTATTTAACAGATTTTTTTTAATCACATTTATTTTTCATTGGTGACAATAATTATCACTTTACTTGTTCACTTTTGTTAATTTCATTTGAAAATATATTTTTTAGTATTAGCGTATATTTAAAAAAAACAGTGATTAAATTATGTTATATTTTAGATGTTTAGTTCGGTTATTTTGGTACTGGTCATTTTTCTTATTACAATTAAAATTTAAATTAAAATAAAGGTTGGTTACTATGTACATACTTATGCAAACTCTTGTTTTCAATTTTGTTATAACTTTCAACTGAAAGTTTGTGAACTTTTGTTTATTTTAAAAAATTCAATCTTATATGGTCATTTACACGTAATTTCTCTCTATCATATTTGGACCACGATATTAAACTATTCTTTGGTTATTTTGACCATCACAGTGGACTTTATACGTATTTTTATGGGCTTCCTTAAGAATACTTTTTGTTGTTTTTTTTATCATCGGATATATTAATAATTTGAGTGGACCGATATAATTACTTTTATACTTTACTGTATATTATTTATAATGATAGAATTAATTAATTAGTAATTTTTTACTTTTAATAATAAAACACGATGATAAAGGGATGTTAACTTATTTTAACAAATTTCACTGTGTTACAAAAATGTCGAATATTTAATTATCAAGATACTAATAAATAAATAATAATTAAAAATGATCAAACTCAAAGCTGTAAAAATATAATTTAATTATTTTTATCTGCTTTATACATCCATGAATAACTAGTTATTAAATTTAAACATTTTATATTAAGCAGTCTTTTTCCAGGAGATACCTCAGAGTTTCTAAAAAGTTGATATAATTCAAAAACACCTGATATTTCCTGTATTTTTACGTTATATAACATAGCTTAACTAAATATAATACCAATTTGTAACAATCTAGAGGAAGTCAGCGAATAAACATAATTTTTCTCTGTGTACTATTCTTTCAAAATAGTAATATAGTTAATACTTTAAAATTTTAACGGATATTACAGGTGATTCAAGAGTAAAAAAATAGTGAAAATTGAAGCAAACAACGAACAAATAACATGAATTTTATCCTCATACATGATAAAACTTAAGCTATATTATTTTTTTATACACATGTATATTGCTATTATATATTTAAATAGTGATGAAGTTGATTTTCTAACAGATATGAAATATGTTTACATTAAATTTCTGATCAAGGAATAATTTTCCTTTTCATGATAAAATATTGCCATAATAGACTACTAAAAATGTATAAAATTTTCAGATAGAATTAATTACGATTTCAGTCTTAATTTCTGTGACTAATTAATTTAATTATACTAACAATCATCTATCAGGATACCATTTTGTAGATGAAAATAACTTAATGAAGATGAATATCATTTTATTGATATTTTCTCTAAAGTTTTTAAAGAGGCGATAGTTTTTTTAATTCTTAACTTTTATGATTTTTAAATTATTGAGTAAAAATTAAATTATTCACAACTACACCCAAATATTTTTATCAGATTTTTATAATACAGTAATATATATTTTTTTCGTATATTAACAAAGTATATGTACGAGTATATGTTTAAGTATTATATTTTATTTCACTATAAGTGATAAGACTAAGTGTAATATTTAATACAGACATACACACATAGCTAAACATTGTTGAAATACTATACGGATTTAAAACTAATTAATTTTAGATGCCTAATAACATTACATCCTCGTCAACCCATACTGACCAAGCGTGATGATTATAGTTAGACCTTGTCTACGGCTGTACCGCAATTAGCCTTTTGCTGATGATGGAAATTATACATTATATATAAACATACATACTTATATGTGTATATATACATATATATATATATATACATATATGTATACATATTTATATATAATATGTGTATATAATATGTGTATATATATATATATATATATGTATATATATATATGTATATATATATATGTATATATATGTATATATATATATACATATATGTATACATATTTATATATATATATGTATATATATATATATATATATATATATATATATATATATATGTACATACACACACAAGAAAACGTTCATCGTAACTGTTGTAGGAGCAGTTATATAATATTGACTGAATAACAGAAAACATTTTCCTGGTAAAACATTATTTATATTATAATCAAATTACCCAATTTGAACTTTCATGGTGTGATGATTAGGGTATTTGGTTGATAAAACAGAAATAGTTTAACTCAAGGTAAATGAACATACTTATTGTTCATTGTTTAATTATTTATTTATTTACATTGAAAATTATTAATCATTCAAGAAAAAATCCAATCCTCATTAATATTAAAAGTAAAATAATTAATGACAATCTTAATAACAACTCTAATTATATTTCTTTCTAATGAGGGATTTTTAAAAGATTTTGTTTCTCTTTCTGCGACATGATTTTTTTTAAAAATGTTTGTAAATAATTGTTTAATAAATTTATAAGAAAATATTCTTGTGGTCAAGGAAGAAAGTATATGCGTGAAAGTAAATTTATTTAGTATCTAACGGGATAATATTGAATTAATTTAGCACTGTCAATTATATGAAATTAGTTCAAAAATAACAAAGATTTTTTTGCAAAAATGAAGCTAGAAACATTCATATTAGGTTGGTAGAAAAATAATTCCAGCTTATGCACCAATTTGTTAAGCTTTTTTGATTTTACTAGCTATTTTAAGTGGTCCAGAATTTTGCATGACTAAAGCCTAACTATTGTGCAAGCTCTCGAATTGTTGTGCGTAGTTACGATTCAACTAACACCTTAATTTGGTCGTTTTGAACTGAAGGACACCAACGACTTTCTTCATTTTAAAGACTCTCGTTCCCAGCACGAAATTTTGGAAACCATCATTGGACCGTACGTTCTAACAGTAAGCACACCAAAAGCATCGTTAGGTTACTAGCAGTTTCTGCTGATTTACCGCCAGTTTTAAACTCAAAATTGCTCTTATTTTCTTTTTTCTATGTTTAGTTCAATATCCCAGTTTGAAGAAAAATTAGTGATAAAACCAGTCGATATTACCAAAATACAGACTGAAAAATGCAATTCAAAATAATATTAACATGAACACGATGAAATGACACTATCATTGAAAAAAATAAGGTTAGATTCAGAAAACAAAAA
Source organism: Acanthacorydalis orientalis (assembly GCA_034766995.1). Classification (NCBI taxonomy): domain Eukaryota; kingdom Metazoa; phylum Arthropoda; class Insecta; order Megaloptera; family Corydalidae; genus Acanthacorydalis; species Acanthacorydalis orientalis. The sequence continues at coordinate 13,714,929 of CM068316.1, read as the reverse complement.
CCGAAATTATTTTCCTACATACCTAGTAATAAATTTTCACTTGCATCAGAAATGAAAAAAAAATTAATTAAAAATATTTAATAAATGATTATTGATCGTACTTGAGTAGAAAAAATTTTTGTAGTTTGTGGAGTGAATAGAAAATTCATTCATGAATGTGAAAAACTGTCCCCTCGAGACATTACTGATTTATTCATGTTCGCTTTAATTATTCAATTTTGTTTAAACATGTACTGAGTTATCACTCTATAGTAAAAAGTTCAATGCAGTCCACATTTTTCCAACTTTACTAAAAAATATTTGAATACTGAACATAGGTACTTAAGTTTGGTACACGAATACATAAATTAATAATCTTTATTGCTTATTGTTAAGTCTATTAATAAATCAGTCAATATTGAACAGAGCTTTCCTAGGCTGTAAGTACGGTCTAGCCCTGTTATAAAGAGTACTGCGGAATCGATTGTTTTTGGTCATAACAATTACTCTTCATATTAGTGATAAGAAAATTCCACACAGATTTTTTTATATAAATCATAAAACGCGGTTTTAAATCATTGTCTTAAGTAAAAAGTGTTTTAAATAACAAATATCAAATTTAAATAAAATGTGTAGGTATCTGAAATTAATTTAAACATATTAATTGCTTTATTTACCAAAGAAACACATTTTAGTCTATAATTAACATAAGCGTTTAATTAATATAATGATTAAATAATAACAAATTTATTGACATTTTTGTATTTGATATATATATATATATATATATATATAGGCTTGCCAGATGTCCCGTAAATACGGGACTGTCCTGTATTTTATATTAAATTTTTCTATCCCACATTGTACTTATAGTGACAGCCTAATGTCTCATATTTTAATGAAAAGATAAAATTATAAATGTTAAGTTAACCAGTTATAGCTTTCAATATTATTTTCAAATAATCTAACTTAAATTGGTTGGTAAGCCATAATAACTGACAAACTCGAGGAAATTAATTGTGTTTACAGTTTACGGCAGCCACTTTCTTCGGTCGCTTTTTATAAGGGATTTAGTTATAATTCAGTACAGATATATTGTATTTACCTATTTCCAAACAGTTGTTATTTGAACATTCTACGGTGCGGTAAAAGTAGTACTAAATATAAGGCCTGAACTGCAATTAATTATTATAATGTTCCTACATTGTCATTTAACAAAATGGTTTTAAGGTTCGAAGTTAGTTTTTTTTAACACCCATGTTCCGTATTCGGTTTTCTAAAATCAAACAACTCTAGATATATAGGACAATTATTTTGTACATTTTTAATAAATGGAACCTTCATCAATATACAAACCAAAATAGTTCTTAGAGAAAGTCTAATTTACTTGGAATATTCGAGAAATGAAACGTTATAAAAATGAATGTTTGAATAAATATTTATTAGGGTGAAACATATGAAATTGAGAAATTTGTAGGTGAGAATTAAAATGCAATATTTTTAGCAAAAGAAAATATATTTAATCAAAATAAGCTCCATCAGCTTCAATGGTCCTTTTCCAGCGAGAAATTAGATTGTTTATCTTATTTTTATAAAAATTAAACATTTTTAGAGCTTCTAAATTTCATAATTTAATGATTTTAATTTAGAAATTGTTATTCGAGATGTGTGTGGTCGAGCATTTTCTTCCAATAGTATTGGCCCATATCTATTGATTAGCATTGGCTGTTTTGTTTTTAATTTTTCATTCATATTGTCGATTTTGCGACTATATGAATCATCCGTAATTGCTTCGCCTGGTTTTAAAAAAGAATAATGGATTATTCCTTTATTTGTTCACCACACAGTAACTATAAATTTTTTTTGGTGTAATAACGGCTTGGGTGCGTGTCGTGGAGCTTCATTTGCATTTAACCATTGCACAGATATTTTTCTGTTATCATACAGATTCCACTTTTCATCACAAGTAATGATACGGTTTAAAAATGGCGTTTTATCATTTCGAATCATCAATGAAGAACACACCTCTAAGCGTCTCAGTTTCTGACCATCTGTCAATTCGTGCGACACCCATTTATCCAGCTTTTTCACCTTTCCTATTGCAGCGAGGTGACGAGAAACAGTCATCACACTAACACTTAAATCACATGCGAGAGCTCGAGTTGTTGTATATGTATTAGCCTCCACCATGGCTCTTAAATGTGTTTCGTTCACAATGGTTTTGGGCCTCCCTCGAGGCTCATTGTCGAGATTCAGATTACCGGAACGAAATTTTTTGAACCATAATTGAATTGTTCTCTGGCTATCCAACCCTTCTCCGAAAGCTTCATTGATATTTTACCTGCTACTGCTGCATTGTGTCCCAACTTGAACGCATATAAAAAAGTAGACGCAAATATTTGTGGACATCATCCTGATAAAGGGTATAAAAAAATAAAAATAACTTCGTATTTAAAAACAATTGAAGGCTACAGTAAATTAGTCAATTCCAAATAGCTGAACTTGTAAAATATTGCACAGAACCTTTCTCAATCGCGGTCGACCTCAGACTGACTGAAATTCGGCAACTTGATATGTTACAACCTAATACTTAAACCAAAATCTATATGAACATTTTTTTTCTACAATCGTGATGTCTTTATTCATGGTCATTACAATAAGTTTGACTGTATTTGATATTCCGAACGTATGTTTTGTTCTTATCATCAGCATTTTCATTCTTTGAAGACTTAGTATTAATATAAATTTATATTCGATAAGTTTCAATTTCAATGATTCAATATCTCTCTTTTATATACATTTTTAATGCGATTATTTTATATATTTTTTATATTTCTTAATTAGTACTAATAATTATATAGTTTAATTTCTACCAGACAATATAGTTGTAAATAGATACGAATAGTTTAATAAATATTTTTGTATATGCGTTTTTTAAGGTGCACCTTATATAAAATTATTCAGATTTCTGAAACAAGAATTCTCTTTATACTTTCGTAATGCAAAAACGTATCTGTTATAAAGATAGATGCATTACACTTTACACTGCACAAACAATACCGCAACTTTGCACCCAGAGACTCTCACGCTCGCCACAATAACGTTCACAAGTTGAACATCCACTGTTCGGTGTGTTGAAATGTTGCAGCGACCCATCGTCGGCGTCAAACGACGTAGGTGTACGCTCATAAATGAAAATGCACTCTGTTTTCATAATGATGACATATACATTACAACTACATGTTTTCTGTGTCATATATGCATTCCCATGTTGGAGGTTATGCTTTCTTTTTTCCACGTCTGCAATTTAATTAAACAATTATATTTTCATGTTCAAGTCAGAAATTAGATACACGCTGTTATATTTGCGAGCTTGTTACTTTTAAATGAGTAAAACGCATTTTGTAATTGCATAATCTCTATGTGTAGATTCAAAAAAACACAAAAATGATATTGCAATGTTGTTGTTTTTTTGAAAAAAAAAACAATAGGGTTTTAAAATTTCATGTGGAGTAAAAATGTATATTTTTTTATAAAAAAACTTATACTATATAACACATTAACTTTAATTGTTGTCTGAAATTAAAGTATTAACCTTTCTGTATAAAACTAAATAGTAAAAACTTTGCAAAATTATCTTTAAATGTCAAGTTAAAAGCTTTAATTCAATTATTACTAATAAGATAAATGTATATAATGTAATAAATAAATGATAAAATGTATATATATATATTCTCGCTAGAAACTTGTAATAAACGGTATATTTGAACTTGATATATAATTGTACTATAAATTTGTAGCAAATTTACTACAAATGTTTCCCTATAGACGAATAGAATAGACTTACAGTAAATCACTCACCGCCTATTACTAAATATAAACTGCTAAAGGCGAATTATTCTATATCTAAATTTCATTTCATTTTCTCCTAATGTTTTTTTTTTATTACATAAAATTGATCTGAAATATAAATCAAAAAAATATATTAGACTTTCAAATAAATTATTATTAAACATTAATAAATTTATCAGTCAATTTTCATATTTCTATCCTTAAAATGAGAAAAAAATATGGAAAATTAATAAAAATTTGCAGTTTTTATTAACGACAAAAAAAATTATTTATATTAAATTGATAGGAAAATAATTGCGGTTTATGACCTTGAAATGTATATACATTTTTTAATATAAATGGATTTAAGTGGTTCATAACGGTCGAAAGACTGACGTCTAACTTTTGTGCAAGCTCTCAAATTATTGTACGTGTTTCTGATTCAACTAACGCCTTTAGTTAGTCTTTATGAACTGAAGGACACCCGCGATCTTCTTCATCTTCAGGGATCTCGTCCTCAGTATGATTTTTTTAAAATCACCATTGCACCGTACATTCCTTAACAGTATCCACAAAAAAAACATCGTTTAGATGACAAGCAGTTTCTACTGCTTTACCATACGTTTTGAACTCATACAAAAGTATTGCTCTTATTTGCTTCTTTTCATTTTTAATTCAGTAGTCCAATTTGAAACAAAATTAATAATAAAATCAGTCGATGTTACCAAAATATAGACCGAAAAATGCACTTCAAAACGATATTTACATGAACACGATGAAGTAGCACTTTCATTGAAAAACATTAAGGAAAAATTAGAATTCAGGAATCGAAAACTGAAATTATTTTCCTACCAACCTAATATATTAAAAAAGTTTAAATAATCAGTCAGTCTATATGCTTTCTTTCGCATAGAACTGAAAATTTATATCAGTAAATCAGTAAAATCATTTATATTAAAATTGTTAATTATTATTTTTGTATTGGAAACTTTTCATATTCATAAAGTAAATATGTTCCAAAAAAAAATATTGATTAAAATTAGTCGATGAACATATAATTTATTTAGTGATATTAAATTATTAAAATTATAATTGTTTTTTTACCTGCAAATGAAATAATTCAAATTATCTTATCATTTTTTTTAATTTCACTACGTTAAATTGTTAATATTATGTTTTTTTTTCAAAAAAAATTTACAGAAAAAAGTTAACAAATTTATAAAAGGTGAACAAAATATTCTATAATAACTTATTTCTTTGAGTTATTTAATGATAATTATTTTGAAATGTTGTAGTAAATTTTAAACGTACAGTAAAGACTAGTTAAAATTATATATATATATATACACACACACATACATTTTAGAAATAAATGTAGGCATTTAGACCGTAGGATAGAAATTCAAATACTTAACTTCTGCCCGACAGTCAACTAACATTGATCTTCATTGAAACTAACTAGAACAAACTATCTCTTACTTATTAACCGTTCAAGTCTTAAGTACTAAATGACATTAAGTTTGAAATCTTCGAGTTCAAACACAATTGTAGTTAATACATTGACATAGAACTGTACACACATATCCACTGACCGGGTGGATCTAATGGAGCTATCTGACGCGAATCCCGCTCGTTTCCACTACATTAAAACATTACCACACATTGAAACCTTACATGAACACAATTGTTTGTATCGTAGCAACATTCTGCATTTGTTGTTTGAACATTAACAATTGTATATCCATATGTCCGGATCCGGTACCCGTGATGCATTAGTTTGTTACTTCCGTAAACGGAAAACTATCAGGAAACCCACTGATAATTGACGTATTGCTTACAGTGTGTATTAGTTTTAATTACGTCTTTATATATATATATATATATATATATATATATATATATATATATATATATATATACACGCATAGCGAATAGTTTCGTACAACGGTTCGTTACTAATTCGTTAGTGAAAAGCAAACATAGCAGATATGTGGTAACTAACGAAGGTCGTTGGAAACTTATTTTCCAAATCTACGCATTGTACGATGTATCCCGTTTGTTTTGTCTCATTCTTTTTCATTTAAACTCTATATATGGTAAACATGGTAGTGTCTTTATCTTCACTTTGTTCTTTTATACGAGAATTAACTTTCAGTTCGCGTATAACTCTTATTTTAGTCTCTTTATATGTCTAAATTAATGTCTACGATATTTGTTTTAGTCTACATTATATATTACTTGTTCACAAAGACAATGTGTATTTATATTACACGTGGAACTATGTGCGAATGTGTATGTATATATATATATATATATACTAGATTTGAAATGAAAGATATTGTGGTTGCTTAGATTGCGTGCAAAATGTGTAATGAAAAAAAAAAACTATAAACGTGACATCAATTTTAATATTTTAAACCATATATCATTCACGTGTGGCTTACAGTTAATTATTTTGTTAGATCGCATCAGATACTGGTGACTGACAATCATGTATTTACTAGCCCCACATCAGTCACTAATGTCTGACAAATATTTGTCTTCATTAACAGAAGCACAAGTTGCTGTTTGTACACGTGAATAGTTTAGTTATGTCCTTTACTTCAATACGTTGAGGAGGTAACAAGTGTTAATCACCTTAAAATGTGCAAATATTCAATAAACGAAACTATATCCTTACTTATTTAATAATATAAATTGAATTGTCTACATTTTGTATCAGATATATTTCAAAATAATTAGTGCGTTGATGCGATCATTTTCTTCTTATTTTAAAAATATCATTTTTTCTATATTATAATATTATATATATATATATATATATATATATATATATATGTATTTATAAGTTAAAGACTAAAATATACAACTAAAAAGTTTTTCCCTTTTTTAATTAACCCTTTGAAGCCAGGCAAAGGCTTAGGAATCCATTTGTTTTCCAAATAAATTATAGTCTCAGAGCTCTATCTTTTTGATGATATATTTAAAGATCACTAATGTTTTTCTAATAAGACTGAATTTATAACTCTTTCTTTCATTAGAAAAAAATTACTGTCTTCCAAAAATCATAAAATCGCGGTTTTTTCATTTGAAAATCGATAACAATTGTGAACTTGACAATTTGCTTGAATAATATTTTTTTTCAAAGTTCATCATGAAAGAAAGCACATAACAAATTTCGAGTCTCTCTCTCTCTCTATATATATATATATTATTGTACAATAAAATAAGGACATTATAAATTTCTCGAAAGTAATTTCAAGTTGTAATTGTATATGATAAAATTTAATTGAAATCATATAAATAGAAAAATAAGTCATTTAATTAACATTTGATAAAGTATAAAATAATTAAAGTGTCAATATATTAATGCTTTTCTTCGCAAAGGTAATAAATTTTAGTTTATGAAAAGAACGTGCGAATTAACGTGTTATTATTTTCTATTTTTATACATTTTGTTAGTTACAAAAACATAAATCTCATTATACAATATTATAACATAATAGTACTTTATTCTAAGAAAGCTCAGAAATGAGGTATACCTAATCCTATTATTGTAATAAGTAGACACGTATATGCCTGTGTATGAACATACATAAATAAATACATATATATATATATATATATATATATATATATATATATATGTATGTATGTATAACAAAATAGAATATTTCGGCTAAAAGCACCGCAGGGAAATCTACTAAGAGCTGGTACTTTTAATTATCTAAACAAACCATAAATGTTTATGTATCTGATCTTTGCTAGATTGTAATCCTCAAATTAAAATATCCTTAAATGAAAACAATGACAATATAATATCATATATATATATATATATATATATATATATATATATATATATATATATTTTCTTTCAATGTTCCACAATGTGATTGCTAATTTATATACATTATATAAGAAAGTAAAAAATGTTTTTAAAAATATTATTTATAAATAAATTTATAATGAGAAGATTTTAAGTTATAAACTTGAAAGTAAAACCAATGAATTTTTTTTCTGTAAATTTAAAACTATTAATTTTAAAAAATGTTTTTTTTTAAAAAAAAATGGTTTTTATCTCGTTACAATTATTTTTTTAAATCACTAATTCGGTATTATCTTAAAAAATGTAATTTTTATTTCATAACATTTCTTTTACCAACAAATTTGGTTCATTTTACAAGACATTATTAAATAATTTTGTAAATATTGGTTAATTTCAAGTTTAACTAAACAAATTATTGAGCATCTATTATGAACATTATCAAAAGTAAAATTGTGATTTTAGATTAATTTTATTATGTTTATTTTCAAACTAGAGCCATGCTTTATTTTAAGACACCGCTTCACTATTCACTGTCTGTCTCCATGTATGTGTAGAACGACCAATTCGGCGCTTTCCTGACTTTCCCACAGGATTCCGTTCCATAGCTTATCGAGCGATGTTATCATACTCCTTCCTGAGAGTGTGGCCGTTTCATTGTCATTTTCGTCTTAGAATTTCGATGTCTATCCTTTCTTTTCCCGTCTTTCTCCATAGTTATTTGTTGAAAATAGACTTGGTCCGATAACTCTTTAGGATACATAAATATAGCAAATAACAGATAGAAAAAAATGTGGTTAACCCTCTATCCTCCTTAGAAGTTTAGAGGAATATAAGAAGAAAAAAAAATGTTAATTTTAATGGAAATTTTTTTATAGGTATTAATCTACAAAAATTATTAAACCCATGGATTTCATGTCACCAATTATAACATCATTTCAAATTTTCTTTAGTACCTTCACTGTTCGCTTCTAAAATCCCTTACATAATATGAGATTTTATATATATTTTCTTTGTATTCTCCCGCCAATGACTACTGGTATTACTAAATCTTACATGTGTAAATTATCTATAATCTTGTTTTTCTTGTCGTTGAATTGAAATTACTTTCCTTGAAAGTAACAATAAAGATTCTGGTTTCGAATATTTTAATAACGAAACAAACGCAATAAATTATAAAGATATAAAAACTGATCTAAAACATACCTTTTATTTTACTTCATTAACCGGACATTTTTTAAAAAAAATAATTTATATAAACAATGACATTTTTGAAAAAGAATCTATATATATATATACACATACATATATATATATATATATATATATATATATATATATATATACAGTTTATAAACACACATTTGCTGATAGCAAATATATTTTTAAAGTTATCATTTGTATCAAATGACATTTCGATATAAAATGAACATGTGTATAATAATATACTTAGAGAATAATTATAACATTTATATACAATAAGATATTAAACTCAGTGACATATGAAATGCATATTAACAATTATATCAATTAATAAAATGATTTATGATCAACATGTCCTGAATAATAATGATGTTCTAAATAACAAACAGTCTAATTTATACTAATAATATGTCAAATATATTATCCTCATATCACAATTCTAAATCCCTTATCTAAAATATTTATGTCAAGAGCACGCATATTGTTAGGTGATATATCTTTTTCACTTTGATCTTTAATCCTTGCATTAAGCCTCGTTTGAATATTGATTTAAAACTAAAATTTTCAGTTAACAGATATTCTATTTAAACCTTACACAAGTGTGTAAAATATATATATATATATATATATATATATATATATATATATACAATATACATTTAACTCACTTCTATTATTTTAATATATTTTTATAATACTTTTCTTCATTCATATTAAAAATTAAATCTAGATATATTTTAAAAATTACTTCTATCTATCTATCTCTCTCTCTGTGTCTGTGTATATATATATATATATATGTGTGTAATATTATTGAATGATAATCTAAAAATTAAATTTTATACATTAAAATTTTAAGAAAAAAAATTTTATTTATTAAAAATTACTTTATTTTTACATTAAATTTAACAACAAATATATTTTTTAATATATTTTTTTGTGTGTATGCATATATATATATATATATATATATATATACATACAGTTCACAAATATTTCTTCATTTATTCCCAATTTCTCCTCGTTTAATCAACTGTTGAGTATGAATTACATTAAAAAATTACTATCCTAAAAACGAGACTTATCTTAAAATTGTCAATTTATTTTTCATAAAATGAATCATATTATTAATTTTTTCAAGTCCTTTAATTGTATAACTTCATTTAACATATTTTAAAAAATAACACTTTCATAACACAAACAAAAGCAGATAATTTGACTCGACTTCATAAAATTTCACAATCTGTCATAATCCTCAATAAATACTTTTTACACAGTAACCAGACTAATAATATATTTAACTAGATGTTACATATATAGTTTGCCATTTTTTTCTATTTGTTGAAAATGAAAGATTTCTTTATACACATATATAAATAAATCATTCTTATAGTTTGTATTCTCCTGTATATTTTTTTTGTTTAAAAGTACAAGAATAACATGAACGAATATTACCTAACGTGAGTTTATTCATTATAACCAAAACATTGTTCGTGCGTAAATAAATTTTGCCAGAACAATGAATTCATAAGTTGAATAAGAAAGGGTACAAAATGTAAATATGTTATAAACACGAGATCAAAACAACAAAATCCACTATTATTAATAAACATGTGTTTTTCATGTACTGAATAGAGAACCTATTTGTTACAAACAAGATATTATGGTTTTAATTAGGGTTCATGTATAGTAAAAGGTAAAATTTAATGTTTGATATATTTAATAAAACAGACCAAATATAAAAGTTATAGTTATATATATATATATATATATATATATATATGATTTAATTAATAGTATATAGAGATTATAATTTCACAGTATTATTAAATTTTAAACAAATAATTCCAAATACTCAGAAATCGTAATAAATTTTATTACGAAAAAGTATAATTATTTACACACCGTATTCCATTAAAAAATACTTCTTAATGCTATCCGAAACATATATTTTATATATAATATGCATTAATCACACACGTCACTCAGAGTGAAAATTTACTCCCCGAAAAATGTTTGTCTAGATGGACCGTTATATACAATGGACATTCTCGAATAATGTGACGCAAATGTGTCAGTTCGAATTACAATGCTTGACAGTGTGCTTTTTCGTCACAATATACAAGTCCATTAATAATGAATTGTATTTAGTCTTCGAATAACCTAATTTGACAGATTTTTCATGTTTTTTTTTTCATATTATTATATATATATAAATATATATTTATATATATATTTATATATATATTTATTTTATTATATATTTATATATAAATATATATATATATATATATATATATATAAATATATATATATATATATATATATATATATATTCGTTTGATACGGATCGTAGTTTGATATAATAAAGAAAGAGAAAGTGAACGTGGCTCATAAATATGTATATGGATTATATAACTTAATAAAATATATGGAAAGATGAAGGGAGTAACATTGTTGAATTTAAATAATATCTAATAGATACACATTTGCACAAAATAAGGTAAAAGAAAGGAAATAAGATAAAACACACTCTGCGGACGGGCTTATTTTAGAAACTTACATATATACACAGAAATAGCACTTCTGAATGTAAGTATGTGTGTGTCTATATATATATATATATATATATATATATATATATATATATATATATATATATATATATATATATATATCTCCAAACATTGACTTATATTTTCGTTCCTTTTATTGTATCATACATAGTAGCCTTCTAATTTCATAAAATAAATTACTAAGTTAAGTACCTAACTACATAAAAAATAAATATTTTCTTTTATTAATACTAGGGGTCAGAACCCCTTAGTAATTTAACACGAAATCCCTTCATGTTTTCTGTATAATATTTTTTACAATAATTTGTTAATTATTTTGTACAATATTTTGTACAATATTTCATACAATATTGCGTACATTCCTTTGTTCATTTTTTTATATTTTATGGAACATTTACATATATATATATATATATATATATATATATATATATATATATATATATATAGATATATAGATATATAGATATATAAATATAGATATATATACATTTATATATATATATATATATATATATCTCGTATATATATATATATATAGATATAGATACATATATAGATATATATAGATATATATATATATATATATATATATATATATATATATATATATATATAGATATTTTTATATATAGATATATGTATATGTATGTATATATATATATAGATATATATAGATATATATAGATATATATATATATATATATATATATATTTATTAAACATTTTTAAGAACTACTTCCAAATAAGTTACTCAAAAAAGTGAATAATTAATTGTAGTAATTAAATAAACACTGATTTTGGTTCAAAATATCTTTTTTTTCTTAAAATAATATAATTGTTTTAATATAATTCTGATACTGTTTATAAATACAATTTCTAAATTATTTTGTTACTCGTCAAAAATGTTCAATGATTATTTAAATATAAATTATATTTGATTCTTGTTTATGCTCATTTCGATGGCGAGCTCTCGTTTTCATAGCAATAACATACTAGATATCATATATCATATCAGCAGTACCAGAGCAATTTATGTTATATATTCTAAGACTAAAAATGTTAATATTCGAACATGTGTACATTTTTAAAAAAAATATAAATCTTCATAATTATAAAAACTGTTTATATTGAGTTATTAGCTTAGTAGAGTACGGAACAATTTTATGGATTTGAACACAGTTTTATGCAATATTCTTTTCAATAACGTTTTATTTAAAAATCGTCTTTCGATGTTAGTTTGAAAGATTTTTTTATTAGTAAAATGTTATTTGTAATATATAAAAGAATGTATAAAATAAATTAAGCTGATGGTTTTTATAGTTATTTATAATTATAAAAAAATAATATAACTTCATTATTATAAAATAGTTTAAGTTAGGTTAGCATACTAGAATTATGATCAATTTTTTGGATTTAAAAACAATTTTATACAATATTGTTATAATAAATTTGCAGTAAAAAGTATCATTGAATATTAGTTTGGATAATTTTAAAAATAGTAAACAATTAATTATGACTTATTCATAAAGAAATTTATAAAATAAATAAACCTGAGAATTATAATATTACCTTCAGGTGTAATAATAATGATAATACAGATTTAATAATATACAGAGAAATTATATATATATATATTTTAGTCAATTATATGTGTTGTAATACTCTAGTTCTCTAAATTATTATTAGCTATATTTGAATTTTATTACAAAACTTTCAATTTTATTTTTTGCTACTTATATTTTTTTCTGAAATAATAACTTTCAAAATGTGTACATTTGTAAAAAATATATTTACTGTCAAAATATAAAAGCTTTTTATATGTATACTCAACGCAGAGATACAAAAGATATGTATGTATGTGCATATATATATATATTATAATAATAATAAATATAACTGAGGATTGTTATATTATTTTTAAATTAATAATAATATAAAGAGGAATTTATATATATATATATATATATATATATATATATATATATATATATAATGAATCCATTAAATATAAGGTGTATTAAAAAAAAATCAGGATGTATTAAATTACTCTAATTTTCTATAGTTGATTTTATTTAAAACAAAGATTTACCTTGATTTTTGCAACCCTTAATTTTTATAAGTTAATAAAACGTAATTTTAAATGTACAAAGGTATAAAAGGTATTATAACTATATATATATATATATATATATATATATATATATATATATATATATATATATATATATAGTAAATATACAGTATATATAATAGTACATTATAACAATATATATACGTATACTCAAGACATATACACTAAACAGATGTGAAATTCATGAAAGTATAAAAATAATAACCAACCATTTTTCAGACATTGAATACCCATTTTCCAAGTATTTACATTTAAAACCTACGTATATTTCTTACTTTTTCCTCGCCATTTAAATATCTACACTATATTTTACTGTTAAACAATCTAAGAAAAATAAACAAAATGGCATATTGTATATTATTCTTTAGTTTGTATTTTCAAGTCTTTCATATCAAATAAGCATGCAAATAGTTTCGGTTATTTTGCATTATTTATATACGTACATTTATATTCATATATCGATATGTACAGTCATATACACTCGTGTATATGTATATATTTAAAATTAAACTAAAAAATAATATTAAAACGAGTTACTGTTTTGTATACATTATTCAATGTTGTAAAGTTCATTCTTATTTTTAAAATATAGTATTAAATAATGTACTCATAAATAAATTCTAAACTATAAATAATATTTATAAATATATTTTTTTTAATTACATAAACAATTAATATATTTTCAAAATATTCAATTATTTGATTGCACTTTATAAAATTGACTTTTTAATTGAAGAATATTGATATTTACAAAAGATTTGTAAAAAATTTTAATCTGTCATAATAAAACCTATATGTACAGAATGTCTTAGACATTTAAGTAAAATATGCCCTCATCACTGAAAAAGGAAAATCGATTTTCGTCTCAAAGAAGCCACACAAAAGTGTTTGTGTGTCGCTAAACAAACCCTTAAGGAAATATACTTTAAATAGTACGTTATAGACTCTCTGTTTACTTAAATGAACTATGCATAAAGTATTTATTTTAGCAAAAATATAGCTCATGTATAAACTTATTTTATATATTATGAAATATAATAAATGCACAGGTAATTAAGATTATGAATTTTTAAATAATAAACGTCTGTATTTATTTACATACAATTATTCATATTTTATTGTACAATTCATACATTAATTGAAATCCTGTTTACTATTTACATGTTTTTATAGTAAAATTTTTAAAAATAAAATTATATTTTTTAAATTATAACAAATATTTTGGTGACTACTATGATAGATTCTGTTTTTTTTTATTAGATTTATACTAGTACATTATATATATATATATAGTATAATTATAATTGTGTTTTAATGGACTTCAATAATTGTTTTATTACTGCATTCCACATTTTATGTGATCTGAAAATTAGGAAAATTAAATAGATTATAGATGAAATTAATCATTTAAAAGATCAAATGAACTTTTATGGTTTAGACTTCACCTTCTTGTTATTTATAATGAAATCAATATTTGTTTCTTTTGAAAAGCTGTCTTTTTTGGTCTTTTAATTTTATTAGTCACTAATAAACATATATATATATACGAGTATATATATATAATTGTATATATATATATATATATATTCAATTACTCATAATTTATAAATAATAAATTTAAATTCTTTTTAATGATAAAACAAATAAATTCTATTACGATGTAATTCAAAGAATTATTTTAAAATACGTAACGTATAATATATATATATATACATATATATATATATATATAGGACGAAAACATCATCATAAACTTTCTTCTTTGTATCGCTAAATTAGGTCCTCGATGGCTTTTTAAGCATCTCCTAATTCAATCTCCACTTTACTTGAAACTGACATCATTTGTCGCTCTTATGTCGTATTCGATCTCATTTGGATATTTTTTTGCTAAATATTACAATCTTAAAACGTTCTCTTCATCTGAAAACAATATAAACTTAAGGAATTAACGACAATGAACACGAAACAATAATGTATATATATATATATATATATATATATATATATATATATATATATATATTATTCAGTATCAGTAGGAAATGTACTTAAAAATGAATTACAGTAATTGAACTTCAGAACATTTGGAAATTTTTCAGTTGTTTGATAGATATGTGTATTATTTTTATTTTATATATATATATATATATATAAAATTGCATGTGTAAAAAAGAAAACATTTTTATTAACACGTTGAACACTAAGCTACAGTGTAGGGTTTAATCGCAAAATTTATGAAGTGAATATGTTCTCAGCAACAAAAAAGTTGAGGTTGAACTTATATTGATTTTTCTATGATTGAGGGGAAGGTCCAATTACTTTTCGTAGATATTGACTGATTTATAATACGTATTTTTCTTATGATGAGATAATATGAAAACATTAGATATTTTATTATTTTGTTCTACATAGGTATGCAATTCTATAACGAATACATCTAGTCAAAAATACTACTCTATATTTGTGAATGTGGCCCAAAAGATATAAATGAACTGTAAAAATAGAAAAATATTTATAACAAGGTAAAATTGTTCAAATTTGGTTTGTCGTGTTGCTAACGCATAACACGCTTTGATAAATTTCTTTGAATGTTTGTTAATAATTCAAAAAAAAAAACGAATACATTTTCTTCAATGTATGTTTGAAAGGGAAACTGAAACGTTATTTCACATAATTGGGACCTTGTCATTTTGATTATTCAAAATAGTTTTATTGCGCTTCTGACCACTGTGCGCCTGTCCCTAAGGACCGTTACTAATCTTTCTGTTTAGGCGACTCCGATCGCTGGGGACCAGCAGTATAAAATTTAAAAAATAATACCAAAATAATAAAAATAATATGGGCACCAAATAGTTTTGAAGATACTCAATAAAGCACTGAAATTTTTAAATCACAACCTCGTTTTACAAGTTATATAACACAACTGGCTTAGATCTCCAAATCAATAACAAATAAAAAAGAAAAAAAAATAAGAAAAACAAAGAGAAAAAACAAATTTTCATTCTTAGATGCGTGATAAGTAATCCGTATTAAGTTTCCATTTTCTATAACACAAAGTGAAAAGTAAAGTAAAATTAGCTCTGCACTATACGTGGTAATGAATCTTCTTTCTTTCTAAAAGTCTGTTTTATTTGTATTTTACTGACAATTAGATAAATGTTTTTGATTTCATATATTTATATAATATATATATATATATATATATATATATATATATATATATATATATATATATATATTAATCTCTTTCGATTCATTGCTAGATGAAGTTCTCTTTTGTAACTGTCCAGTACAAACAATTCAATGCTTCTCTCTTCAATAAATTTGCGTGCGCTAATGACCTTACTTGTCGACGCGCCGTTAAACCCTAAATAATGCTCAGTTTAATAAAATTATATATATATATATATATATATATATATATATATATATATGTATAGGTTTGTTGTATGTGTATTATGGAAACACGATAATCCAAATGGACAATTATATTAATGTTGAAAATAAGTGTTTTTTTTTATGCGTAGTTAGAGTAAAATATACAATTTAACATTATTATAATATCTTTATTCATAGATAATTACAACTTTATTCATAGAAATAATATATTATAAAAAAAGTTAAATTTAACTTTCTAGGATGAAACAAATTTCTAATTGAAAATTAAATAATGTTTACAATGGACAACTTCAGTCGAAGAAAAACTATATTTTAGTTTATTTAATTCTTTTTTTTCAAAACAACAATTTTCATTCTTATGAGTTGTAGAATAAAACTGTCATAGCATTGAAGACTATTTTCTTTAACTCAGTGTATACTCAGTGTATAGTTTTTGAAATCAAAAAAAAATTCACGGTTAAGGCATTCTATATTAAGTTCCTAAGGTATTTGTTCCTCTTTTTCATTTAATGAGGAAAGGACGTACTTAAATGTTTCTTCCAATTTTTTAAACTTTAAATACCAATGATGCAAAATACATCATGAAATAAAAGGTTAAAGTATATAACATTTTAAGATGTTGTAATAGAGAAGTTTGAACTTTTTGCATATAAGTGATTGTTTCTTGAGTCATAGCCGATTCCAGGCTATATTTTTCGTACATGTCACCTATATACACATTCTTGGCTATACTGTACAATAATATCATCTCCTCCACCTTTGAAACGAGGTCATTGATCAGATTTGTGGATATCCTTTTCCCTATATTATCCTGAAGTCACAAAGAGTAATTTTATATAGAGAACAAATATATATATATATATATATATGAATATGCTTAATTTTTTATCTCTGTTCTCTATATAATATACATTATATATATATATATATACATATATATATATATATATATATATATATATATATATATATATATATATAT
>CM068316.1:13664499-13694499 GCA_034766995.1 Acanthacorydalis orientalis | reverse complement strand
CTATAACAATATTGTTTGTATTTTTTCTTTCATTCATTTTCAACAATAAATTGTACTTCGATAAAAAGAAATTAAAATAAAAATTATATTTTTTAATTCCCCTAATTATTAAGTATTGTTTGTCTTTCAATACTATCGTCTACTTTATATTATCCATTTTTTTAATCGTATATTATTTTTTTTAATACTCCATTTGATAATTTTCATCGTATCAACTGTATAAAATATAGAAAACCGAAAAAATATTTCAAAAATATTTTTTACGTTAGTAAGGAAATATAAACTTCTAGATTTCATAAAATAATTATTTTCTATTTATTCTATTCTTCATTTTTTTACTCCTTCACTTATAAAATTCTAATTAACATTTATTTGTATATATATATATATATATATATATAAATGTTAATAAGAATATATATATATAATATATATATATATATACATACATATATATATATATATATACATACATATATATATATATATACATACATATATATATATATATATAATTTTAACAAAAAATTTTTTTTAACAAAGCCCATTCCTAATTCTGAACGAAAACGCACAAATCGTACATTTTATCGATTTATCCATTTGTCATCGATGAAACAAACTAACCATTCAATCATAAATTTAACAATGAACATTCTACATTTGAAGATTAAAAGATTATACTTTATTTACAGAAAATAAATGTAAATTTTCTAAAAAGGAAATCGATTTTAATTCAAAAATGTAAAAGACAATATCCGATACTTTCCTATCAAAACATCAATAATTTATCTATTCTGACAGACAATAATTGTATTGTCAGTAATGACTTTTTCATACTAAATAAGATAAAATCGGTCAGGAATTAATATTGGATTTTGTTTCAAAAATCAAATGAGTACATTCATTATCTTCAGTTGACAAACAATATCAAATATAGTACTTGTGTATGCGGAATGAATCAAGTTAATTCAACGTAGATTTGTGTAATTCATATGCTATTACGCTATATATATATATATATATATATATATATATAAACTGTGTATTCAGTACCAATGACTATATTCAAAATCACATATATTCAGATGTTACAATAGATAACAGATAATGTAACTGAATATAACACTATAATGCAAATTTTATCGATTCCAAATGGTATTTCTGATAAAAGAATTTTCTTTCCCTCTTTCTCTCTCCCCCCCTCTCTCTCTCTATATATATATATATAAACATAATTGTTTTTTTTTTTAATTTAATTTATAACTCTTCATATAGTTCGTATATTACTATATCAAAAGTTTTTTAATTCCGAATTAATAATTAGAAAAAAATATCATATAAGAAAATGATAAAACCTGTATGTTATATGTATTTCTTAAGACAACAATGAAATCTTTTCCTAATAGAATTTCCGAGTTTTGAAAGACATTTTCAAATTTTATACTCATCAAATATAGTTTAAAAATTGTTCTGAAAAACAGGCTAGAAAGTGAAATACAATCGAGTCAGGATATAGTGAACACTGCATGTAGTGAACTACTCCATATAATGTCCTCTCATATCTTTATATTCAATACCTGGTATCACATAAATTTGTACAACTAGGAGTAAATGTAAAAATACAACAACCGAAAATAACTATTTCTACAAAAATCTAAGTAAACAACAAACTTATTCCATTTATACAATATTATCTTTTGTAAACTTTAAATTATTTCAATAAACTTTTAAAAACAATCGTATGCTTTTAGTAAGTAAATATACTTCGCAAAAGTACACAAGCTCACTAGACTGAATATTCTGTACATTATTTTGTTCATTAAGTCGTGACTCTACTATGCTAATAATAGTGGAACAATATACCAGAGTGAAAATTTATATTAAACTTTCATATTCTTCAAAGATAGCATCAATCCAGTAACTCATTTCTATTTATCATAAAACAATTCGATAATAAACTGTTTCCAAGTATTGAACAAATAAATATTTATACCAATGTATATTATGAACACAGGAGATTTTGCACAGAAGTTTGTAATTCTTAAATAATTTGAGATATTAGAATCGAATAAAAAATAAAACAAGTTTAGAATATAATCTTTCAAATAGTGTTTATTTTTCAACATAATCACCGCCATTGTCAACGTATTTCTACTAATGCGTATTAAATATCTTCATTTAATTACTGAAAATACTTGCTTGTTTTTTGTTCAACTATTTCTTCACGATAGCGTTAACTTGACCCTAACCCTCACTTTCTTTAAAATCATGTATTATTCCTATAAATAATTGAAAGTGAGATGCTTTGAAAAAAGGTATGGAAGGATATTAAATTTGTTTCTCTTCACTGTTTCCTGATTTAGTTTCGAAATATGTGATGACATCGTCAAAATGAAGCACAGATCAGTTACAAAATCCTCGAACGCGAAAAATATGTTTTTAAATTCTTTTAAATCTAGTAACACAATTAAAAATACAATTCTAATGCTGGGGTTAAATTAATTTCTGCAGATGAATTCTTTTTACTCCGTAAATTATAAATAATTTTCCTGGTAAAAAATGTTCAGTCAATAATTATTTAATTATTGACTGAACATTTAATTTGAATTAATATGTTCAATCAATTAATAATTATTAAATGTTTAATTAATAATTAATTATGAACTGTTCAATCGATAAGTATTAAATATTCAATCAATAATCATTTCTGATTATTGCTCATGCGTGTTTAGATAGATATCAATTTCAGAACGCTAAGATACGGAAGAATACAGGAAAGAACACTTTTCTTTAATCTCACCGAGATATTTTCTGAATGCATCTCCCTATTTACTCCAATTCAATAGTGTATGTTGCAGCTAAAGTGATACAACTAAGTAATCACACGTCATATAATAAATAAAATTCTCAGTCGTAAATCTTTCTATCTGTCTGTTTTAAATGTTGTGAACTAAAGTGTGTAAAACTTTTTAACTGTCTCTTGTAAATTTCTTTTGAAAATTTCGATCTTTTTATAAAATCTTCTACAGTTTTCAGACGATTGTCTGCTGGACAAAAATATCTTCAAACATCTTTCAATCTTAAAAATGAAATCTCTTTGTTTCCCATTAATAATATATTTTCTTATCTTTTCTCCACTTAGTCATTGGTCTAATATTTTTTTATTTTTGTTTCTTGACTGTAACTAATGATTACTGGTCTTTATTTAATATGAAGTGTATTTCATCCACATTTATTTTATATTCATTACTATTTTAATTTTATTTTTAATACATATTTGTTTTTATGTTAATATTATTCTTATTTATCTTTTCTTGTTTTCGTCTCTTACATAAATGTTATTTTTTACAAATGTCATATGTATGTATGTGCTGATGTATGTATGTATTGATGTATGTATTTGTATTATAAAAAAAAATTTCATGAAGTTAAATTATATTCAAACACAAATTTAATATAAAAAAATCAATAAATCCAGAAAATGTCTGTATATGTTATTTGAACACTTCATATAAATAAAAATAATTGATTGAATTAAATATGCAAATGAAATATTTATTGATAAGTATTTTATGTACCTACTGTTTGTTCGGAATCTCAGTATTAAAACATTGCTGAAATTTTTAAATGCATACTGTGACTGGGAAGAATTTGGAATCATTACCGCTTACGAGATCCACAGGTTCGACTCTAGTTCGAGTAGGTATGACATGCATCTCGGTATATTCTCACGTCTTTTCACTCACTCACATACACACAGATCGTCATCGAATTCACATTCCGTTCTAGAAATATATTTTAAAGTATTGAGTATGCTTGGCCAGTGGTGTGTCATAAATATTGTTGTCTGATTTTATACTCAATTTTTAATGACAATATATTCATTTTCTTACACGCACATTCTCATATGTGTGTATATATATATATATATATATATATATATGTATATATATATATATGTATATATATATATATATATCGTACCATTTCATAACGTTATTAATTCAACAAAATTAATGCCGATCATTGTATTTGCTATTAAAAAATTATTATTGATTAAAAAGAGTATATATGTGTAAGAGTATATATATATATATATATATATATATATATATATATATATATATATATATGCTATAGAGATCTACATTAGATTTCAAGCTGAACTGATACGAGATGTTCTCACACCTAGAGCTGTACAGTCCAATGGCTTTAATTACACTATTAAGTTCGGAAACAATCCAAAAGTTTCTAAGAATAAATCATGTACCTCTATGTCCCCTGTTCCTACATTCAGTAAAAAAATTCATTATACACTCTGCAAAGCAGTAAAGTGATTTAATTTCACATCAGGTTCTTGTAATCAAAACATAATATTTGAAAATAAAAAGGCTGACAAATGCAGAAAGTTATAAAAAGAAACAAACGCAAATATCTATAATTAAATGCCACAAAGCTTAACGGAGAACATATTTCGTTTGGTCTGACATTTGTTTTATTCAGAATGAAAATTAAATGATTTGTAATAAGTATTTAATGTTAATTTCTAAAGACATATTCAATTAAAGTATACATAATTTGTGTTTAAATTTATATTTAGTTTTTTTTCTTTTGATCATTTGAACTTGTTAAGAAAATAAAACATTTTGTATACTCTTAGAAGAACTAATTAAAATCATAATATAAACAAAACGTGGAAATCTTCTCAGTAATTAACTTTCGTGTTTTTATGACTACTAAAAAGATATATAAATTATAACACAACTAGTGTACAAATCTTCAAAACAGCAAATCTGAATCTTACTTCAGTTACGTTTCAACATAAAAACTACACGAGGAGGTCAGTGTACTCAAAATATTAACAGTTTGAACAAATGAAAAAATATTCAAACTTTTCAATTAATCTTCATTGACTATTATAACTTGCTATAAAAAAATACTTTACAGAAAATTTGAAGATAATAAGGTTATATTTGTTAATTTATCCCAACGAATGAAAAAATATCAACATTTGTTAAAAGAGTAAGGATGTGTAACTGATATTGAAAATTAAAATACGCAGGTGGAAGTGAATTGAAAGTAACAACATTATGACTTTCATTTATATGTGAACTTACAACGTTTTGGCAAACTTCCAAACTTCGCAGGTTTTTTATTTTTTTTTCTATTTTATCTATGCACCCATTTAAATTTTTTTAAGTAATAATATGCTCTCAATTGTATTTATTTAATTAATATTTATTTTATAACGTCTAAAAATTTTATTCCCTGAAATTTTCTCAATCTGACATTATATATATATATATATATATATATACATATAGGCATATATATATATATATATATATATATATATATAGACATATATATATATAGAGAGAGAGAGAAAGAGATTAAATTTTGGTTTCCAAATGGAAGTATTAGAATGGCGTGCAGGGGTTAAGAAAATTCATATTATTTTTTTTTTAATATTTTAATTCAATTCAGTACTAAAATACAATTTAACTAAAATACTAAATGGGGTATAATTTTTTTATTTTTTTGATTTTTGCTTTTTTTTTTAATACTTTCAAGTGGAAATCTAAGTTGAATCATCCCTGTATAAAGTAAGTATAGATATACAACAACAAAATTTAATAATAATTCATTCAACATGATAACAAATAATCAAAAAAGTCCTTATAATTAAAACTTATATAAGATGGCTTTTCTTTATGTAAAAACTGATGTTTTAATTTTTGAAAGCAAAAGTTATGATTGAAATATGAATACACAAATTTATACATCTATATATATATATATATATATATATTAAAAAAGTTTTCGAACATTAAAAAAGCACGCCTTTGTTTTACACTCACAGACCAGACACCCCACTGCATATCACACTCACTGCGGCAATAATGAAAAATAACTCGGTTCTTGTTTTCTGTTTTTCGTTCCCGACCTATCCGAGTGTCAGAGACAGCACAATATATCCTCACCGTACTTTTCCAATCATTTATTTATTTATTTATTACGTTTTGTATAACTTCTTTCTCGACACTGTGTTTCTATATTCTATGCGCATATTACCACTTTATTTTCTATGTACTTTAAGAAATTGACAATCTTGTTATACTTTACAAGTTTTAGTATTGTATAAAAACTCAATCTTGAGATTTTTTTTAATAATACAATTATTGTCATTCATGTTGTGTGAAAATGATTTGTTTCAAAACGATAAAAAAATAATTAAATTTAGTTATTTATTGAAAAACTTATTTTTTTATATAAAGATTGAAATTTTCAAAAAGTACTTAACTATTTTTTTGTTAATGATTATATTGTATAATTATTTCCACATTTTTATGTTGCTTTGAATATAAATTTTGTTCTTGATTATTAATAAACATTTTTGAAAATATTGAATCAGTATCTTTTCTACAAGCTGTTTTATAATAAAAAAATTAGTATTAATTCAATGCAGAACTATCAGTACAATTTAATGACAAAGTATTCTATCTTAAGCTAATAAAAAGACTGCCTTGTTTTCGTGCTATGCAGTCAGAAAAAAAGACATCATCAAAAGACAAAAATATCACTTAATTGAATTTGAATCTAGATTCACATATATTGCTTGTGTTTAATTATTTTTATTCTTAATGTTCTGTATTTAATTTTATATCTCTCTAGTCTCAGTATTGATGATGCCAAGTATTTTTTTTTATAGTTATTATTTTATAAGGACAGTAAAAATCGAAGATGAATGATTATTCGTCAACTTTTCCATTTTATCTATATAAATTAGTATTAGATATAGATAATTTTTTATTTAACCAACGAATATATTAATTATAATTTGTTCAACCTTGAGGAAAGATGTGATACATAAAATATGCAAAAATGCTATAAAACATTGGAAGATGTGTGAAAATGAATTACTTCATCGACTCAAAACCGTCATGTTTTTATCGATAAGTAATTCGTCAGTTACCCGAAAAATGGAGCAGAGTTATATACAATAATGGAGAATCTTTTGAGGATTGAAATTTATTCCATTTTTCCGTAAATAAACATTAATTTTCTTTAAAAATAGCACCGAATTAATTTGTACATCTAATAATAGCAAAGCACAAAAATTAATGATCCAAAAAGACTAAATCCACCTGGAGAACACATCAACAACTTATAAATTTGTCTAATTATTTTTTTTTTGGAATCATTTGATACATAAAAAGTATCTCTATACGTTTTATGTTATAATTGTCCTGAACCGTTTCTCTTTAAATATTTTCGTATTCAATGACTATACACATTTAATATTATTATATTTAAAAGGCGACTTAAATGTATATTTAAGATCAGGTACAAAATTAATATTTATAAGGTCATATTCAGTAAATAAAAGATATTCTCATGTTTTTTAAAATAAATCTGTCTTTGATAAAAATATTTTTTGTGAATAAATGTAAAAACGAAAAAATATTTTCAAAATTTTTCTGGCGCACTGAAATTAGACGGCAGTTCTCATCTATACATGGAATTGACTTTAAGTACTAACAATGCTAATTCCATCAAATCTGAAAAATAATACAAAAAATCCACCAGTTCAACCTTGATAGATTTAGCCTTGTCCGAATGCGAAAAATCTGATTCGACTATAGCAGTCAGCATGTTAAACTACTTTAATTTTGACATAATTTTAATTTAATGACTGTAATTACTCATTAACAATAAAAATGTATTTTTAGATAATAACAATCACACTAAAATTACAAATAAAAATTAATAAATTAAATTAAAATTACTTTTCATGTCGAAGAGGTTAGATTTTAAGTGCTCTAAAATTATAGCACACTTGTACTTCCATACATATATATTTTTCTATAAATAATTTTAATTATTCCGAAATCGAGATATTCCTGTATTTGGGAAACACAAGTCATAAGCCTCCAGGTTGGGGACTTATGTATTGCTAGGGGTCGTACAGACCTCTCGTACCAGGATTAGTTTTATAACTTAGTATATTTTTCTGTTATTGCGCGATATTGTTATCGAATAAAACATCTTTCAATAAATTAAAATGTTCTGCAAATAGAGAGACATTTTATTAATACATCGAAATAAATAACTCATTTCTTATTTTCATGTTTGAAAACATATTTACATTGTATCATAGAATATATAAAAGAAAGGTAGATACGTTCTATAAAATTATATTTTCAATCTATTGACAAAATAATCTACTTCAAAGTGTGTTTGTCGTAAAATATGTACAAAATCCTTCCAACATACACATAAATCTTTAATCGAACATAAATATATTGCATCAATATGAAATATACAGTTACTTTTTAAAAACATTTTAACATTATAAGCATAGAAGCTCTTCTAATGTTACAAGTTGTATAACATAAATAAATCAATGTACTTTTTTATTGTTGTATTCTTGTCATTGTTCTGACAAATTTTGTTAGATTTATTATTTCAGTAAGTAGTTTGTATATATATATATATATATATATATATATATATATATATATATATATATATATATATATATAATTTAATAATAAAAACATATATAAAAAAATTTCTTAAAATAAGAAAAATAAGTTTGTTTGTACATTTTTTTAAAATACACACACACACTCACATACACACACACACACACATATATATATATATATATATATATATACAATATTGTATATATATATATACACACATACAATATTAAATATATATATATATATATATATATATGCGTGTGTGTGTGCGAGAGTATACATGAAATTTTTCTATATTGCAAAAAGATATAATTGAAAAAACTTTTAGTACTGTTTGGTTCAAAATTACATTTTAATAGCATATTTGAATACATTTTCGAAAAATTTCGATATGTTATATAAATAACAAAGTATATATAATTAATCTTGAAAGTAGAATTTATAAAAAAAATCATATTTAATTCTGTATTGAATAAAATAACTAAGTAATATTCGTTTTTTTGTTACAGTCGCTGTTACGATTTCAACCCAACCGTCTTCTGTCCATGGAAATACAAGAGAAGGTAAGTTATGATAGATTTACACGTATATATTTATCATTTATTTATATATATATATATATATATATATATATATATATATATATATATGTATATATGGGTTGTTTGATAAGTTTGATAAAAAAGCAAGTTAAATGTTTTTTTTTAAAAAAATCGATTTTATTTCCCAAAATAGTCTCCATTGAATGCTATACACTTGGTCCGGCGAGTCTGTAAAATACGCATTGACGGCGGTGTTGATATCCTCGTTTGGTTCGCACCGAACCAAATTTCTAGTTTGGGAAAAGGAAGAAGTTACATGGGGCCAAGTTTGGAGAATAGGGTGGCTGAAGAATCAATTCGAAGCTTAAATCGTGCTATTTTACCATTTCGACGGTCGATTTATGGGATGGCGCGTTGTCCTGGTGAAAGAGCACTTTTTTGTGCGCCAATCTTGACGGTTTTTATTTCAGCTCTTCTTTTAAATCGTTCAATAATGCTGCATAATAGGCTCCTGTTATCATTTTTCCCGTCGTTAAGTAGTCGATTAGGATAATCACTTGGGAATCACTAAAAACAGTGGCAATCACCTTCTCAACCGATAAGACGGTCTTCGCCTTTTTCGGCGCACTTTCACCGGTCGTCTAATGTTTCGACTCAGGTGTGTAGTGGTGGATCCATGTTCCATCTACGGTGACGAATTGATGCAAAAAAACCTACTGTTTTTTTTTCAATTTTTGAGGCACCTGAGACAATGCACGTAAACATCTGTAGAATGTGAACAACGCGTCGCTTATGAGTGAAATTTCGCCTATGCTAGTTTGAAAAGTGAAACTTGATAGCCGTAACTTTACCAAGTGGATAGTGGCGCTACATCATAGAAATTTCCCAAACAACCCACATATATATATATATATATATATATTATATTTAATCAGTTTATATTCATAACCTAGTTAAAAGATAAATTCAATCACTATTTATAGTTTAGTGACATAAATCCTTTAAAACACTTAAAAATGCATACATTTTGAATTGTACCATTCTTATAACAAGTTGAAAATGCGAGAAATATAAACTTCATTTATAAATAGATTTTTTTATACAGTCTACTGAGGTTCGAAAAAGCTAAAAACTTAATATTAGGTCCACGTTTTTTTAAATAAAATATTCGAAGATTATTTTTCGTCAGATTACAAATAAATTATTGTCATATTTGAGTGATAATGTTATGGATTTTAGATATGATCCAATCTAATTTAGTCGGGATGTGTCTCGTCTAACTTAATTTTTATGATATACAAACTATATAGATGCACATACACCGCCATTTAGTATGTAATTGTATGAAATCAAACATTTATTTTTATTTCAGGTAGCACCGATGGGGATTCTAGGAATATAACAAAAATAGAACCATTAGAAATATTCATTCCCGATGAAATTGTATCATCAGAGGAGGAAAATTTCGACTTAATAAATTCACGCCAAATTTATAGTAAAATTTCAAGAAAAAAATTCAATTCACCTGTATCTCAATATCATAGAGAAGATGCTATCCAATTTATTAGAAAACGAAACGATACTATTTTAAATGAGGACCACACGTTAACGAATAAAAATGACAGAAAGAGTACGTTAGAAACTAATAAAGTTCAATCATCTTCACCATCCAGTTATAAATTAGATAATGAAATTTTTGATAAATATTTACAAAGGAGAATTAGTAGTGACTATATGCCATCTTCAACGTTCAATAATGAAGATAAATTAGGAAATTATTCAATATCGTTCCCATCATCGTTCGAAGATTTACGTTCGTTCAATCCGATTAACAGTGATCCCAGTTCGAATAATTTAATTGACGATTTTGTTGAAGGGCCGTCGTCTAGAACATACGAAGAGACGTCCTCGCCTCAACGGTTTTCTTTACTCGAATCGATGTCTTCCAATAACAGTTCTTTTAAAAAATCGCCTTCTTTACCAGAATCCATTATGAATAGAACGCACGCAAATTTAAATAATATGTCGGACAAAGATAATTTCGAAAATAGTAATAACGAACAAAAGAATCAATTCCGAAGGAAAGAAATGTCCCGAGTACACGATTTCGTTCCATTTCCGTTACGAAATAATAGGGTTTCGTCCGAAAAGCTCACAACATCCATTACTAAACAGTTGTTTCTATCGAATTCAATGCGTAGTGCCATTAATGATCGCGTGACGTCTAAATCTCCGCCGAACACTTCACTTATTCAATCCAAAGTAAAGTTTATAAGACCGTCGGAGAGAGCTCCGTCTAGTTCAAACGGTCACTATTACACCAATAACAATAACAGAACTAAATCAACGTCTTCAGTTTCATTGAACACTGCGGAACGCGCCGAGTTTGGAAACAGAAAGGGAAGAGTTAAAATATCGTCATCGGAATCCATGCCGGACGAAAACACAAAAGAACAAACTCAAGATGGAACGGGCGTCGTGTCGACAACTCTCACTACCCCATCACGAATGTCTTCATTTATACGCAATGAATTTTTCAACGACACTGCGTTCACAGAAGTAGATGTCAAACGGCGGCGGATGACAAATGACGGTCGTGCGACGTCTCTGCCATCATCGTCGTCATCGTCATCGACGTCGTCGTTCCTGTCGTCCGTATCATGGCCGTCGACGGAGGGCGCAGCTGCCGCCGCCCTCGCAATCGGTACAGCGATGCCGTTAAAAACAAACAAAAGGCTGCACCCGCCTCGGCGGTTACCGGAAAATGATCAAAACGACAACGGACTACTGAACAGCCTCTCGAATAATACTTTTTCACGCGTGTCTCTCCGTTCGAGCGAGAATTCATTTCGTTCAACGCAGAACAACAAGAGTCAGAAGAATGAGACTGGAACGGCGACTTCATTTCCCATTTCCGGTAACGTGCAGACAGTTAAGCCGACTGCGGAATCAACTTTTCGTAGCCGATCGATTGACGTCGAGTCACGGCCGACACGTGTTTTATTCCGTAGCCACACGAGTTCGCCTCCTCGCTCGTCTGTTATTTTCACGGATAAATCTCAATATGGTAGACGGACACTTGACGACGGTGCAGAAATGAAAAAATCCATTGGACGGTCACCTGCATTCGATCACGTTTCATTCCCAGTTGCGACGGTGAATTCTTCTTCTATTTATTTTCGTGACCGTTTCGGAACTGAAACATTCGGGAATGGTGGCATTTCAACGTTTGTTAGTGATACTTTCGGTAGTGTTGGAAAGAAAAATAATAGATTTTCGAGACAGTCTAATCCTACGGACGATGAAGAAACTGAAAAGTGTAGACAGTTCATAGAAGGCGACACTGAAAACAAAATGTTCTTCAGTCCAGGATTTCCTGGTAATTACACCAAGAACGCCAACTGTATACGTGTACTCGAAGGTAAGTGTTATTCTTCTTTTTTCATTACGTTATTCAAATTCTCCGATCAAAATAATTTGCATATATGTAACGATAGCATATAAACGTATTATTTTAATGAACTGAAATAAATACATTCACGAATTGCTACTTATATAATATTTTTTATATAAATACCAACGTCATAAATCACCTATGATGTATATAAACCTGATAAAATTTATATGCTAACAAAAATGAATTTATTTCTACTAATAATTGATCAAGAAAGATAATTATTAACGGTTTTAAAATTTACATTAATATTTTGATTATTCTTAATTCTACAATGACAACTAATAGAATTCAATAACACTATAAAAAAATATATACTTCTAAATAACTTCATATTTGATTCGTCCAATTCAATTTTAATATATATATATATATATATATATATATATATATATATATATATATATATATATATATATATATATATATCATCTAGAGAAATAAATTACAGTACAGAGTATCTTATCTAAGTAATTTATTACAAATGTACTTACCGTATGAATATATTTTGCAAAAACACACCATTCATTAAGTAAAGGATTATCTTTAACCCATTACGCGCCTCTGTTGTGTATACACAATATTACATTGGAAATATTTTCTATACTAAAAATATTATCTTTTCTATACTTTTTATACAAAAGTGAACACTGATTCAATAGCAATGGAACAATATTTTTATTTTTTCAATTTTTCCGAAAGTAAGAAAAAAACAGAATAGATGTAGACTTTGCAAGACTCAGACTATATATATATATATAAATGTAAAGTTTTTCTCCACCCAAAGTATTTTATCAACTATCATGGTATTAGATTCAGATTTTAATGAAATAAATGAATTTAGAACAGACTACTTTTTATTCATTTTTAAAATATTTTTGTTTGTAATACCAAATTAATTAGAAGGGACCTAGAAGCAAAGCATTATGAGTGTTTTTAAAGTAGCGGTGTTTAATAGGTTGAGGAGCAATAGTTGATTGAAAAAGATATTAAACTATCAACTTTATTGCAAAAAAAATTAAAATTAGAAAAATATGCAACAATTAACGTTCACTATCAGTAGAAACATTTTTATAATAATTTACTTTATAAGACGTCAATATGTTAAAAAATGCTTCTTTATATACACTTATTATCAACATATTTTTTTACATTAAAATAAGCACTTGTTCGTTCTAATTGTGGACAACTTTTCAACAAATATTTTTTAAAATTTTAAGACGTTATCGTCAATGAGTATAAAGCTTTCATTTATTTCTAATTTCCCTTCTTGTTTCAATTAATATTTTTTTTTATTGAAAAAGGTTATGGTTTCAAAGTTCATGAATCCAACTTATACCAGACTCAAATATCTGCACGAAATATTGACATCCAATAACCATATTTTTATATTTTTCAACTTTTTTTAGTACCTAGAACTTCTTTCCAGAAAAAGAAGTAAAGGTTATACTTTTTTTAAAATTCATTCCATAGTATAAACAGCATAAATTATTTATTTAATATTGTTAAATAAAATTTCCTCAAACCAAAAATAAATACTATGATTATTTATTATTTTTATTGACATAATTTAACTTTATCTGGTGAATTCACTTAATAACACAACATATATATATATATATATATATATATATATATATATATATATATATATATATATATATATATACAACTATAAAACGATAATGTATTCTCCACATCCTTTCAATTTAATTAAAACTTAATTGCCACAAATTTAATATTTATAAATTATCTCCGTGTATATATATATATATATATATATTACAAAAATTCGTAAAAAGGTTTTAGTTAAAAAAAACGAGTCGAGGT
This sequence comes from Acanthacorydalis orientalis, assembly GCA_034766995.1. Classification (NCBI taxonomy): domain Eukaryota; kingdom Metazoa; phylum Arthropoda; class Insecta; order Megaloptera; family Corydalidae; genus Acanthacorydalis; species Acanthacorydalis orientalis. Next base: position 13,680,181 of record CM068316.1, on the reverse strand, counting down.
TATATTTATAGGATAGCTTTCTTAATTTATCGACCCGGAAATAATTAAGATTGAGTGAAATGTTTGTTCTTTAACTTTTAAACCAGAGTTTCGCATTTAATTCGATTTTTCCAACTGTGTAAATTTGCTTGACATATATATATATATATATATATATATATATATATATAATTAAGTAAAGAATAATAAATCATTCTGCTCTTTAATTAAACCTAATTAAAATATAATATCGTAATGGTTTTTTCACTACTAACAATACTTTTACTTAAATTTATTTTGTGGTTTCTTGAACTATTGCCAAATAAATAATTTTTTGTTGTTTTATTTCCAATATGCCTTATTTATTTTTTCAATTCATATATATATATATATATATATATATATATATATTTTCTTTTTTCACAAGCAGCTGTTCTAACGAATCCATTTAACATCGTTCTATTCCTCCGAGCAATTTAATCATTTCACGTCTTTCAAGAAACCAGAAAAAGAATTCATCATTTCTCTTCGAAAAAAATATTGCATTATTTATTTTTTTCTCTGTATCAGAAAATAAGACAGTTCTATATTTTTCATTTCGATTGTATTCAAATATAATGGTATCCATAATTATATTTAAATGTAGATATGAAATAACCAGATCTAAAGTTGATTGTATTATTAATGGTGATATTTATTTTTTATGTTAAAATAGTATTTGAATTAACATTAATTTAATATTTACAAAAATTGATACAGGAATTTCGATTTAATGTCAAATGACACGTTGTTCTTAATATTTCATTTTTCAGTATAACTTCTGTGGGTTTAGTAATGAAAAATGTTATCATTGTTAATACGTCTAGTTAGGATAGCAAGTAAGTGTGTAAAAGTTAATCAAATAAATAATGTAGCTTCATTTTTGTCTTCAATGTGATATTAAATATTTTCTTAAAAGAAAGTCATATTTTCAACAATAATTAATGCAGTCTATTTTTAGTTTGAGTATTTATTTGTATGTTTGAATATCCACTACCTAGATTTTTCTAATTATTCTACTTAATTTTCACTGCATATTCACTTACTTCATAAAAAGAATGTTATTTTCAATTAAATTTCTTTAATATCAAATATTCATGTAGAAATGTATTAAAATAAGAAATTTTCTTTTCGTTCTAAACGTTCTCCTCATTTCTTATTATTATTCCACTTTCTTTCTTCCATTCAACTGAAAATGTCTGTTTAAAATGAAACATTGCAAACGAAGCATTCTTTCTCTATATTTATTCAGAAGCTCTCACTGTGTGACACAATTTGGATCCTTATGCAATCACATTATTCAAAAAAGAGTCTCATTTTAAAAAAAATATATTATTTGTTTCACTATGGAATTACATTTTTTAAATTATTCTCCTTAATAAATTTAAGCTCTTTTGAGCTTCACTTATAACACCCCTATTTAACTAATTATAGTACACCCTCCATACGACAAATAGGAGTCTTATATAATTCCTAGATGTTTATACGAATCTATGATCCTGTGCCTAATTCATTCATAAAATAATATAGCATGAACTCTCAAGTACCAAACCTAAGCAAAAAAATACGCTTATGAAAAATCATAGTTTGATTTCTTAATATTTTTAGGATTATTAATAGTGGAGACACATTCTTTAATCTACTCTAATAAAATAAATGTTTAGTATTTAGTCAATAGAAATTATTAATTATCTCAAAGAAATCATACTAGGATTTCCTACAAGTGAACTTTATTTAATATATGATTTGAAACATGTTTTCTTAATTACGTCGATACTTTTTCTCTGCAAATCCTTAACGAATAATCCTGTTCTCGTTAAAAATTATTGATTTTGTTGTTGTGTAATAGATCTTATTCTATTATTCGCATGAATATGAGATAAATGATTAAGTAATTGCTCATTCTTTTCATTTAATCTGAATCATTTTGTTAAAAAAATATTTCAAAATCTTAAACGAATAAAAATTTAAGTAATTATACAATATAAAAAGCTAGATATTTTTTTACGGGAGCTTATAACTGAGGACTAATTTAATATAAATTAATAAATCAAATAAATTTATTTTTGTTCATACTTATTACAATTGTCGATACATTTCTGACAAAGTATAAGTTTTTTCATTCAATCAGTGAAGAAATTTTGTACTCATTTCTTCGACCAATTGTTCACGACAGCCCTAATATGGTCTTGAAAGTTTAAATTTAGGATTATATTTTAACTTTAGGAATAAGTGTAAGTCTGATTGTACCAAATCCGAGCTATAAGATTGATCTAGGAATCAAATTCATTCTGCTGCAAAGCTTTCCACATATTATGAAGTCTCTGGTGTTCAATTATCATTTTAAAGTATATTTCATTGAAAGTCAAATTAAATCTTCCTTAAACAATAAATGCAAGGGACAAACATTATATTTATTCAGCAACGGAATAAATAAACTTGTTACACGTGGACAAAAATGTATTTTATTTACAGCAGTAGTTATTATTTTCAAAAATATATATTATTTTAACATTCCTCCATTTTTATTTGTTTCATACTAGTATCTAAAGTTATTCCTCTGTTATGAGCTTCTGTGCTAAACTTTTCAGCTACCTGTTGTATAATTATATCAAACTTATTGCAAACATTTTTTTTATAAAATATGAATTAATATTTAACTAATTATTATGAATTTATTTTATTATATTCGTATTCATTTTCATATTTCTACAATTTGCATAGAATTTGATTAACTTTTTAAAAATAACATTGAACTGTCTATAAACATTACATTTCTTAAACGAAATTAAATTTCTTTATATAAATATTAAAAATCACATTTTTATTTTGAGAACATATATATATATATATATATATATGAGTCTGTGTCTGTAACTAATAAGTTAATTTACCATCAAATATAATAAAAATAAGTACTGTAAAGTTTCATGTTTTAAGTTTTTTAGATTAATTAAAAAGCCGTTCTACACATTCATATTATTCAGATAAATTTAATTTTATTAAAAAAAAACATCTTTTTAGGATATTTTGTACGAACCTCGATTCCTGTTTTAAATTGTTACAATTTTCATTGTTCATGCGTTCAAAAATGAGAGAAAAAAAAATAAAAATCTGTTTACTTACACTGATTACCACTGCAGGTGCATATAAATTTTCATATACATATATCCTTACAGATTAGTAAAAAAACACTCGTAATATGAGTAAAATCCAGTTCATTAACGCTTAATGAGTCATTTCCCCTTTTATAATTGTTAATGGCCTCCGGAAGTTTAGCCATGGAAATACTTGCTGTTCGTATGGTCATGTTTTTATGTCTGTTCCGATAAAATGCATTATTTGAGATTATAGTGACAATTTTAATTCTTTTTATAGTAAAATTATACAGTGTTGTTTGCTTACAGATGAATATTTATAAATCGATTATAAAACTATTCAGAATGCATTTGAAATAAGGCTAAATTGCAGAATTTGATTTACGAATCAATTTTATATATATATATATATAAGGTGAATTAGCTTGGGATCCCCGCACGAAAATATTAAAAAATACAAATTAAAAAAAACATGATTTCCCCTTTCAGTTCAATTGTATTTTAGTATTGAATTGAACTAAAATAGTAAATAAAAAATAATATTACTTTTCCTATCCCCTGCGCCACGTTTTATTACTTCCATGTGAAAGCTTACATTGTATATATATATATATACACACACACATATATATATATATATATATATATATATATATATATATATATATGTATTAAATAATGATTAAGTAAATTTGCATCCAACTTAAAAACTGTTACCTGATTCAATCGATTATATATTCTCCCTCGTTTTAAATAATCCTCTCATTCCCATACATAATGTTTTTATCACTTTTAAAAAATTCGTTGATTTTCAATTGAAAAAGTATCCAGTCTTAAATCCACTAGATCATACTTTGGATTTTTTTTCATTCAAAAATTATTATCTTAACCGCGAAATAGGTGATATCTGATGAACTCATTTCTGATCAATAAAACGTGGGAGAGTTTCTTCGAATTTAATTCTTGAATTTTTCTACATACAATCTTTTTCATATTATATAGACAGACATTATAATATTGTACGTGTATTACGATATAAGCTCTGTTTTATGCTTTAAAACAAGACACTTTTAATCTTTACGTCTCTTAATAGTAAATCTCAGATTTTATGTTTCTATCAAGTTACTTGGTGTTATAATTATTGACACGCTAATGATCCCACATAACACTTTATATTTTTTATTATTAATTTTTGTCATTATTTAGTATTTAAAACAATTTTTCCTCCTGTTTCTTGAATAAATTTTATCCTTTCATTAGCCTCTTATCGAACAGTATCTACTTCTAATAAGTGATCATATTATTAATACAAGATCACCCTATTTTTTTTCAAAAATTCGTCGTATATATGTACCCATTCCTCTTTGTTTTCGTTGTTCAGTTCGTGCCCAATCTTCATATCGTCGTACCATTTACTTTCTCATATGGGGTTTTACAGAGAAATATGATACATCTAGTTTATTTACGATTTCTTGAATTGATTTCATTTGAATTTTCATCGATATTATGCTATAAATTTTCTTTGTTTAGCTGGGAAATCTTTAGTATGATAATTTTCAAAAAAAAAATTTAATAGCAAAAGTAGCGCTTACTAATGCTGTATATCACCATATGAAACAGAAAAAAGTTTATTAATGTAACGTTTACTTTAATTAAAATAAGTGTAACCTGAAATTTAATGAATGTCTTTCGGAAGAAAATTCTAACTCGCTGTAAAAATGAAAAGTTCGTGATTAATTTTTAACATTTTATTACTACAAACATTACTACACCACATTTCACACACACAACACTACTACACGCATACTACTATACATAACACTCCAACACTACTAACGAGACTACTACACAACAACACTTCTTTTTAAAAACAAGTACGTGTGTCTTTCGTGAAAAGAAAATTTTGTTAATTTGTTAAAAATCCATGTTAATTGATTTACAAACCTAATCATACAAATTTTAATTTTACTTAAAAATTAACACACATATACGCATATATATATATATATATATACATACATATAATTCTAATTAATTTATTAACTCAATGTTATTCTGACACCATGGATAATTTCATTTTTATAAGTGAATGTTTTATTCGCCCAACATATTAAAAAATGATTCTGATCAAAAATGTTTAATAATTCATTGTTAACAATTTCTAATTTTTTCTTGTGAGTATATTTCTGTGGCTATGTCATCATTCTCAAAACGTTCCATAAATATGGTTCTGGCATCGAAATGCATATAAGTGACAAACAAAAATACTGAATTATTAATGATTAAACAATATTGATCACTAATAAATTGTAGTTTCTGAAGAGAGTAAAAAAGTCATTTATAATAGTAAATAATTGATATCAATATTAATTTTTAATCTTGGATTTCCATTGTGTTCAACTATTTTTATAATTTCTTGTGTAAATCCATATATCAATATCCGAAACCAAGAATAATCCATGTCATTTCTGTTAAAAACAGTTATTAAACAATATGCCAGGAATTCATGTTCAGCTTTTCGATATAACATAATCTTTCTCTCACCTCACAATTTTTCTGATTAAAAACAGTCAATAAGTGGATATTTATCATTTTTTATTCTTACTTGTTTTTATTTCAATAGCGATTCAAGCATCCTCAGAGCTCTAAAGTTGAGAAGGGATAATCAAAATTCCCATATGTAACAGTCAGTAATCATTTATTGAATATTTTTATTAAATTTTTTTCCAGGTTTATTGAGTATGAGAAAAATTCATTTTTGAAGCTATTTTATCTAAAGTGTTACAAATATATTATAAAAGCATTTGTTAAAAAAATGACCAGCTAAAATATACTTTATTTACAAAGTATTTTATTTCTCTTTCTCTCTCTCTCTCTCTCTCTATATATATAATATAATCTTTCATCATATATACTTACATTAAACCCTACCATATTGTTTTATAATTACTTTATTACGACTTGCAGTGTCACTAAAATATATGATGTCAAAAATGTAACATCTGCTTATCTGTATTTATCCATATAAATTATATTTGTAACGAAAATGTTCGTCCGTCATATATAAGTTATTAAGCAAAGCATAAGAATAAGTACATACGAGTAATGACAATTTAATGTATGAAAAGATTTAATTCATTTCATGTCGTATAATTTATCATTGAATTAAACAGTAAACCCCCGTTTTAAATTTGTTTCATATGTCAAAAACTTAAACTGTAAATGACATTGATAGAATAAACAGTTAATTTACATTCATTCCTTAACGAATAACCTGTAAATAAAACATATTTTCCCATTTATAAGATCATTTAATGTTCGTGTCAGATATTTTCCAATTTTATTCCCGTATAATGAGATATTAAACCCAATTCTTTTGTTTTCATCGTTATGACTGAAATACTTTATGTAAATGTTTAGATGAAGATTTTTCAATATGATTTTTTTATTGCTTTCATCTCAATGTTTTTTTTTATACTTCATATATATCCGTTTGATGTTTAATGTTTATGTTTTAATTACATTAAATATGTACAGCAGTTTTTATGTTTAAATATATATTTTATGTATTAAAAGGATGTATATAAGATGCTTTTTATAATACTCGTTCTAATACTCGTTCTTACAGTTTATTAAATTGCACTACATTCGTTACTTTATTGATTTATTTTTATATTTATATCTACACGCATTGAGAGGAAGTATAAACTTAATTCCTAGAATTTCAAATATTGCCGATAGATGTATAAATCAGAAGTTTATTATGAAATTATTATTTTTTCACGAATAAATTCTTACTAGGTAATTTTTTTTAATCAAAGACGTTGAATGATTAATGATTTAATGATTAATTAGTTACCATTCCTGATTGTTTTTTAATGTGCATTTTAATATTAAAATATAAACTCAAGGCCTTAAAGTTTATAACAATTTTTAGATTTTTCAGATTTTACACTTACTAGCTGTCTGATTTCTCAGATTTTTTCTCTATCTTAACGTTTTTAAGATGATTGAATTGCATCAAAAATTATCAATAATCGATTTTTGAACATTTTTGAGCATACAAATTTGAATAACTGATGTTTGTGAAAGTGAATTCTGTAACAATGCCAGAACTATATTATGATTCTTATTAAATTAATTTTAAATTTTATTATTATATTATAATTTAAGATTTTACAATCATAAATTCATGTTATAAGTATGGCTTCTTGTATTACTTATTTTTATTTGATATTTTAAGAATTTTAATATAAAACATAGATGTTTTAAAGTTAATACTGTAAATATCACTGTAAATTAACACAAATATGTATCTGCAATATCAGTCATCAGTAGTTTACATAATGTTCAAAATTTTCAAACACAAAAACAATAAAAACTCTTAAAATTTTCTGTACAATGCCTCTTTGAAGATGTTTACATTACCATCAAAATGGCATAAGCGACAATCAAACATAATCAATAAATATTGAATACTTTTGATGGGAAAAATTTTGGTGTAGTTGTGGGGTGAAAAAAGAATTCATTCGTGAAACTCTAAGATACATTTTGAATTCTATTGAATATCTCAAATATTGTATCTACGTAATCCTTATACATTGAATGTAACGGAAATACCTTTACGGAAACTGTCACCTTCCATTTCTACATGACCGCAATATTGAGTAGCGAGCGTGACGCTTGAAACATTGCATTATGATACGTTTAGTATTTTGATTTTAGAAATTTAACAATTACAATTTAAAGTAGAATTTAAACTTAAATTCTTTTTTGAAAAAAATCATATTTTATAAAATATTAATATTGAAAAAAATAATAATTTAATTTAACATGTTCTGTTGTATCTATTATAAATCTTTCGTCTCTTATACATCTAAAAACAATTTTCTCTCTAAAAGAATCTATTGGTTAAATAATTAAAAAAATAACATTTTACTTTTTTTATATTTACTTATTTTGATTTTTAATATGTATCAAAGATGTTCTACATAATAAAATTTCTTACAAGAGTAATTAGTCCCTCTACATTGTTTTTTTCTAGTCTCATATACAAATATTTCTTTAATTAAATAATTTTTTATTTAAATATTCTGAACACACTAAAGATTTAAGGTATTTTGAAAATAGAAAAATATATTTTCTATCGAATGAGTCATTTTAAATAAGTTTTATACATAATAAAAAGTTATATACTTTATGATCTAATATTTTATATAAATTATATTTATTACTTTATTATTTTTAATAAATATATACAAAATGTCCTCTTTTACAGATTTTCAATATTCAGTTTTCACTTTTACTAACAATCTTAAAACATTTCTGTTTTAATTATTTGTTATCATAATTATAATTATATAATCAATTTAAACAATACGTGCACTTGGGTTATATATATATACACACACACACACACAAAGGAGCTTCGCTCCCTGCTCACTGCTCTCGCCTACTTCTCAATTATAAGCCTGTCGTGTAACCGAATGAAACAATAAAAACATTTTTCAAAACTAATTTATGTCTACATAATTATTATCGCAGATAGATTGCAAAGTTGCTGTTTTATATATGAGATAAACATATTTGAGTACCATGAAACCTCGATGTCATAAATAAATAAGTCGGACGTCATTGAATTTTTTGTAGATAATTTATATTTTATATATACGAGTATATATATATACAAAAACGTAATCCGATACATTTTCTTTATAATTTGTAATGGCTTAATTTCATATTTTTTCTTTATAAATATTATTAATGTTGTTCTTATCTTGTTGATAATTAAATACATATTTTGTTTTCATCCTTCATGTGAATTGATTTCGCCTTTAAATCGGTCAGTCTCTTGCAATCTCTAATAAAATGATCTTCAATTCTGTATCGCTGCACAGCAGAAGTGTTATATTGCTTTCTTTATATTTTTTCTCCTCTTGAATTCAGTCTTAATATAATTCTTGTCATCATTCTTCGTTGATTTCTACTACACTCGAGTACTATATACATTTTTCTTCATTGTTACTATTTTCTAACGTCTTACACAATCTCAAATGTCTTCTACTTTCATCACCTTTTTAAACAATTAAAATTTTTCTTATATATTACCTTAGCTTTTCTTCTACCATTTGTGATTTATATGCTCTAATCGTGCAATAATTACTATTTTCAATCGCAATTATCAATCTTAAGAGTTTGTTCTGTATATCGTTTATTCCAGATTTAAATAATCAGAAGAGAAACCTATTCTAAATCATTATTTTTGAGTTATTTTTATCTTTACATTGATATTTGAAAGTTTTAATTTTTTGAGATGTGGATTGATTTATTTCAATATATTTTACATTTTTACTTACTTTTTTATTATTTTCAAATTGAACTAACATTTTTCAAGATATTAGATTAGTAGAAAAATAAATGCAGTTTATGACCTTCAAATTTATATACATTTTTCAATTTATGATCCAGAACTGTTTGATATCTAAGTTTTATACAAACTATCTAATTATTAGTCGTGATTTTTATTCAACTAAGGCCTTTAGTCGGTCGTTATGAACTGGAGAAAGACCTTCACGATCTTCTTCATCTTCAAGGCTTTCGTTCCCAGTAAGAAATTTTTGGAACCACCATTGCACTCTTAGTTCCTTGACAGTACCACACCAAAAGTATTGTTTAGTTTACGTGCAGTTTCTGCTGCTTTACCACACATTTTGAACTTATACAAAAAATTGCTCTCATTTGCTTCATTCTATCTTTAATTTAATAGAAAAATTAATAATGTAACCTAAGTCGACTTGACCAAAAATAGACAGAAAAATGCACTTTAAAATTATATTAACATGAACTATTAATATGAAATGACACTGCCATTCAAAAAATTATGTTTGTAATTCAGAAAACGAAAACCGCAATTATTTTCCACCAACCTAATACTTTTTATATAATTTATTCCCCCTGTATTTATTTACTTTATGGTATTTTTTATTTTTTATAGTTTTTTACTATATTTATATTTAAAAAAATCATACTAGAATATGATGATGAAGACAACCTTAAAATGTATTTTTTTTAAAAAAAATATTACTTTTAAGTAAAAGTATAACTTTTTTAAGAAAATAAATAAAGTTATATATAGATAACATATAATTATAGAATCATGTTGTACTATTTTAATGGAAAAAATGTAGAAAAACTAATACATATATATATATATATATAGTATAAAAATATTTTTTTTATTGAAAAAATCAAAACTTAATCTTATACTAACAACAACAAGTATATAAATTGAAGGTGTTTAACAGATTTGATAAACATGATTAAATATCGAATTTATTCAATAAAATTCTCACTTTATTTCACAAGTTATAATTTTTCATATTTTGTTTCTCAATAATTCTAATTTATCTTAATTTGTTTCTAATTAATAATGTTAGTAGATTTGTTCAATCGATTGAATGTTTGATAATTTTAAATCTATCTAATATCTTCTTACGATTACAAATTAGTAAGTGTGAGTGTTATAAACAAATAAACATATCTGCATATATTTGTTTTAAATACATTTTTATTTCATCCCTTCGATTAAAAATTCTTAACGATAACTCAACAAGAGAAATTTCAAAAATTTTACAGAAGAATTCGATAAAAAGGTAAAAAATGTCTGCTGATCAGAATACATATTTCAATAGGAATATTTGTATTTTATATCGAATTTCTACACAAAACAAATTCAACTGATCGTTCAACAGCAACCGTTGTGAAAATACTTTCTATACGAAAACGCACATATATTTACGAACTTTATCCGAATATTATTTTCCGATTTTCGAATTTTCACACATTCTCACATTTTGATAACAGTATCATATTTAAATAAGAAAAACGTGATCCTCTGACTTTTTTTCGTACTTGATGTCTATAATGGAGTGATAGTTCAAATCAATATGGCATGACATGTCACATGCCTGCTGTTCACATTCGATTCTCGGTCGCGTCATCGATGCGTAGTAGACACTACGTGACGCGTGTAACAGATCTGTCTTTACAAAAAAAGTTTTGTCTCTATTCCACTTTCATATGTGTACTTCACTGTTCGTGTTTTATTCTATATTTATGTAGACTTCCGGAACTTTTCAGTTCGATTTTTTATAATTCCGTCGAACGATCTCACTGAATATATTACTACCATTACATTAAATAGATTGTAATAATAATATTTATTGTAAAATATAAATGTTTATATGATTGATCATCCTTCTTATTATCATTTACATAATATTATACAGTCATCTTTTTATTGAAAACATTATTATACTTATTAAGCTCTTATGATTATAGTTATTTATCAAAAAAACTACTCCTTTAGGTTAAAATTTTGATATAAGTTACTATTTTTTGTTCATATATATATATATATATATATATATATATATATATATATATATATATATATATATATATATAATATTCAAAAAGTCACATTTTGACTTTCTGAGTTTCATATTGAATGATTTATTTCTTCACTTTACAAACCGTACTCAATTTTCTGATTGAAAATGTTCAGTAAATTATTATTTATCATTTTTGATTATAACTTATGCGTATTTCGATAGCAATTCAACTTCTTTAGATCTTCGAGATACAAGAAAATCTTATAAATTAATATTTATGTACCTTGTAATATATTCTGAAGATGACGGATTGTTAATTAGGCATGTATTATTAACAATAATTTGTTGAAGATTTTTGACTAGAAAAGTGTGTCTAATTTATGGGTGAAAAAAATTCATTTATGGAAATGAACATTTAGCTACATTGTCAGAATTAAATCGTGTCTAATGTTGGTATTTTCTATTTACATAGTTATTAGAAAATTACTAAATTAAGAGATGAATTAATTTAATTAAATAGTTACTTAGACATATTCAATTATTTAGGTATCGGAATGATTTAAAATCTATCATATAGTTTAAGGGGATATATTGTACGTGCGGTTCAAGATTTAAGCGTCTGCATGTCAATGATCAAACGAGGATAAAACTTTTGAACCACTGGGTATTTTTTTAAATTTATGTTCAACAAAGATGTGTTTACAAAATATTACTAAATCTTGGTCTGTTTATGACAGCTAACGTGCAGTTTAAGACTTGAGTGGCCACATTTCGAGTAAATAAGTTATTTGGGGTTTTAGGACGCTTGAACAGCTAAGGTCCATTAGCGCCCACCCACGTTCTATGATTGGGTCAGGATAACTTGAACCACTGGATATTTTTTAAATATTTTTTAAGTCTGTTCAGAAGTAGTGTCTACAAATAATCAAACTTTTTCAATTTTTGAAAAAAATGAAAAAAATTTCTTCTAATTTGACACAATTTTAAATTTGGCTCTTAAAATGTAAAGAACTTAATTTGGTATATTTCAAAAAAAAAAATGTAATTAATCTAGTGGTTCTTGAAAAATGTTTACTCAACATATATTTTTATTTTTGATACTTTAAAATTTGATCAGTTGTCTGTCGCATGTTGGTAGTTTTTCTCACTTTGAAATATGTGTGCAATAATTTTGTACAGAACAATCAACCAATAAGTGCATATTTTTAAAAATAAAGCATGCGCATAAGTGTCTGAGTTTGTCTCAACTAATATAACTGAACTCAGTCACAAAGTATGTTCCGGTGTTACATCTTGATCACTTGTTGGTTGTAACCTTGTTAAGGGGTACTTTTTAATAAAAAAAAATATTCTTATAATTATTTTTAAAATGATATTTCGTAGCCAAATATACTCCGGCAAGAACTTTCTTCCTTTTTATAACTCTTTTACTTAATGTATCCTAATATATTAATTCGGTAGAAAAATAATTGCGGTTTAAGACTTTCAATTCATATACATTACCGCAATTATTTTCCTACCGACGTAATAGATTATTCCTACCTTCTTGTATTATTTTTAATCTATGATGTCATTTTAATAAGATAAGCAAAAATTAACAACAATTCTATCAAATTACCGTACAGATAATTACCATACTGTACAATTTACCATTTAATCGACATAGAGTATTTCAACTTTTATTACAGTATTCTTTATTTTTTTATCTATAAATGACAACTTTAACGAAAAGAAATGTTATGTAGTATAGCATTTCTTTAATAAAATTAATTTCGAATAAAATAGCATTCAAACGTAATAATATATATATATATATATATATATATATATATATATATATATATATATATATGTATATTTATATTTATTTATTATTCCTTTGGTAACACACAGCTTCAAAAATTTTTTTCTATTATTCTTCTTTTGGAGGTTAACAATTTCTATATAAACATTACTAAAATTTATAAATTTCAGTAATGTTTTTGTAATTTAAAAGCTATATTATTTCACGAAACAAATTAGTTGATATATAAGCATTAACTAGTTTTCTTATAAATTTTTCAACAGTTATACAATGATTTACAGTATTTTTTTATTATTGGTATAAAAAGAGTATTACATTTCAAACTAGCAATTGAATTTTATGAGTCTGTTTTATGTTTATAATATTCGAAAAATATTTAATGATTGGGAATTATGAATTGCTATCTTGCTTTATTTGTTTATTATTTTCATTTATGAAACTTACTGGCTACCAGTTATAAACAACAAATATCAAAATGAAGTAAAATACATACTTTATATTTTAATTTTATTTCTCATTATTTTTATACTATTGATTATTTTTTATAAATTAAGAAAGAAAAATAAAAATCATTTAATTTCTAGACATATTTTTCGATGAATAGTTTATTATTTCTATTAAACCTTTCAATAAATGTTTGCTAAATTATTTCTACTCTCAAGTTGTCATATAAATAACAGAATTTAATTCCATATTTCCTACTTTTAATAAGAACGCTCTTATTAGATTATTGTCATCATAACCATTTATCAAAAATTTTCCATTTCGAATCAAGACTTTGACATAAATAAAAACTGCTCGTCTATATATTTTTTATTCCACGCACGTCCGGTACAATTTACGAGCCGCTGATATCGAACGTATGTGATTGTCATTTATCCGACGTTTTTTTTTCATTCGTTCAGCCGCTATACTTGAAAATGTCTTACTAACTGAACTATTATCACAAATTCGTACAATGTTACGAAAGCGATGAAACTGATTTATTTTAATGACAGTTCATTGTAACATTTTCTAACTTCTAACTAAAAAATAAATTAGTTTTTTTTCGATACTTATTTTTATTCATCTCGTATCTTACTCACATCATTACATAGGATTTGTATAAAGTATAAAAAAGGTCACACTTTCCATATAAAGAACTTGTAAATACAATTTGTAATAGTATAAACATGGAAGATATGAAATAAATAATAAAAAATTATAGATGAGAGGTCAAACAGTTCTTAATAGTGAGGCAATAGTGTTGAAGTGCAAATTCATTAGATTCAAAGCGGCAAACAAACCGAAGATTGTCTTTTTAATGTTTGCGTGGTCAACGTTCTGGTTGTGTATTCGATCTTATATTGATTGTTAGAGGTATTTTTTTAATTTTGATTGTGAAACGTCCTGATCAACGCTTGAACATTTCAGATGAGTTATTCACTCGAGGTTTGATTATTTTAGTCAGTTGATTAAATCGAGTTCTGCACAAAATTCAATTGAAAAAATGAGAATTTTATTTTTGTTTTAAATGTATGTAACAGGGATTTTATTTTATAATCTTAATTTATAGTATATATATATATATAATTATTTTTTTAAAAAAGACAAATTATAAAAATACTACAGTTGTATTTTTTATTAATCTTGACTAATAATTTCTACAAATAAATTGAAGCGAATTATATCCAAAATATGTTAAATGCGTGACTTCATTGACGCTCACATCGATCTTCATTAGATCAACTTCTTGTCATTCACTTTCAAAGCTAATTCATCTTCTATTTTGTTTCCACAATCCATATTGATAATTTTTGGCATTTTTAACCAGTAATCTGCCTTTTTATTAATTAGTTTAATTTTTATTGTTTAAATTCCATATTACTGTGCTAGTCTGCTGTTCTTCTGCTAAAATTAAACATTTTTCATATGTCTCTCTCAAAAGTATAATAATTCGTTAACATGATTAAACTAGAAAATAATAGCGGTTGAGTTTCTTCCAAGTTTGGCAAGTTTTATAATTATTTTGTTTTATTATTTTCAACTGAATGAAACTATTTAGACACTAAGAGAGTTATTTAAAATTATTCCTACATTTAAGCAATGATAGGCCAAATATTGTCACTACTGAGGCAGTGGTGAAAAGTTAAGAAGAGTTTATTGAAAAAAATTACACATATGAGAAAGAAATCTGTAATTATAAAAATCTTACCAATAATTGTTTTAATAACACTGTATGAAAACTATACATGAGAAAATTTAATTATCATCATGTCATGTCAAAAATGTTTAAGAATCAAAAAATAAATTTCATTAGAGAGGCCGTCACGAATTATCATTAGAGAAGAGATTATAGATATCTCTGAAACAAATTAAAATAGAAATTT
>CM068316.1:13601999-13659499 GCA_034766995.1 Acanthacorydalis orientalis | reverse complement strand
CCACTGTTTATCGATACACTGATCTTACGTTTGCATAAAAAAATGTATTGCATTCTCATTTCATTTGAGTTTTGATCACAAGTCAGTTCGATCTATAGATAAAGCACAACATACGTTTTCGCTAGTAAGAAATATTTGAAATTTCATCTTTAAAAACTTGTGTAAACTCTATTTTACAAATAATAATTTCATTATAAATGACCAGTTAATATCATTAAGAACCAGAGTATCATTTTAAAATATTCACTTTGAACGTTTTGAATAAACTTATTATATTTTGGGTTTTTACTGTTTTTTTCTTAGTATTGTTTTTCCACAAAAATAAAAGAAATGATTTAAATATTTTTTTAATTAATTTAATTTATTTCAAATATTTTTTTATCAGACGAATATTTTTTACTCAAAATGACGTATTTTTCTGATATGTGTATCAAAATAACATGATAGTAGCTCACATTTGTAATATAACTTGGCAGAGTTCACATACACACAGGGATGAACATCATAAATATATACTTAATTTAAATACTAGTAACATTTATAGTTGAGATTTCGGTCATCATTTATGATGTTTTTGCCATGAATATACAAAAAAAATTACTGAAAATTACATATATTACGAGACAGCCTTTCTATATAACATATATACACACATGTATGTGTATATTCGCATCAGACAAAAAATTATAAATTATGAGAATTTCTATTTTCTTACAATATACTTTAAACCACACTTAATTTATTCCAAACATAAGTATGTGATGAAATGAATGATTTGTTTTTTAATTCAATTTTGCTTCCGTTAATATACTCTTCTTATGAAATTAATAAAAAAAATATGTATGTTTTTTTTTACTAATTTACAATTTATCTATTTAATTCTATTTAATAGTGTTTATACTTTTTTGATAAATTCAATGTTAATAGCTAATTAATCAAAAAATGGAAAAGGCTTAACTTTAATTATAGATGAACTTATTTTATCATTTTACCAAACAGTAAGAAATTAATACAAATTCAACAACTATGTACGTATTTGAATTTAAGTAGATAGATAAATATAATCTAGAATTTATAATTGTAAACTTCATAATAACAGTTGCTCGAAATATAATCTTACATAAATATATATTTACATTTACGAAATTTGTGAAAACATAATTTAACTTTTCTTCTTTTAATATGTTACAACTAACGAGAATTAAATGATTTATGTTCAGTGACTTGAATATGAGAATAAAGAGAGACTTGAAAGAATAATGTTTACACAGACGAAATTTATAATAACGGATTAAACTTACTATTCATTTGAAAATAATGAACGTTGTAAGAAACTTTCAATGTTTTCAGTACAATTAACATACCACAAAATAAACATAATCTACTATTTATTCTTCATTAATTTTCATTAAAATATTTTGTGATATTTAAATTTCTTTATTCGACTTAGCTCAATAAACAAATGTTTTTATTTGACACAAATTAAAATGTTAAATTACCACAATAATATAAATTTTATTTCAAACCAGAAATTATACGTACATATATCCTTATATATATATATATATATATATATATATATATATATATATATACATACATATATATACACATATATATATATACATACATATATATACACATACATATATATATATATATATATATATACATACATATATATATATATATATATATATATATACACTAATAAGGATAGACAGAAAATAATTGCGGTTTATGCACCCATTTGTCAAATTTTGTGATTTTTCTGCGCTTTAAGTGGTCCATAACTGTTGGATGACTAATTCTGAAGTTTTGTGCAAACTCTCGAATTGTTTTGTATGAGTCTAATTTAACAAACGCATTCAGTTGGTCGTTATAAATTGAAGAAGGACGCGCGCGACCTTCATCTTCAAGGTTCTCGTCCCCAGCACGAAAATTTTGGAATCACCATGATACCGTTCGTTCCTTAACAGTACCTACACCAAAAGCATCGTTTAATTAACGAGCAGTTTCTACTGCTTTACCAACCGTTTGATGTTCATACAAAAAATGCTCTTATTTGCTTTTTTCCATCTTTAATTCAATAGACCAATTTGAAGTAAAATTAGTAATAAAACCAGTCTATGTTATCAAAACACATACCGAAAAATACACTTTGAAATGATATTAACATGAGCACGATGAAATGACACTTCCATTGAAAAAAATAATGTCCGAATTCAGAAAACATATATATATATATATATATATATATATATATATATATATACATACAGAGGAGCCCAAAAATGTATATACACTTAATAGAGGTTATCTATAGACTTGTGTAGTATGTTCTCTTAAAAGATGTTGTTAATTACACGGGTGCTAGAACCATCATGCGACCGGCAAGACAATCAAACAAAATTGCAGATGCAGGGTTGTCGTTCGAGCAACGTTTACCGTGTTGAAGTGGTATTTTAAATTATGAGAATGTTCGAATCACAACGACAATGTCGGCGTGAGTTTACAAGAGAACCTCCAACACATCTGACAATAGCACGTATTCGTGATAAATTTGAATAAGATGGTATCGTGTGTAACGTGCACAAGCAAAGATCCGGTTGGTCTTACACAGCAGCAAGTCTTGCTTCCTCGGCTATGCTGTTTGAACAGTTTACAAGCTCCTTACAAAAGTCCGTCAAACAATATGCACTAAAACAGGAGTTAGCAAATTAAGAATACAACTCATTTTTAAAAGAGTAACCTCACCCCCACGTTCATATTTAACCCCCTTTGACTTCTACTTATGGGGGACCCTAAATGATAAGGTATATCGTAGAAAACCAGCTACACTGGCGTTTCTACGGGAAGAAATACAAATATCATGAGCATCAATCACGGTGGGTACTTTGGCTAACGTTGCTAGTACAGTAGTTCGCCGAAACAGTATCTGGACACTAACAGTGACTACTTTGAGCACCTGTTTTGATTGTAGAAGTCAAACATTACTCAGTGTCTATATAATTTTAGTAAAAAGTCGTTTAAGTGGATGTTTTGTACATTGAAATGCATATACTTTATTTAGGACTCTCTCTCTCTCTGTATATATATATATATATATATATATATATATATATATATATTAAACTTTAGCAAATTATTTTTTGTCAAATACATTTCAAACAATCTTCTTTAAAATTTATATCAATCATTTAACAATTGTTTCTTATAAAATAAATTTAGTTAGAATTATTGAAAATTTTTGTTTCCAAATGCAAAACCGTGGCTAATAAGAGATTAATAAACAAATTTGTATTAAATATTATTATAAAAACTATAAAAATGCTAGTTAACAAAAATATCAATAAAGTCTTAATTTATGTATTTGAAATTAAATATCATATTTTATCTATTATGTTGAAATTCATATTGCTAGATTTTTATAGATTAAACGAATTTTTTTAAATCTATTTTCATTGCATGGACATAGAGAAGTCTGGACTATTACACTAGACATTAAAGTGATAACGAAATAGCTGTTGAGCTGTTGTAGAATAGTTCTTGAAAATAAAATTTAATTACGAACATGTATTTTCAATTGCCTACTATTCCATAGATGGTAACTTTGATAAAAATGCTAGTTTAAGTGACGAAATTGTTCTAAACACAATCATTGAAATAATACTTCATTAAAATGTTATATTTTATGAAGGCGATAATTACACGTAGCAAATAAATACCAAAAACACTTATATTTAATATAAACAAATAGCTGAACAATTTGTAAAATGAAATAATAAAACATATTTATTATTTAATATTTGAAAAATCTAATACATGTACATTTTATATTTTCAATTATTAACACACATTAAGTCCAGTCACATTTTAAGCAATTTTAAAATATTATCATATTTCTTGTAGCTTTTATCCGTGTACATACATTCTCTCTTAATTAATAATTATGAATGTTTTTTTATAAACAATGTATGTTGTCATATCACTCAAAATAAAGATATTTTTTTATAATAGAAGATTATTGTTAATACATAACTGATGGTTATTAATATGCTACTACTTTGGCTTGGGATGTACAGGGTTAAAATAGACCTACTGCACGAATCAACGCTTTCATTGAAACAATTTTAACTTTTATATTATTAAACATTTATTAAAAGAATTTTTAAATATGATTATTTTTAGTATATTTTAATTGCATGATGTCGTTCTGAACAGTCATCAATATAATGACCTGCATCAATCATAGTCATAGGTACATTGTAAAAAGATCATTAATAAATCAACTATGGATATTCCTCTAGATAACAACAAAAAATGTTTATTGATACAGCCAATTAAACTGATGTATATGTATGTTATTTGTTATAAGAAGGGAGATTGTCGGATAAAATTTCAAAGAAATATTTGATAAATGCATGAAATGTTAGTTACCATTTCATAATCATTTAACGGCTATCATTTTATATCGAAGGAAATTAAGATTATGGTAAAAATTTTACAATTTTCTTTCAAAATATTAATGAATAAAATAATGTCAGACCATGCATATAATCTTTTATTTAAATATTGTAAATAAGTCTCACTAATTGTTAATACCTTCTCTACCACTATCTCAATATAGCTATTAAATTTATTACTAATAAATTTAAGTATGACTATATCTACTGTTATTTAAAACATTATTAACTAGTTGTAATATTTAATGAAAATTATGATTTTAAGTCAGGATGTTTAAAACTTTGATTATTTTAGAATATACTATAATGTTATATATATGGTAATAAAAAAAATAAAAATGAATTTTAAATAAAATTTGATTACATTACAAAATAATTTACTTCGTTTTCCTTTTATTTATACTCATTGTATATAGCAACAGTAGGTAAACTCTGGCTCCAAAAGCTACTCTGTGCAGTTTTCAAGACAATATTGGTTTTCATTATCATTTTTTCTAAACTTTTATAATAATAATCTGTAGTAGTAATCCATTGTCAGATTTTAAAATATTAACTGTAAAAATGAAGACTCAGAGTCTTCAACGAGTAGAGATTAAACATATTCTGCTTTGATGATTAGGACAACTATATAGTTGTATTTTTTTATTATTTATAAATACAATTTTAAAATCATATTTTCTGTGGCTCTTGAACATTCAAAAATGTATGAAAAGTATTATATGTAGCTCTTAATATCGAAGAAATTGCTCACTCCTGGTATATATCAAATATTTAATTTTACAAATAATTGATTAAAGCATGGAAGTATTTAGGAAATATCAAATAATCTTCTTTTCGAAAAAAAATCGTTGATATAATTGAACATCAGGAAATTTTCTTATATTACCTTTCTTATATCACACTCTTATTAATTAATGTAAATCATCAAAATTTGACTAATTATTATTATATATTACATGTACAAAAAATAATTCTGTGCCTTTTTTTATAGAAAGTAAATATTTAAAAAAAAATAAATTTATTTCTATTCTCAAAATATCTTCCATTATTTTATATAACTGATACAACTGTCAGCTAACTGACGAATCACTTGTCAATAAAAGCATTGCGGTTTTGAATAGATGAAGTCTTTAATGCATTTTCGGACATATTCCACTGTTTTAGCATTTTTTGCATGTTTTATGTGTCGCAAAATCTTTTCTTAAAGCTAAATGAATCATTCACGCGGTTTCGGCAGCATTTTTTTTCAACTGGAATGCGAAAAGTATGCAATGTTTCATATACTGCTTTTCGGACACCATCGTCTTCACACTGTTTTATGAGGTTAATCCAACTACGTGACCATGATATTTAGTGTTTCAAAATGTTTATTAGCACTTTAAAATTCTAAAACAATGAGAAAATATTTAATTTAAAACAGAGTTATGACTGATTGAATTTAAAGGGTCTAAATTAATTTTTAGACTTAATAGTTTCGTATATAGAAACGTATATATTCAAATGCATATATATATATAATCTCAAGTAGACTGCATCATCTTCATCATTGAAAAGCAATAAACAGTTCGGTGCATATTAAAAAATACTCCCTGAAACGTATTTTTAATATAAGTATATATAGAGTACCATCGACAATATTAAAGACGACTAGAGGGTGCTTTTTGACACAGAGAAAAAAAATCACATTGCCATTTTCACGCCGTATTACGTACAACCTCCGTCTCTTAAATTGAATCCCACACCTGTTCGATAGGCGGAACGTATTTGCTCTCGCGCTCCATTCCCATCTCTTCCAATTTAATCTAATTCCCGATATTCAATAATAGTCAGGAATATTGAAAGAGTAATCAGAACATATACTCTACTCTGTTCAATACACAACACGTCGTATATGTGCGTCTCTACTCACGTTTATCTAATTTTCGTCTGAAATTCAAAACGGACATATCGTGATCGGGGACTCTCTGTACGATATCTTTGTAAAACGATAAAATTAAAGTGCATGTGTTCATTAAGTTAATGCATACTGCTGCAATTGTACAACTTGTGTAGACTGTAATTATGCAGTTTATACTGGTGACTGAAGATAGTTGTACGTGTGCACTTTATTGCATGAATATCGCGTGGAAGTTATTTATATATGCGAATTTCAAGTGAAGAATACATAATGCAATAGAAACGGTTATAGTTTCTAAAGTTCACACGTAACTATTACATATAACTTATTACGTTCATAAATAACTTCTACGTGTGCTTGATACATATTTCGTTATAAGCCACATACTGAATTTCATTTGAAAATAAATTAAAAAAAGTACAGAAACGGAATACCAATATTTCATATAATTCAAAACAGTCTTTAACTAAAATTAATGTGCATAAATTTAATCAAGTACACCATCTATTTATTTTCTTACTTCTTACTTAATTTGAAAATTGAAAACTATCCTTTCCATTTTTATTTTTGTGGAATTGAAATTAATAATCGACTTACTCACAACATAGTAAATAATTGGGGATTATTTATTTCATCAAATATATATTTTTTGTTAGTGAATAAAAATACTCATGTACACACGAATATATATATATATATATACATTTGTAGAGACTCGATAAAATTATGTGTATCTCTTTAAATTTTCAAACATTTTCATTATGATTGAAAAAAAATTTACAAAGTATTATTGTTAGAATATTAATTTTAGTTTTCCACAATACAGCTCAGAAATTGCGTTTAAATTGTTTCACCAACAAATTCTTCCCATAATTTTTTTCTAATCAAAAATATGCACTAAACCATTATTAATTATTTATTTTTTTTATGCATATGTTGATAACAATGCCATCATCCCTAAATATCAAGGTATAGAAAAATCAGCAAATGTAAAAAAGTATTACTCTATCTTGAGCTTTGCAAATGATCATATTCCCATCAAAATGCGCATAAGCAACAATAAAAAATATCAATCACGGTTTATTAAACATTTTTGATCAGAAAACAATGTTTGGTTTGTGTGGTGAAAAAAGAATTCGTATGTGAAAATTAATTGAATATATTTTCTGAATATATTTTTACTGTCAAATATTCTAAGTAGAGACAAGTTATAAAGAGAAATATGAAACTAATCGTATTGAAATATTCATACACTTATAACTGATACAAACTTTGTTTTATATATTTTATTGCAGTTTAATTCATGCATTAATAGTTAATAAACAGCCATTTCCTAATCCATTTATTTAACTAGATTTGTATTAAATGTGGTGATATAATTTGTACCATTATATCAAATGTATTTTAATATATGTTCATATTTATCATATAAATTACTCTTGCACTAATAAGTTGTTACCAACTT
Organism: Acanthacorydalis orientalis; assembly: GCA_034766995.1. Classification (NCBI taxonomy): domain Eukaryota; kingdom Metazoa; phylum Arthropoda; class Insecta; order Megaloptera; family Corydalidae; genus Acanthacorydalis; species Acanthacorydalis orientalis. The sequence continues at coordinate 13,651,671 of CM068316.1, read as the reverse complement.
CATTCATAATTTAAATAATTTTCATAATTCTGACAATTCCTTTCACATATGACTAAAAACTGTTTAAAATTTCTTGATTTAAAGACATGTTGTTTAATTTTGAAGATAAAAAAAAATAAATTTTCACTCCCATTCTTTTTTTCTGAAATAGCAAAAAATAATGTTTACTCCGATTTTTAGTATTTGTGAAAAATCCAAAATCCATTTTCTATATTTGAACGGTTTTAAGTAGTTTGAAATGTTCCATGCCAAATATTTTCTTTAAAAACTCTTCCCTGTTTTGAAGAATAAAATGATGATTATATAACCATGTTATTAAAAATAATTCACTTTATACTATTAAATAAATGTTTAAAATCTTTCACAAATTAACTCTTACTCCAGAAACCACAAATATTTTTCTTGCAAAAATGATTAATCACTATTAATCTTTTTTATTTTTCATGCAAATTTCGGTGATTCAGTTATCTTTAGAGCGTCATTAAACAAATAAATCTTTTACAATAAACCATTAAAAGTTGTTTATACCTTGACTCTTTGAATATAATCTCATCGGCATCAAAATAAATATAATCAAAATTAAGTAATAATGATTTATTGAACATTTTTGAACAGAAATCCTTTTATTCTTTGTGGAGTTAAAAAATAACTCACTTGTAAAAGTGAACTATATTTAATAAGCTGTAATTTTCTTTTCCTTTCAGTTAATAAACCATTAATTAGTTTTCATCAATTTCCCATTTTTTTCTCCTTTATTTCATCCTTAGTAACTGTCGTTTGGAAAAACCTCCATTATCTGATTTATATATTAAAGTCTCAATATATTTTTTAGTTATTATCTTTTGTCTAATCTTCTAGTATTGTCTTTATTAATCTTTCTTGGTTCAATATGCGCAAACTATACCTTCTCATTTTATGACCTTAAATATAAATTTCCCTACTTTCTGCAATACTATTTTATTTGCCATCTGCTATAAGCACTTATCATACTTAAAGTATATTTCTCTCAGAAAATTTCAAACAATTCTAATCTTCTGTTTTCAACAAAATAAATAATACAGAAATGAAAATATTTGGATAAATGAATTCACTGGTTAAAAAAACGTATTTATCTCTTTCTAATAAAAAAAGATTTTTTTCTGTGACACTGATCAAAAAGAATCGATACTCAAATATGTTCGTCTGTCTATTTTTGCAATCATTTTTTACAATTTGAATATTTATTGAAAAGCTTCTAAAACTATATGTAAAAATTAAAAATAATTAAAAAAAGTATTTAATTATTTAACATATTTCATTTTTTATACTGTTTTCTTTATATATTTTTCTTTATATTTTTAAATGTTCTTTTACAAAATTAAAGAACCTATTCCAAATTTATATTGAAATAAATACATACTACAGCTATAGAGCAATATTGTGGTAATTTATTTTGAAAACATCGACTAAAAACCATTTCTTTTATAAGTTTATGTAATTAGAATTGGAATTATATCCACTTCTATATTTGTCTCGTCATATTTATAATTTTATTTACTGATAAGTACTAACAATGTATAATTATTTTTATCTGAAATTTTAATTTCTGAATCTCATTAATTTGAAATTTATTACCTTTAGTATTCACATACACACACACACATATATGTGTGTGTGTGCATATATATATATATATATATATATATATACATATGTAGAAAGAGAAAGAGAGATTAGAAATTATAAGAGGAATTTAAAAAAAGCAATTAAGATCAGAGCTGAATACTTGTTTCATTTTTTTTAATTAAAAAACATTAATTAAATATTTGAATTTTTTTCAATTATCAATAAAACATTTTTAAAAATAATTTGAATTTGAAAAATGTAATTATCGGTTCCATTATTATTTAAACAATTTAATTTCCTGAAATTAATATTTTATCGAATGATAAATTCAAGGATATAAATATTTGAATAATCAAATACAAAATGTAATACATATACAAATGTGTTAAAAAATGAGCATATCTTTAGAAATTACATTACATTTTCAATATTTAGTTGTATATTAGTTCCTTTTTTTATTCTTATTTTAAATTTTTATTAATATTTAATTATTTTTTATGAATATTAAACATTATAATCAAAATAATAAATTCAATAAAGCAGAATATAAAACAGTCTTTACAGATGTCACTGACAAAAAAAACTTTTGGCGAATAGAATAGTAATCATTTTAAACCAAATTTCGTTGTATTCATTCAAACAATATGCATTTATCTTTGTAAATGAACTAAGACATTATTCTTTATCTAAAAAATAATAAAACGCCGTTAATGTTAATAGCATCATTACACTAACCTGAAATACTTCCGCTATAATGACTCTGTTAGTGATATTTTGTTACCAAACATAGTATTCGTGACCTGTTGAGTAAAACCAATTCAAAAGCTCTTACTGTTGAATCAATAAAGATAGAATAGCGTTCATTGAAGATTACATTATGAGGTACTTTACCTAAGCTTTTCAAAAGAGTCCTTTTGTCGAATAACAATAACATTCAGTAATTTAAATTGAATGCAAAGTCGAAGGAAATTAACTACTCGTCCTGTTACCTTTTTATGAAACAAAGCCAAATATCTTTTCGGAAGACTATAAAAACAGATTTACCTTTTTATTGTTATTGTTCATAATTCGTCATATTTTTCTTCTAATTATAATAATAACTTAATATTAAGATCATTTTCTTGTTAATATTCTATTATATTACTTACATTTACATGTTTAATATATTAAGTAAATTAATGTATCTTGTTCACAAAAATATACTCCATAAAAGTGTATAAATATTGTAGTAATAAAGTGTTCTTTAAAATGTAGTCTACTTGAGTAGATAGTACGAGTTTAATTGTCTTTTAGTATATATTAGATAATAATTATTTATTTATCGAATTAATACCGACTGTACTCGTATGAGTACATTTATATTTTTTGTCTACACATTTAATTTAGTACAAATTTTGTATGTATATAATTAAAGTACTCTAGTAGATTCTAATCGTTAGTTTCAATTAAAAATATACATTACTCAGTTTAAAGAACTCATCTAAGCACTCTGTTTTATATTTTATTAATTTTTGTAAATAATTTTTATTTTAATATTTTCTTAAATATTCCTATTGAATTACTTACTATATATTTAAAGGTAACTTATTATTATACATTATTTTTTGGTCTAAAAAAGATCAAGATAGATTTCTGTATCGTGGCGCTCTGAAAATGATGGCGTTGCAGTCGAAATTCATATAAACAACAATCGAAAACAATCAGTAATAATTTATTACATATTTCGATCGAAACATTTTGGTGTGGTTTGTGGGTTGAAAAGTAATCCATTTGTGAAAATTAGGCTATTTGAAAGAAACGTTTGTAAAGAAAAATATTATACGATTTGAAAGAATAAAATATATATCATAGTTAAAGATAGATGAGACTTATTACAAAAATATGAACAAAGAAATTATTCATTTTGGGCAAAAATATTCATACTCTACAAACGTAAAAATATCATATTAAAAAAGAAACAAATGCGTTCAAAAATAAATAATTAATCTATAGGAAAATCGACAAAATTCAATTGTTGGAATGAAAAAATATTTATCACCACAATTTCAAAAATAAGATATTGCAATTATTATATACTCGTATCCCAAGTTAATATTTTATAATTCTTAATAAACATGATTATATCATGTTATAGAGAGACGCATTATTCTATACATTTATTACAACTCAAGCACTATTATTCTTTACACATAAAAATACAGTATAAATCACCTAGAAAAAGTTTTTATGATGTAATAAAATTTGCATATAAAAATATTTTTTGTATCGGCGTAGAACTTGTAAAACTTATAATAGTTATAGTCTAAGGCACATAACATTTTTTCTATTGTTAATCTGTGAAATCTTGTACTAGTAGTCATCTTTTCACAATTGACTGCTTTTTATAAAAGTACATAAATAATTATCAAATATTTCATCTCGTCATATTTTCATTTTTTAAAAAAATTGATAAATATTGTATATCCAACCCCAATAAATTCATCAAAAATATTTATATCTGAATAAATTATATCCGATTTGAATGTATCGAAACGTCATTTCACTTACATACATTATTCATAACAATTGACCTGAATATGCTTTAAATTTAATTCAGTTATGAGGATTAAACGATTGCCATCAACAGGTTTTGTAGGTCTCACTAGCTAAAGCAAATTGACAGGGTAATTATAAATAAACTCTTTGTTAAATGTACGATAATCAATTTCCAATTCATCAATTCATAATTTGTGTTATTATATTATTTTATAAATACTTTAAATCCCATAACTAATTTTTTAGTTGAATATGGTTTTAATATTTATCATTAAAAATGTTTTAATTATTATTGATTATTGTAATAAACCTTTTATACTTTAAATTCTACATTGGATTGTAACCCTACATATAATAATTATTTATTGTAATTATCGAATATTATTGAGATTAATATAAGTATATATATACATATACATACATATATATATATATATATATATATATATATATATATATATATATATATATATATATGATCTAAACTTAAATTAAAATATTTCCACAAATTAAGAGAAATTTTATAAAATCTTATCAAAAAATAAAAATAGTCTGGATTATAAAACAAATAAAATGCGAATTACATATAAGTTCGAAATTTAAAAAAGTTTTCATTTAGTTATGAATTCATATTATTTATGAATTTACATTTTGCTGCACAATTTTATGCAAATTAATTTAAAAAAAGTGTTGAGATATTTTATTAGTAAGTAATTTAATATTTAGTTCAAACACTATTTGCTTTTATGGATTTTAATTTAATGTATTCTGTCTTATATTATCTAATAATAATTTATTGTAATTTGATTTCATCTTGCACTATACTATCAAAAAAGTATGATATTTGGTATTCAAAATATAAATAATTTTTAAAATAACCGTACAAATTTTCACTAGAGTTGTTCAAAATATAAAGACACACTGGCTATTCAAAAAATTAAATTAAAATAGAAATCTTAACATTAGATTAACATTTGTTTGAATTAATTGATCATTAATAAAAAAATCTAAAGTAAAATTACCATGGTTTTTTTTAAGTTTTTGTTAATTACTTCTTCATAAATACTTCTCGTTTTAATCTTGCTGAAGTATCAGTTGCTGTTCTTATATTTTCAATTTTTTAATGATAAAAATAAAATCCATCAACAGATTGACAGTAGAAATGTTCTCTATACATTCACAAAATATATTATTTAATTTTAAGATACTTTTAACTCGAAACTTATCAAATTTAAAAGTCAAACTTTCGATTAAGAACGAAAACAATGAACAATATAAAAAGATGTTTATAAAAAATTATGCTTCAACCTGTATTGTAGCTGTAGTTTGTTTAAAAAATTTGAAAATTTCAGTATTTCTGTCTAGTTTCTGTGAAAATATTCAAAATGTATAATATATTTTATTGAATTTTTTATTTTAATATTAGATATATCTTTCCAAGCGTATCTCCAGTTACAGATATGAGATATGGAACATTTTTTTCTTAACTCCTTGTAACTATATAATGTTGCATGCATAGTTTTCTTGTTGCATGCTATTAATTTATTCTGGCACTAATGCAGCAGTTAAAATGTACATACGAACATCAAGAACATCAACAATAATAATAATAACAATAATAACAGCACAGACTTAGAACACAATACTAATTCATACTCTATGTATGATAACAGATCTGACATAAACCATGCTATAATATTTGACGGACAGACAACCGCACTAACCGCAACGGTGTCTGTGGTGGCATTCGAACTCGGGAACTTTGTTGTGAAACTTGTCAAACAATTCTCATGGTAGCGATAGAAGCCAAGTCTCCGTCTAACCTTAAGAAGATTTCATCTCGGCTATGCATATATTTGGTTTTCGTTACGCGAACAAAATAAAGTCATGCTCACATGATAAAACCCTACGTCGAGTTTTATAAAAAGTTTGTGTTAGTCAGCTCGTATGCATATTGTAAACACATATTTTAAATTATACAGGACGCAGAAAAGAAAACAGAGTTCATGTGCGGTAGTTGCCGCGAGACGAGTTACTTTTTTGTTCTTGTTTCGAGATGACACTTCAGTTAATGTCTTTTAAGAATAACATTCATAATTTAAAATTATAATTTTCTAAATGCCAGAACGGTATTTCGTATTGTTTACAGTATAATTTTTAAAAGCATAAGAATGTTTTCTTTAAAAACAAGTTTGATAACTTTTTAATATTTTAGTTTTAGTGCAAACAAATAAAAGATGATTTTATAATAATGACACTTATCTTGATAACATTTTTCAACATTAATCTATGAATTTTGAAATTTGTAATTTTATTTTTATTAATCTCTTTACTTCCAACGTTTTCTAATAATTAAATATTTGCTCCTCTACTCGTCCTAATCATTTTACTAGACCACAAATATACACAAATAATAATTTATCAAATGCATGTCACTATTAAGCTACTCTGTAATGAAGTAATGCCATTAAGTTTTTATTAAATAAAATCAGACTTAAGAAATTAAAAAAAATTCTTCCGTCTTTCATTTTATTATCTCATTATATATGACAGATTTATTTTTATTTTTTTTTAAAATAAAGAAATTACGATTTTTTAGTATCATGTTAATATACTTAATTATAACTGTTTTATAATTGAAATTAAAGTATTATTCTAATATTTTTTTTCACAAACTACTGTCTTTCTGACACTGCATTTTTCTTTCTTAATGGCATCAGTATTCAAATGCGTATTAAAAAATGAATGAAAAATGATCTATAATCATTTATCAAACATTTTTGATTTTCAAATATTTCTATCCTTTGTGATCTGAGTGAAAAATTCATATGAGAAAGAATAATTGAATTTAAAAAGTAATATTTGATAATAATTTTCACATTTTCAATTTAAATGATTTTATTTTAAAATTTATAACAGAAATGATTAAAATATTTAATATAACATTTAATAATTTCTGTTTTTTTCCTTCAAAAATAATGACCTAAAATTTTTTCTCTATATTTTAATTTATCTCACTTAAATGTACACAGATAAAAAGTGTAATATTAAATACAATGAACGAGGTAGAAGAAACATAGTATCTTTTTTTATTAAACTATTTTTCATTTTCTTACAATAGTATCCATATATATATATATATATATATATAATGAAATATTATCTGAATTCCTAAAACTCTATATCGAAGTACGAAAAAATCTAGTACATTCAAATATAATGAGTTTAAGTAGTGTAATCAGCAGAATAAATTTTACCATTATTTTTGAAAGTCTGCTGTTTCAGAAAATAAATTGCTGAATTACGAACAAAATCGAATTTCTTATTAGTCGACGGTTTATTGTTTACCATTATGTGAGATAAAGTGCTTTCATAAACAAAATAATATTGTTTACAAGTAAACACAAATGCTTAAAGCTGATATGAGTATCGTTAAATGAAAACTATTTTTATTAATTTCAAGCATATATGCATATAGTTAAAATATGCTTATAACTAAATTCATATATTTGTCCATAAATTACATATTTACTTTGATTTGTTTTATTTCTTTTTGATTTTTAAACACATTTTTAATTTTAATACCAATAAAACAATTAGAAAAAGTGTCTTAACACATTTTATTAATTTTAACGTCTTCTGTCTCAACAAATTTTAACAAAAATATATCAATAAATTCTATTTTCAAATTATATAATAACAGTAACTTCATTTCAAATTTATATAATCTGAAACTAAATGTTTAATTTTTATATTCTTAAACAAGTCCATGGTTGTCAAATATAACTTAATAAAACAACTCTTTTCAAACTGTTTTTCGAGACGTTGAACGTTTCTCTATAACTGTAAATAAGAAAATAAAAGTTTTAAATGTTAGTTTGAAAAAAGTTAATAATCAGTTAGAAAACTAGTTAAGACATTTAAAGATAAACTTAGTGTTAACATGTCTTATTTTTTGAATGAAATCAGCTTGAGTACTTTTTTTTAATATTTGATGTACTTAAAATAAAACCATGAATGTTATTTTAATTTCTTTTCATTTCAGTTCCTTTTTTAAAAATTTATTTTTAGAGAAACAATTTTATTTGAAAGGCCAATAATGTCTGGATAAATAAATCCATAAGGTTTTTAGTAATAAAAATTATGTACTATCAAAAATCTAGCAAATACTTTTTATTCATTATAATATGTAATCTTACAGCCAATTCTCATAAAATTTTCCTAAAAATATGCTCATATATGTATAATATTTTCACAAAAATCCCGGTCTTACTAAATAAAGAAATTTAGTCACCTGAACTTTAAAATTGACTTGTTTTTGAAAGTTCCCATTGGCTATATATTTATATGATTTATTAACGTTAAAATAATCGTTGTACAGTGAAATAAATGTCTTTCCTACACAAAAAAATCTTATATTAGTCAATGCATGCTCATATTCTACATAAAATAATAGTTTTTTTAGAATAAGTCCATAGACTTTGATGATTCACTTCAATTTACAATGATTTGTAATCCTATATGATTCCTTTTTCAGTACATATTAATAATCTAAAATGTTCTTTATTACGTGAGAATAAAAAAACATAATAAACTTGTATCGTCTTCTGAATTGTATATTCAATTTATTTGAACCCCATTTCCTGATCTTTCATATGTTTCCAAATCATTTTTTTTGGAAAAGTTTCTGAAAAGTAACTTTGGTTAGTTAACAGTTATCATTTCTCCTTTATCAATGACCGATTAACTTCTAGATTAAAAAATTTCTTCTAAGTTCTCGTTTTCTATCTCAACTTTTCTAATCCACTTATGAGCATCGTGTTTAATAATACAGTCCATACGTTTCTAATTAAATTTAAGGGAAACTTAATTATTTTTTATACGTTTATAAATTAATTTAATGGAAACTGAAAAATTTTAATTTTTCTTGTAAGAGCTGCGCACACAGTAAGTAAATTTTAGTAAATTTAAGTAGTTTGGACAGGCACGCCTGCTCGAAAATAAATCTTAAGACAAGTGGTTAAAATATGAGAAATGTGTACAGTAGCATAATTAACGATACTGTAAATGTGACAGTAATGATCAACATTAGATATGTCATCTATAAAAAGTAGAAAAAGAACAATAGTATGTTATCATAATAGGTCTATTTCCTTTACTGAATATAACTGAAAAGAATTATACGTGAACGGCAAAAGCATTCGATATAATTTATACTTGATCAATATTCATGCTTTGTTAATTGAAATCAACTCTTCGAATTAAGTGTATAATTGTATAAATTTGCAATTCAGATCAAAACATTGCACCCAATTAATTATTGTGATTTATTTCAATGATATAATATTAAATATAAATATTTCTTTGTAAAATTCCGTTCATCAATCCGGCGTCGCCTAACAGAAAAGCATTTACTAAAAATAACGATAGCACGGCGACTTCATTACATAAACACGTGGATAATCGAATTCGCCGGTTTCCACAAAAATAAATTGACGGGATGTGTTGAGTATCTGACGAGATATGTCAATAAACCATTCGCTCGTCGGATAAAATTGGATTTTGACCACGGTAAACTTTATCCTCTATCGTGTCCAACATGCCGTACTCAAACATGCGAACGACTATATTCACATAATCCAGCAAACACGTGGAAAATCGAATTCACCGATACCGACCGCACACACAACAACAACAACAACGAAAAAAAATATACATATATAACTTGACAGCGAGATGTGTTGAGGTGTTAAAGAGATCCTCTGAATTGCAACAAAGCCACACCAGCCTACCACTTGCTAAATAAAATGGAATATTGATCACTGTAAACATTGGCGTCTATCATGGGCCAGCATGTCACCGGCCGTGCCGTTTCTGGTCGATTTATTAGAAATGTGGTTGTTCATTCTCTCGACGACTGATTGTTATGGTTTACTCACTGGCCTATCTACTACTGTTCTTGTTCATTCTAACGTACTGATTTTAATGATTCATTCAAATCCATTATTCACGGATGACATTATTCAATTAAAATTTAACATAAGTTCATTGGGATAGATAACGATATCATATATAGCATGTTAAAACACTTTCTAATTGTTTTACTGGTATAAAAATTAAAAATGTGTTTAAAAATTAAATAATAAATAAATCAGAGAAAATTTGTAAATTATGGACAAATATATGAATTTAGTTATAAGCTTATTTTAACTATATGCATATATGCTTGAAATCAATAAAATCGTTTTCCTTTACCGATACTCATATCAACTCTAAGCATTTGTGTTTACATGTAAAAAAATATTATTTTGTTTATGAAAGCACTTTATCATCTAATACCACACTAGTTCTAAACCGTTGACTAATAAGAAATGCGATTTTGTTCGTAATTCAGCAATTTATTTTTCTGAAACAGCAGACTTTCAAAAATAATGGTAAAATTTATTCTGCTGATTATACTACTTAAACTCATTATATTTGAATGTACTAGATTTTTTCGTACTTCGATATAGAGTTTATGGAATACAGATAAAAATTCATTATATATATATATATATATATATATATATATATATATATATATATATATATATATATATATATATATATGTATGTGGATGCTATTAGAAAAAAATTAAAAATATTAATAAAAAAGATACAATGTTTCTTTTACCTCGTTCATTGGATTTAATATTACACTTTATCTGTATTCATTTTAGTGAGATGAATTAAAATACAGAGAATAAATTTTAGATCATTATTTCTGAAGTAAAAAAAAAAAACAAACAAATAAATTGTTGGAAGTTATATTAAATATTTAATATATATATATATATATATATGGGTGCTATTGAAAGAAAATTAAAAATATTTTAATAAAAAAGATACCATGTTTCTTTTACCTCGATCATTGGATTTAATATTACACTTTTTATTTGTATACATTTAAGTGAGATGAATTAAAGTAGAGAATAATTTTAGATCATTATTTTTGAAGTAAAAAAAAACAAATAAATTGTTGGAAGTTATATTAAATATTTTAATATATATATATATATATAAATTTTATATTTGCAATTGCATATTCAATGTTAAATATTTAATGAAAATCAATTCAAAATATAGACTACCTTAGGTAGACTTTTCAGAAAATGTAAATGTTTTCTCCTAACTGGGGAATTAATCAGTGAGAAATTTAAGAATGTCTCTTTTCTGGTGGGTATTTTTTTCAAGCGTTGACGAAATCTACGTCATGCTAATTATAAATATCACAATTATGAAAAAATTGATAGAGAAAAGGAAAGAACGTCCTTATAGCAAAAAATAAAACTATTAGCACTGTACGGTCCGTGCTGTTTGAGCGAAAACTGATGCGTGTAGCCAGCATATTTTAAGATTTCGACTATGTTGCATCGCTTTACAAAAATAGTCATAACTTTTAAAATATCAAATAATTTTTGTGTGAAATTTGAAGTGAATCTTTTTACCAGACTACGATGAAGCCAAAAGGAGAAGGATAATGTTTTTCGCGTGTTTGTATGTTAATATTTAGCATGTGTGTGTATGTATGTATATAACAATGTTCATTTGTTCCCACCTAGAGCCCAAACGGTTGGACCGATTTTGATAACCAGTGTCAAACGATTTTTCTTAATCTTTTGATTAAGATGGGTGTATAGTTTTTCAAAAAAATCAAGTTAGCGGCTGTAAAATGGTATTTCGTAAGGGACGAAAAAAGTGCCCCTGTAACTTCATAACGGCTAAACTAATTTTGATAAATGAGGTGTTCAATCATGCAAGTGACACAAGATACATATAAATTACGAATTCAGTAACACAAAAAAAGAGTAAAGACCATTTGTGGTCTAACGTACATTGCAGGCAAACATTTTAATACCACTCCCTTCAATAAAAAAGAACGCCTGAATGTTTTGTAGCTGAAGGTAGTTTTTAATTTTTTTGAAATCCTTTTTAACTATGGTAATTAATGAAGGCTTCCAACTGTACTTGGATTTCACCAGTAATAAACCCAAGTAATAATAAATGTATGGATTTACCCATTTTAGCGACTTTTCTTTTTGTAAAACGAGTAAAAGAAATCTTTGAAAGTTGTAGGGTTGAAGGTTGAAATTTCCTGTTATTTTTTGCTTTGAATATGATCAAAGCACGCAGTGTTAGTCTAGTCCACATATACAAATGTGAATAATGTATGATACTCTAGAAAATGTTAATATTATTTATTTATAAGTGACTGAAATTGATGTTAAAAAAATATTATTATTAATTATAGAATTAAATTGGATTAAAAACTATCTATAAGCATACTAATTCTAAATATATTATTATTAATCAAAGTAACTTGATCGTGTTGATTTAAATCAGTGTATTTATTTTTTATTACTATGGCCGCATTCGACGTTTTGATCATTAATAGCAAAACAAGTGGAATTTTACTATTGAAATTCAAGTAGTTAAAGTAGTTAAAATTCAGTTATAGAACTGTGTTCATTAAAATCTACCTAAAGCTAACAATGATATGAAAACTAATCACTGTAACAATAAACAGGAACAGCGATCTAAAATAACACAATAAGATTAGTTACAACGGATTCACAAGCACTTCAAAGCACTAATTTTATAGTTAGTTCTTTGAAGTACATATATTACAAAATATAATTATTTATTGTAGAAAATAAAAACGGAACACATGATTTTAAGTTTCTGTTCTGTACAGTAATGAAGATTATATTTAATAATAAAATTAAAATATTTGAAAAACTGAGTAATTTTATTTTTAATCAGACATAGTCAACACTTTTTTCTGTGTATTAATTGACGAGAATTAAATTCTTTCTTTGTAAATAACGCATTATTCAACAAATTATTAGAATGAATTTGCTGAATACGGTAACGTAATGAACTAAATCGATTATGCACCTTTGTAAAAGAGAATCAAAGTAAACGAACTGTGTATGATTCACTTATATAAGTGATGTTTTTTATGTCACTTTATGATAAAATAAATGCGAATAGCTTTACTTCATTTACCAATACGATTTGATTCGTACGTTTATTAATCATTTCTTGAACGTTAATAAATTTACTTTAATAAATCTTTGTCAATAGTATTTTATTTGATTTAAAACTGTGAAACATATTATTTATCTATAACAAAGATTAATTTTGGTTATGGTGAAATTATTTTTCAATGATAAGAAAAAATACTATATTGCAAAAAAAGGGAAACAACCCTAAAGCTGTTTATAAAATAGGATTTCAAAAATTCGAAAAATCATTGATTTAAAAAATAAAAATTTTCTTTGTACTACTACCCATTCAGTATATATTTTTAATACATAAGTCAGAGCTCATTGTTTATAACTTTTCTATGATTCATCATATTTATATGTTAAAAACTATCACAATTTTTGCAAACTCTTAAATATAATATATACTTTAATTATCAATATTTTCAAAAATATTCAAACTAATGTACATTATTAAATCTTATTTATGAAATATTTTTTATAAAACCATGGGACTGCTTCCCATTCGCCACGTTCTGCGACTCCCTAGAGGCTCCGCCTCCGCTTGCTCTAATTAAGTATTAACAATTTTTCAATGAAAAACGAAATAAAGATATTTTTTATTGAAATTTATTTTTTGATTTTAAACTAAACCATGAAAATAGTGCAACTGAAAAGAAAACATATTGTAAGTTATTTTAAACTTGTACTAAAAATTCTGTGAATACAATATTTGTAATTGATTTGTGTTCTTCTATACACTGAAAGTTAATACCTTACTTAAAGGTACATCTGGAGAGACAAACATACAACTGGCCGTACCCGAATACTGTTTCATAGAAATCAACGATCAACAGGATTCGTGAAACATCGGAAATTATCGGGAATTGATTTTTTTTAGGCAACTTTTAATATGATGCTGAGCTTCTTTCTCTTAAGTTTACTTAGTTTTTGGGGTCGAATTTTAAATTAATATTTAGTTTTCTTTCATTTAATTTAAGAATAATATACAATCCAACTCAATAATAGCAAACACTTTAAGCTTGTCTATATTTGCTTTTTGTAACTCTTACTCATAATATTAATGGCGCCAAAGTACTATATATTTTTTTATTATTTCTTATATTATAATATGATATAAAGTTTGTATATATATATATATATATATATATATATATATATATATATATATATATTTACATACATACATATATATATATATATATATATATATATAGATTAATATAAAACTTTGTCCATGCATAGTTTAGTAATTTTACATCATTTAAAATTGAGACTCTCTCATCGAGTCCTTAACCTCTTTTGTTTAACAGATATAGTACAACAGATCATTTATAAAAATGATTTATAAAAAAAAATTCTGTACATGTAAATCCATCGGCTATTAAATTAAAATTGCGTTGAGAATGAGAAATGTTTGAATTATAATTGATAAACTTTGTATTTTGTGTATGATCAAAGCAGTTAACTTTTATCAGTGTTAAAATAAAATATTTGCTTTCAATCAGATACAACAATTAATTAAAAACGTGATAAGGAACCAGATTTGTTTTTTTATTATATCAATCAAATGAGCTTTTTATAAATATAAGCGTTTGTTTAGATAGATAAACTCGAAACAAATTCATAGAAAATTTTCTCACTATAATCAAGAACAAGTTATAACCGTGTTCATTGTAACCATATATATATATATATATATATATAATTATATATATATATATATATATATATAATTATATTATATGTGTGTGAATTTGTGCATGCATGTGTCACAAATATGTATGCAGTCATTCTGTGTATGTGCAGAGAGAATGAATTAAATAATGAAATAAAATACATAATATAAATATAAAAATAATATTGAAATAAAATTTATAAAAGACTTTCTGTTTTAATTATTTAAAAGAAATTATTATGTTCAATAAACAGTTGTCTCCACTGAAAACAAATCATTATTATTAAGATCAATTTCTCAGAGATATTTGATTTATTCGTGACTTCATTCAACTATTAGATTATTTGTAAATTATAACAAAAATATGTCTATAACAAAAGTACATTGTACATATTTCTGTAAACCATATATTACAAATTTATACACAGAATCGTGTATATATATATATAGATAAGCTGTATTTAAAGAACTCTATACAAAAAGAACGTATCAGTGAACATTGAACTCACTTTTCTGTCTACTTTTTCGGTAAACAATAATTTTAACGTGACAAGAACTGATACGCAGACATTTTCGTATATTACATAGTGTTTATAATTACTTCACGTTCATAAAAGATAATATTTGTAGGTGACAGGATTTTTGTGTTCACTAAAAGCTATTATATGTTCTTTGTTGACGAAGCGTTCAGTTATTTGAGTGATTCATATTAAATGTATACACAAAAAAGTATTTTCCTCTTACGGAAAATAACCTTTTAAATCCTTTACAATATATATATATATATATATATATATATATATATATATATAAACTGTTTGAAGATTGAAAAGATGATATAGATTTTATCTAATGTATTATAAAGAATTTCATACAATATGTACATACATATATGTATGAACATATTGTATGACACTAGTAAAATATATTGACGATATTTTCAGTTCACAAAATTCTTTTACTTATTGAATAATACATACATCATGTAGATACACGAAACCTGTTTAGATCATAATAAAAATGAGTAAATATTAGTATTTTCATAAAAATATAAAATTAGATCCTACATTTTATATTAAAAATAAGACAGTTATTTATACTATTAGCTTAAAATTAATTTAAAATTGGTTTTTACATTCAATTATTATATTTAGAGTAGAATTAAAATTTATTTATATACAATAAAAGAACATATTTTATATAATTGTACTTAAAGAGAACATTTTAATTGAATAAATAAAATAAAATTAAAACTTAAAGTTTCAAAATTTACAAGTCTATATTACATTTCCATAAAAATACAGGTCATTGAATTGGTTTCATAGATCTGAATATGTTAATACATACATTCGATTTTTTTGTATTTTAGTCTTCCTAAATCAATTTTAAATTTTGTATCACATATATCAAAAACTAATAATTGTAATCAGCAACGTGCTTTAAAACTGGAAGTGTTCATTCATTAATGTCTATAAACTTTATAAAAAAAAAAACAATCGTAATTAATAGATTTGTAATATTTGTTTTGAAATTTTATATTTTTAATATTATCAACATAAAAAAAATGTTTGTATTACATTTTGTATAATAATTACATTTTTGCGTACACCGTAGAAAAGTCTTTCAGCCATGGGCACATGTTAATTGTCCATGGATGAAAACTGGTTTCAAGTTTTATATATATCTTGTATGTCTTTAGGATATATCTATATCTATATATATATATATATATATATATATATATATATATATATATATATATGTATCTGTATATATATATATATATATATTCTTTTCTACTTTATTACATGGTTTTGGACTAATGACTTTTTAATTATTATCAGTAACGTTAGTTTAACTGGAAATAAAGGGATCTTAAAAAACACATCAGAGTTAACAAACTTGAAATTAATTTTCAGCATAAAACATGTTTTTTTCTGATATACATTTCATAATTATTGCATTGATTATTTTTTTTTCTAATTTTTTAAGTACTGTGTGAGGTTTGTTCTAAAGATCCTGCTCTGTGTTTAAGTTTATCAGATTCATTGTTACACTTTCTATTTTTAATTATAATTTATTCATTAAAAATTATCTAGGATGCTCGACTAATAAAAAACTCTATTGCATAGTTTTTTTTGTTCATTCTTAATGTCAAATGAATATAAATTGAAGTAATTATTGTTGTCTGTTGTTAAAATACACAAAAGACCTTCAGTTATTTTTAAATCTTTCTTATTTCGGACAGAGACGATAACGATGTTCGAAGATTTCGAATAACCAACTGAGTTCAATTTACCACTAAATATCTTTCAAATAATACAGATTTACTTTAACCATCTAATGCATATCTTTTTATATTTTGTTCGAAACGAACATTAAAAAACTATGTTTAGAAATAGAGAAATTAAAAAGATTTTTTAATCATTGATTTTTATTTCTTGTTTTCTTTTAATAAACATATGTGCACTACAAGTTATTTGTAGCCTTATATGTATATATATACTCGTATATATATATATATGATATAAGATTAAAATATTATCAGCCATTTATATTATCTTTTAATCCAATTGTGACTGTTTTTTAAATTTTCCATAAATTGTTTTTTTGAACTATCAGTCTTATGTTGGTAGGTTTTTATTTTGAATATTTTAAAAATTTTGCATAACTTCAAGTACCTAATGCTTTTCGAGAAAATTATTGGTTTGCAAATACATGAAATTATTAGCAAACTTATTAAAATCAAAGCCTTTATTTATTTATTTTTTAAAAAAAGGGCTTGAAGTTTATCATATACTTTATTAAATGAAAGAGTACATTGAAATATGACTTTGAGCTATAATTGATTGACCTTATATTAACAATTTTAGTTTTCAAATGATACCGTAACCTAACCAAAGCATCATAGATTTCACAACATCTACGTTATTTTTGTCATTTCTATTCAGTCGGGCCCCATGAAATTGGCAATTACCGGACAATATCAAATAGTTTGCGTTAATTTCAGCACCTTACTAATAAAACAACATATTTATATTAATAAATGTTTACTAAGTAATATATTTATGTGTAAAGAAATTGTTTATTACCGATTATAATTTATAATTGTATATCTTTTAAAACATTTTCCAACGTGCGGTTAATACTTTATCTCGCATGTTTCTCATATATAACAAGAATCTTTTCATTCACCTTACATTTTACGATCAAAATATACTTCACAATAATTATATTTTCCTTGTGGTTACCAAATAATTAAATCCACTTAACTACTGTTCTCGATCAGACGACGAAAGACAGCACTATCTTATTTTAACTCTTTACAAATTATAAAACATGCACAGAACGAAAATAATTCTCCATAAAGTATATACAATGTTTATATATATATATATATATATATATATAACATCTTATAGAAGACATATTAAAAAAATAAAACTAAAAATTATTAAAACAGTAAAACAGTAAATAAATAATATCAACATTACATATTATAATATTTACACTTGAGCCTCTTAATTAATATGAAAATAATATTGATTTAAATGGTTTTAATATACTGCAGTATGTCACAAATTGTAAATATGTGAACACGCATTTTCGTAGCATATGTACACAAACTCGTATGTATATTTATTTTTTATGTACATATAAAAAAAAATATGTAACGATGTCGTTGAAGAGAATTACAAACATTGTATGCGTAAAATCAATATATCGGGAAAATGACGATATTGTCAATTAAAATTAATAATATAGCAAAAACACATGTTAATGTGTTTGTTTGGTTACTCATTTTCATGAGCTTAAAGGCATACATATGCATTCACATGTACACAAGCACACACACATACACACACACACACACACATATATATATATATATTTATTTTTCACAACCTACAGAGGAACTTTTATTCTTTTTCTTATTTCGTAAGAAAATACTAACTATCTTATATATAAATCAATAAATATCTGGAATAATAAGGTCTTGATATATGTAAAAATCTTACAATGTCATTCAAATACTTTGAATTAAACTTGCATGTTTTATCTTTTATAGTTATTAAATAATATGGTAAATTTATGAATAAATATATTAATATCAATAGTTGAATATAGATTGAAAGATAATGTTTAAATAATTGACTCTTTAAACTTACCAAAACAGTTCCGATATTGTGACTAAATACACTGTTATAAATGAATTCTTCTGTCATCCCACAAATCAAAAAAAAATATTATCGGTCAAAAATAATCAATAAATTATTATTGGTTATTTTCAATTGTCGCTATATGCATTTAGATGGCAATATAATCATTCTTAAAGCACCAAGATACAGAAAAATCTGCCAAGTTTGAAATCTTTCTGTATCTTGGCGTTTAGTTGAAATTCGTAGTGACAATCGAATCGAACATGATCAACAATAATTTATTGAATATTTCTTATCGAAAATTTTGGTGTAGCTCATTAGGTAAAAAAAGAATTCAATTTTAAACTTGCTTGATTTTGTTAAAGAGAACTTTTACAGCAATGTATATGTAAAAGAAATTTATATATATATATATATATATATATATATATATAGTCTTCAATTTTTTAACAGTTATCAAGTTCATATTTTAATAAGAGTTAAAATACTTCATTTCTTCTTATAAAAATAATATTGAATTGTTTATTTGTTTAAATAAAAAACTTAGAACATTTTTATTAAAAAGGAAATTTAACTATTAATGTAGTCATAATTGTATGTTTTTGTACCTGTTACCCTATTAATGCGTTGTCCTAAGTGTATTCGTCTTTTTGGATCATCTGAGTGTCAGTTCTCCAGTACTATTTTCAGCACGTTTTTTTTCTTAAGGTACATATTAAAAACTGATTTTAAATCTAATTTATGTTGTTTTATACATGTTTTAATAAATCAATAATACAACTATTTGCCACGCGCCATTTAAAATTTCTTATATTTGTTTACAAATATAACCGAACATAATCAGATTTAAAATCAATCTACCTGAAGATACCGCACTTGCAGCAACTAGTAGTAGAAGACTTATACTCAGACGAGTCAAAATTATGACGGAATCAGGACAATATTAGCATACTCGAAAACAAACCATTAATTGTTAATTGATAATTACATATTAGGTTGATAGGAAAATAATTCATATTTTTTTTGAATTCTAACCTTATTTTGTTCAGTAAAACTGTTATTTTGTCGTGTTCATGTTACTATCATTTTAAAGTGCATTATTTGGTCTGTATTTTGATAGTATCTACTTTGATTTTATTTTTAATTTTGCTTCGAACTGGGCTATTGAATTAAAGTTGGAAAAGAAGTAAATGAGAGGAAGTTTTTGTACGAGTTCAAAACGGGAGGTAAATCATCAGAAACTGCTCGTAAACTAAACGATGCTTTTGGTGTGGATACTGTTAAGAAACGTATGGTGTAATGATGGTTCCAAGATGTTCATCATGGAGACGAAAGCCTTGAATATGAAGAAGGTCGAGAGAGTTCCTACTCAGTTCATCACAACCAGTTGAATGCTTTAGTTGAATCAGAACCACACACAACAATTCGAGAGCTTGCACAAAATTCGGGCTCTAGCCATTCAACAGTTATGGACCACTCAAAACAGCTAGGAAAATCAAAAAAGATAAAAATGTATCTGAATTTGAAGTTCGTAAACCGCAATTATTTTTCTACCGACTTAATATTTATAAAACTTTGTACTTTTCATATAGTCCATTTTGTTTCTTTCGTATATCATAACTTCACTAAAAATATTTTTTTTAAAGTTATTACCTTATAATTCATTACTCGACAAAACATTAATACAGTTTTAATTTACTTAGTATATATTGTGTGTGTGTGTGTGGGTGTGTGTGTATATGTATATAATGTATTTTCCATGTTCTATCGATTTTAACATCGAAAACTCAATATTTTTTGTGTATTCTTATTTCTATTCTATAAAAGTGACTTTAATGAAATAACCCGAAATATGCATAGAGTATCTAATATCCAGTGAAATAATCGGTAAAAACTCATTTTTTTTCTCTTAAAATAGCTATACCTTAGACATATTTTCTATGTTCTATTTTTTTAACATTGAAAAATCGGTATTTTTCGTGTATTCTTGCTTCTATTTCATAAATTATATATATATATGTACATATATATATATATATATATATATATATATATATATATATATATATATATTATAGTAGAATAATAATTTCATTTTAAAAAATATTCGATTTTTATAAAATATTAATATATTGTACAAATAAAGAAAACAAATCTATTGTGTCTATAATGAAAAAGTGTTCGATATAGGACGATAATTTTCAATTTTACAAACTATTAACCTTTTGTATCCAACACAGAAGCGTTACATTAAAACGAACCTTCACAGTTCCTTCGAATTTGACATCAGAATGAAATATCTAGAGAGAGTGTATTTTTTTTTTGCGTTCAACTTCATTACGTCCTGTACGTCAATTTATGGAACTATAGAATACTGTATAAATTTAAACATGTCATTTCCAAATACCACGAGATGTAACTTTGAAAATATTTCATAAATAACGCTTTATCCGAAATACGTATTTTATAGTATGAAATATAGCTTTAATCTGAATTAAACAGACTGAATATATATGAAAATATTAGATGCCGTTTTTGTGCCGAAGGGCAGCATTTCTGACAGATTATAAATGTTGCACAAGTATAATGTATATAAATACCGTAACAAAGAAAACAGAATATTTTAAACATTATTTAGTACGTTTTTTTGCCTTGTTATTGTGTAATTTATTATATAATTTCATTATTTATCGTTCTATATTTACTGCACAGTAAAGATGCCACATAGAAGATAATTGAAGTATTATCTCTTTGTTTACAAAGAAATAATTATCGTTTATTATAATATGTTAATTTGTTGGATATTTTGTACATTACATCAAACATTTATACTGTTTAATAAATTTATTTTATTTAATTTAATTAAACATTATATATATATATATATATGTAAAAGTTCGTATACAATTCAATGGGTGGTGTTAAGAGTACCACATGAGAACACACATGATTTGCAATCGTGGTATATACTATTTGAACGTCACAGCTGTCATTTAAGAATCAGACACATTTGTTTCGATTCGATTTGTGTGTAAGAAATTTTTTTGACAATGGACAACGAAAAGATACACTTTCGTCTCATTATTTTAAAGAGTTTCGGAATGGAGTAACCGTTGGCGTGGAACCGAAAAATATTCAGGAGGTTTATTAAGACCATGCGCCATCACTTTCACTGTGAAGAAATGGTTTGCTAAATTTCAACTTGGTGCTTTTAACCCCGAAGATCAACTCTACTCTGGATGGCGAGTTGACAATAACTCACAAATTTCGACAGAAGAGATTGCCGAGACACTCAAGAAGCTGCTGTTCTCATTGAAGCTCGATACGTGGTTGTCTAAAAAAAGAAACAAGTTTGATCGAATCTCTTCGGCGGTTCCTTTGCTTAGATACCTCAACAGATAACGTTTTATGGTTCGATTGGTGACTGGCGATGATGAATGGATCCTATATGACAACGTTCGACGCAGATGAATGTGTAAACAAGCGAATGAAGGGGCAAAACCAGTCTACAAACTGGCTTGCATTCCATAAAGGTGTTGCTGTATGTTTGGTGGAATTGCCAAGGTGTTGTTTATTTTGAGTTGTTCTTACGGGGCGAAACGATTGCTGAGGAAAACTACTATCAACAACTAACTAAACTGAATGCATCATTTAAAGAAAATCGTCCGATTTTGGCCAATCTCAAGGGGATCATCTTCCACCACGACAATGCAAAACCTCATACAGTGAAAATAACTCAACAAAAACTGAAGCAGTTGAAATGAGAAATCAAGTCTTATCCACCGTATGTTCTGGATATTTCACCTTCGGATTGTCATTTATTCCGGTCGCTGCAGAACAGTTTAATTGATAAAAAAATTGACACCGTGGAGGAGGTCAAAAACCACCTCACCGCCTTTTTTGCCGAAAAGCCGCGCTGCTTTTACAAACGAGAAATCCAGCATCTGTCTGAGCGTTGAAAAATGACTACAGAAAACGATAGTGAATACGTAATTAACTAATAAAAGGGTTTTCTGCGAAAAATAATTTCCTGAGTTTCAATTTCAAATCGTAAATGAACGTTTTCACTGATCCAATATATATATATATATATATATATATATATATATATATATATATATATATATATATATATATATATATATATATATATATATAATGATAATAACAGAATGATTTAACAAAATTCGCTTTTCTCTCTAAAAGCTTCAACTGAAAAAAATTGTGTTAAAATCATTTTTTTAAAAATGTTTAAATGAAAAAAGAAAGAAAATAAAATTGAAAATTTTCTATCAAATACTACTATATTTTTCAATATAACAGTCTTTTAATGTAAAACGCTTCTTCAACACATACTAGTTTCTTTTCTTTCTATTAGTGATGAAATATTAGTGTCTGTAACTTTTGACTTTATTTCGTTGTTGTTTTTATAACTATTCTCAGAAATGAATTAGTAGTTCAAAGTATAAAATATTTTTTATCCAAATATTATATGATTACTCATTATCTACTTTGACGTTTTGATGTATTCAATGGTAATTCAATCTACTTCAGAACGCAGGAATAGAAAACTGAAAATGATCGCTATGCTAATTATCTTTTATATTCCATTTCGTGTTTAATAATAAATGAAAATTAGATAATATAATTATGGCACAATAGACAATGTGAAACATTTAATTTAATAAATATCTGAAAATTTTCTTATGAAAATTACTTGAAAAAAAATGTTAAATGTGTAAAAAGTTTTGATTATAATAAAAAATAAATCCACATAAAAGACAACTTTCAAAGTAAATGTGCTTTTTTATGATCTTTTTAAAACATTAACTTAACATGTATTATAAAAAAAACTTCAGCCAGTCATATAAAATACTTATCACTCTCACTGAAACTTTTAACCAACTCAAATCTAAAACTATTTTTTTTTTGATTTAAATATAAATTTATATGCAATTAAGAATGATTTTTCAACGATACAGTCAAATAAATAATTCCTTAAGCCATAACAGGGTCAAAGATAAAGGCATCGACAAAACAATAAAACATCTGACTTCACACAGCGCGACTTTGTCAACCATAAAACTGTGAAAGAATAATTTACCATCTCTACTTATCTATGATTATAGTTACAAATTTGTTTATTGCTACGGATAAAATATCTTTTCTCATTTTTATCATAAATTAACGTCGACTCTTTGCCTATTATTTTTTTTGTAATTTTTACTTTCATCAGTTGGCACCATTGAGTTGTGGCAGGACTTTAAAAAATTCAAAGGATTAAAATTTCTGTCTCTATTACTGCTGTTTGTGAAAACTTTTAGTATTTTATCTTTAATAAAAAAAATACCCCTACTTTTTCCGTTACCTGTCTCTTCTCTCTGCTTTGGCTCTTTTATAAACCTTAATATTGGAAAAAAAATACCAGAAATAAAGTAAATACTCAAATTCAGAGAAACTAAATTAAAACTTACTGAAATTTGTATGATTTCTTAAGGAACTATGTATTTGCTTTATATAAAAATTAATCAGTATAAAGTATAACTTTTTGTTTAATAATTACTTTGAAAACGTGTGCAAAAATAAATAATACATTTCTATATTTAAATTTAGAGTTTTATCTAAATAGTTAAATTGTTTATGACTTACTATTTTCCAAGGTTGTGTTCAGTCGAGTGAGCACTCGTTTTAAATGCTCATTTAATCAGATCTGACCACTCAGTTTCGGATGAATGGCTCTATACTCACTTTCTAATTAGATATTTAGTTTATTTCGGTATCACAAAATTAATTAATATGTTTTCTAGATTCACATATTGACAAATTCGGTTACGTGAAATCCTATTCTAAAGTGTCATAGTCATCTTCAGTTGTAAATAAAAAAGAATAGTACTGCAAAAATATATTTAAATAATATGACAAAAACAGGTTTTATTAAAATAGATTTTGAATATATTATATAATTTCGTTGATTACTTATCTACAATTTTTATTTTTAATAAGCTCAAACATTCTATCAAATCATCTTTCCTTTTTTTAACTTGAAAAATTCTCTGACAAACATTTTAACTTATTTAAAGAAAATGTATTTTTATTACTACTGAAAAAAGCTCCGATAATATCTAAATAAATGGTAATATGATGATGTAAAGTCAAGATAGTATGTTAGATGATTGAATATTTTACCTGCTAGACGTAGGTAATATTTTCCAAGTCTTCATTTTCACATATATCTTTTTCATAGTGAAAAATAATTCTCTTTCTGTAGAATAGTACTGGATGATTTTTACAGAGAGACATATTTAACTTATCCAGTTGAATGCAATACCAATGAAGGTCTATTTTTCATTGCATTGTAAGAATTCATAATTCACAATTTTCTAATCCTTTTTTTAATTTTCTAATCCCATAAGCAACATAATATAATCTTTTTTGCTGTATGTTCGATTTGAATACCGTTATTGTTTAATAATAAACTTTTTTCTTAATATCTCTTTACAAAATTCACTTTTTATCTCCAGGAATAAAACGATCTAAAAACGTTTCCATTAATTAGTGACTTCAATAAAACAGACATTCTTACAGGATGCATTAAAAAATTTTGTAGAGTTGATATTTTACCCAGAAGTTAAATTTTGAGGTAAATTCAAGTAGCTTAATATGATTTAGTGAATTGATTTGATGAATTAAGTTTTCCTCCTACTTCTGTATTTGTATAAAATGGTAATTTATCTTTATTATTATTAGTAATTTTATGAAAATATTCGTTAAGTATGTCTTAACAATTATTAATTTTTAAATTATTCTTAAATGCTAATAAATTACTATTTTATTAAAAATAACTAATATTTAAAAGTCAACAAAAACTAGCTTTGTGTAGAAATTGAGTAGAGATTCCATTAAGAGCGATAATAATTTGATAAAAAGATTAATTGCATTTTTTCACTATTATAAAGTGATAAAGTTTTTAAAAGGTAAAAATAGCCCATTCTTTTAGTAATTACCTTTTACATACACATTTTGATTTTTCATTATAATACATTTTTTTGCCATGCACTTTTCTGAAATGTAATTATTATTCCCAATTAGTCAAAGATAAATTATCAAAACTACTTCATTTTTTCTATAATGCTAAAATTATATCTTCTGATTTTAATTTTTTTGTGATTTCATATCATTGGATTCGAAAAATTAGTCTTCCTGATAGGTCCTGTAAACGGAAATTATTAGAAAAAACCGTTGTATACTGTTTTTAATTGTCTATCTTCTTTAACACATTGGAGCCGGAAAGAGGAAAAGGATGCTAAATTTTTAACAAATATTTTTTGATTAATTAGACATTCTTTTATCGTAAACAAAATAAAAATTGAAAATTTGTCAGCTACAAGAAAAAATATGTTAATTCAGATTATCCATTAAAAATTTCACATCTATCTAAAATATCGTGGAAGATCGTTAATAATATTCAGGAAAACATATATCTCTTGGTTGGAAGCATAAAATTAGAAGCGGAAAAAATGATTGCAATTGAAAATTTGCAGAAATAACATTGCTGTTGAGTGTGAAAAATTTAGAAACAATCAAGTGTACACAAAACGGTTTCACATCTGTCACATCTTATACCTGGACTTCGATCTCTTCCATTTGCTTTACAAACTACATACTGTGCTCGTTGATTATGACCTGACGGTATTCTCTCCGAAAAATGAGACGTCGATCGGTGTTGATTTGGACTTCTCGTAGAAGATGTATTTAGAGCAACTTTTTGAACAATATGTGAAGCAAATATGAGTCTGAAATCAGCAAGACTCATTCTTTTACGATTTACATGACAGTAAATAACGTATGCGCTGTAGATTGTAAGATCGAAAATATGAAAGAAAAAATTTTTTGCGCCATTAGACTGTTTTTATTATCATTTTTTTTGACAGAAAATCAATTTTTTGACAGGAGAAAACTAACTTACCATTGAATAAAAAAATATCGCTGCACACAGAATTTTATTTTTTTTGCGATGCATTTGAAAAACGCAGTTTCTAAATTTTTTATAAGCTTTCTTCGAATGATAAACTTTTCGAAAAAAAATATTATTCAACCCAATTCTGAAGTTCACAACTTTTATATCTTTTCAAATGAAAAAAACACGATTTTTGATGACCGTGATTTTTCTAATGAAAGAATGAGTTATAAATTTAGTCTCATCAGAAAGAGATAAGTGACCTTTAAATATATCATCCAAAAGATATCGCTCTAAAACCATAGATTCTTTGAAAAACATAAATAGATTCCTAGATCCACGCTCGATTAACAGGATTAACAGCATTTTCTCGAAACATTTTGTTTGAGTGAATGTTGTAACGTTATCTGTTAGAAATTAATAAAATTTATAATATTATACAAGCACTATCTCTAAAAATATTTGCCTATTTGAAATATTAAAAACTCTGAAAAAGGATTATAAAACACTCACGTATAAAAATGATCATAAAAATGATAGATAAAAAAGAATATGAGTAGATCATAGAGTAATACTATTACTTTGGAAGAATTTGCAAACTGAAACTTAGAGAAACGTGCGACAGAAATTTTTATCTTGTACAAACCATTCTTCAGCAGATATTACACTCTAATTTTCTTTATACTTAAGCATCATTCTTTTGTACAATATGAAGGTTGACTACATATATATATATATATATATATATATATATATATATATATATATATATGTTTTTATTTGTTGTCACGTACGCCATAACCGAAATCTATCCAATTTTCATCTCAGTTCAACAAAATACAAGCATATTCAGGTTATAATTAAATGTTTAGGCCCACCATTGATCTTTTTCGGCTAAGTTGTTCTTTATAGGATTAAATCGATTCACTTTTTCTGTATATACTCTATTTATTTTATACTTAACTTATGATATAGATAAGATATAGAAATATCTGTATATACAACTTATAAAATTATACTTTACATCATAAAAAAGTAATATTTCAGTTTACATGATATAATAAATATATATATATATATATATATATATATATATATATATATATATATATTGTAGTAGTCAAATAATTTCGATATTTAATTAATATAAGAATTTAATTGAAACTTCTTGAATAATAGTTAAATAAATGACATGAATAATTAAGAAAAATAAATGTTTTAGAATAAAACTTCATCTCTCTTGGAATTCTAAATTAGTATAAGTAAATAAAGCACTAATATAAATTGTATTAGTTCAATACTAAAAGACGAACGTTGTTATATGCTAGTAAAATTAATTGTATTTCTCAAAAGTTCCACAAGCAGGTAACGGATTTATAATTTTATGTACGTCGAGATTTTCATCAGAAATGAAATTTCATTTCAAGTTGAAATATATTAATCTCCTTTGCATATATTTCACAGCGATTGTCTGGAAATACATTATATATACACCTACATATTGTAAATTATGTGTCATGTATGTAAAACTTGTTCGTTTTATTTTCAATGAAACATGTGTTCGGTAGGTATTTTATGATGTGAGATTATTTTCAACCTTGAAATATAAATCACGTCAACAAAGTTCATTAGAATAGAAATATTTTCTATCAGAGAATCGTTTGAAAAGTAATAATTTAGATGGAATATAAACAAATGTTAAATGCATCAGTTAATAGTAAACATACTCATTATATTTGTGTTTTTTTTTTACTTATTATATTTCATTTTCTCTTAATATTATTATTTATTAATTAATCAGGACTTAAACAATTAATTTCTTATTAGATTATTAATAACTAATTTATATCTAGGTTGTAATTTTAATACAATTTTGTACTTTTTTTATTTTATAAGTATTTATCTGATTATGAATATGACTTTATATTTTTTGTCTTTTTATTAGATCGTTAGAAAAATAATTGCGGTTTATGACCTTCAAATTTATATACATCTTTCTCTCTTTTGATTTCTCTAGCTATTTTAAATGATCATGAACTTTCTGATTACTAATTCCCAACTTTTGTGCAAGCTCTCGAACTGTTGTGTGTGGTTATGATTCAACTAACGCGTTCAGTTGATCATTATGAACTGAAGAAGGATACCCACAACCGTCTTCATCTTCAAGGTTCTCGTCCCCAGCACAAAATGTTTAAAACCACTATTGTACCGTACATTCGTTAACAGTACTCACAACAAAATCATAGTTTAGTTTACGAGTAGTTTCTGCTGCTTTACCACCCGTTTTCAACTCATACAAAAAATTACTCTTATTTATTTTTTTCTATCTTTAATTCAATAGTCCAATTTGAAGTAAAATTAATAATAAAACTAAAGTCGATGTTACCACAATACAGACTAAAAATGATATTTAAAATAATATTAACAGGAATACGATGAAATGATACTTTCATTGAAAAAAATAAGGTTAGAATTCACAAAACAAAAATCGAAATTATTTTCCTACCAACCTCTAATATTATTTTTTTTATTGTGTCTTTAAAGGAACTTGTATTTTTAAGCACTTTGTATTAAAATAAAATAGGCTTTTTAGGTTTTGATACTTCCCTATTTTTAATTTTTTTTGAACAAGGTGTTTTCGATCTGCTAAGAAATATATTCATATTTTTTTGTAATAGGAGCGCTCGAAAAAAATATCTTCTGAGTTTTCTATTTTTAATATATTACAGTTTTGCATTCTTTTTAAATATAAATTTCACATTCGATCCCTTTTGTGTTAAGAAATAATATTGAATCATTTGTTAATCTGAGTTGTAAAGCTGTTCTTTTACATTTGGTTGATGTATTGATTAATTTTAAACATTATTCCACTCCACAATTTATTTTAATTTCTGTATAATTTTTGAATAGGAATTGTTTAGTCTATGCCAGATTTATTTGTTTTCTCTTTGAATTTCTCTATTAAGCTTGAATATTTTTTAGCTCTATTATAAATTGATCAACTGATATATTCTAGATGTCTATTTTTAGAAAGCTTCTTACTTTTGTGTAATTCAGTTATATTTTTCTATATGTAATTTTTTCCGTCTAGTTATTTCAATTCCTCGAAGCATTTTGGTGTACCTGTGTTTTTTTTTATAATTTGGATAGTCTCATCCAGTGTTTCATTATTATTTTGTATACCTAGAGATTTAAATTGTGTTGTCATGTTTCTTCTCGAATCATATATCAAGGTATGTCTAGGACGGTAAACTTTTTTGAAAAAACATCGTTGAGATTTTTCAATTTATTTTCTACATCTCAGTCCTTATATAGCTACATAATACAATCAGTTCGAGTGAGTTATAAATGACTATATTTTGATGATTGTTTCCCAATGCCGTTTTTCATTTTTTGA
This sequence comes from Acanthacorydalis orientalis, assembly GCA_034766995.1. Lineage (NCBI taxonomy): Eukaryota > Metazoa > Arthropoda > Insecta > Megaloptera > Corydalidae > Acanthacorydalis > Acanthacorydalis orientalis. Next base: position 13,621,292 of record CM068316.1, on the reverse strand, counting down.
TACATTCCATAAACTATCATTGAAATGTTTACTTTAGTTTTCATGTGTTTGTGCATTTCGATGAACAATCCTTTTATTGCAATTAGAATTTGCAAATATTTATATTTATTCACAAACTCTATTTTTTATAATTATATTTGAATTTTGTATTCTTTTTGATTTTGGTGCCTATTTAATTATTAACTCCTTGATATACGAATTAATTGAAATTCGAAAAATACTATTTATTTTCCAGCTTAACATTAGTGTAAGCTTAGCAAAGAAACGAATATTTATACATTGCTAAATATTATAAATCAATACTAATAACCAAAATTAATAAAAAATAATTAAATAGCAAATTAAGTTTGCGAGGCATGGTTTTTGAAAATATTAGGGTCTCTAATATAGCTCTTTTTGGTCAGTACGCATCTATTTTAGATTTTTTACTTGCAAAATTATGATACATAACGAAAATATGCTTTCATTTCATCATTTGTGATTGGAAACCACTGCTAGTTCTATTTCGAATTCCGGTCATTAATTTTTGATTTGCGTATCTACTTGTTTCTACGATTATCATTTCAAAAAAATCACCACTTAGCACTTGCTTCAAAACACAAAGAGGCGTACAATTTAGTCCACTGAATATATATATATATATATATATATATATATATATGTATATATATATATATATATATATAATTATTTATTTCTAATATTTGCTTTGTATAAGAAATACATGACGTATCAGAGACATCTTTGTATATCAAGGGGTTAATATTTTGGTTTCATCTGCATTAAATTTTAACTTATTTTTATGATTATATTTTTGAATATATTTTTTAAAGTAATGTCATATGCTGTGTTCCTTTCTGCATTATATATATATATATATATATATATATATATATATATGTATGTATGTATGTATATTTAAAATCAAATTAATGATTATTAATAATTATTTCAATTTTTATTGTATTTTTTCTTAAAAAATATAAGGAATAACCGTTTTACAAAAAATACAAGAGAAAGGTTTGATTTGTAATTTTACTAATTATTACAACATAATGATTAAATTTTAAAACATTGAAAATATCGAATGTTCGACGAACGTTTCAGAATTTGTTAATAAATACAAAAATGTGCGCTTCATTTTTTTACATAATTACAAAACGAGTTCAAAGCATAATGTTACTTCTAAGTACAACAAAAAAGTAATTTAGAAAATCATGCAAACTGAAATTTCATAACTTTGAACAAACTTGACCGAAAACTTCAAATATGAGCGAAAAAAGAGTCGGTAACTTTATATAAGATTGCATAAAAAATTTCGTTCGTAAACTTAAAACAAGTAGACAACTTTTACAAATTTAAGTTAAATTGTGATGTGAGCATATTTTCGCTACGATCTTGTATATTTTAAATAAAATTTGACAGTTCATTGATTTCAATTTTATTACATTATTTATATATATATTATACCCGGATAATTTACTTCCAAGAATCGTTCCATATATAAATCTCTATCAAATAAAACAGACTTCGCTGTAGTCCACTCATTAGCACGTCTGGCCGATAATCAATAAACCGAGAGTTCTCATTAAATTGCTCTTTATTACTTAACTCTACACCGCAAACGTTTCGTTTTTTGTAATTATGAAACATTTAGAGTGAACTTGTAATTAATCTAACACAAATTAATAAGTGAATTATTAAATAATATCTATATTTTATTTTACATATAGCCATATTTTTGAGAACGTCTCAATACTTCAATTTTAAAAAAACACGATTTTTAGCTTATAATTTTCTACATCATAGAAATAAGATATTTACCTATTTTATGTTTATCTCTTTTATATGTGTGGCATTCATAATTCGTAAACGAAGATACATGACATGAATTTTTTTGTGCTTGAAAAAACTTTAATTTATTAATCGTTACATAGGTCAATAGTCGAAAAATTTAATGATGAATGTAGAAATTTTAACCAGTAAATAAATTCAATTAAAAGTGTTCAATGAAAAAATTAAAATATATCAAATCATTTGAATAAAGTTAAGTTTTTTGTTATATTTATTCATAAATATAACTCGTTTGTTCTTTAAACAAAATAATCTAATTTCTTCTCCATGCTTGAAATTTCCTGAATTTATATACATTTTTTATTTTATCCCAAATGGTACATTTTTAGATTTCTGAATACTTAATTTTACTCTTCTAACTTACACTAGTTCAGTTTCATAGAGCATCATGAGAAAAATGTGTGTTTTTAATACTTCATACGATAGACTATTTTCAAAATTATTCAAACATCATTAAAAAAATGGGTTACAACAAAAAATATTCCAGTTTTATGAAATGAAGGAAGTTATAGATAACAGTATTCACTTACATTTTATAATTATAATCATGTCAAATTAATTTAGAATAATACTAGAGATTTCTTATTCTTCAACAACGATATTTTCTTTTTGTGTTGTTTTGAGAGTACGAAAATATTCATGGAAAATTGGCGGAATGTACGGTAACAGTTCCATTATATCCTTGTTTTTCCTTTATAAATAGTAAAATAATTGCATAGAGTCGAAATAATTGAATTTTTTCCTATATTTTCAGATTTCTTTTTTGGATAAAAGATCTTAAATCTGAAATATCATCTAAAGATGTTTCATAAAACATCTGATAAGGGGCATCTTTTAGAAAACTGATCCATTGTATTTTCAACCAGTAAATAGATTCTTCCTTACTATTTTTCGTTCTCTTTGTAATTGATTTCTCTAGAGACTTTGTTTTCCATTAACAATATAATTGTTAGTTTGAGAGCTTGAAGCAAAGAAGTTGGCTTACTAAGGGTTTATTTACCTTGAAAATAAATATAGTTTTATACAAAAATTAGATAGGTACATGAATTTTTCCACAAAAACAAAGTATACCGAAAAGTAAGTGATTTAGTCCACTATCAAAATAAACAAAAAGACAATTATGTTTACCTACCAACTTTGCAAAGTCATCACAATCAAAACAGTACATTTTTTAAATATTTTTTCTGTTCTTCTAGATTATTTAAATATAAATAATTGTAGTAAAAAATAATTCATAAAATCATTTTTTCAACTTTTGACTTAGTCTACTGTCATAATGGCACATATATTCATATCATACAATTATTGCCAATGATTTAAAAAAATAATACAAAGGATTCATTAAACAGCCTTATTAAATAATCATTTATGCTCTATTGTCATATTATTCACAAAATATCTTCCTAACTTACTGTAGTTGAGGATTATTAAGCTTAAATATATACTGTTTGTTAAACGAACTTATTTTTTCGATAAATAATTCACACAGTGTCTTATAAATAATTCACATAAACAGTGATGTATTAATTTATGTCAAACGACTCACACCCACTCACACCCAGAACATATCCACTGGATTAAATTATTTATACTTTTTTAAAAATTCATATTATATTATTTGCAATATAAAATATAAAATTCATATCATTCATTATATTATTTTCAAATTGGCTCGATAATAAAAATAATAATTTTTCAATATGTTTATTTTAACATAAAACTAAAAGGATCTCTAAATTAATTATAAAATTACTGAACTATGAACACAAGAATATATGTTTTTATATGAGCTCGTTTGTAATTCTTATCGCAAATTTGATCACAGATCAAATTGGTTTAAATGTATTATCTGATCTAATACTTTTATAGAATACTATATATATATATATATATATATATATATATATATATATATATATATATATATATATATGCACATAAAAAATTTAAATATCAAGTTGAACAAGTAAAAAGATCGATCACAAGAAAATATAATAAAAAAAAGTCCGTCATCCTTTTGTGTCCCGTACGAACTTTGTCGAAAATGTGACGAACTTTAGTAAAATGAACAGAATGTCACGTAGCTGATATAAATTTGTACCACATGACAAATTAAGAATACCGCGGCGGTGAGCAAATTAACGATTCACAAAGCGTCCGTGCGTGTGGAGCGTCGTAACCGTAGGGGGAACGAACCCTTAAACGTAATTATGAATGTAGTGTCATTGTTGAACTTACAGTCAAAGGCCGAAGACATACTTATTTGTCATGTCGAACGTTTGCACTGCTGCACTCCTTTTTTAACTAAACGTGTAATCGCCTTATCTGCTTTATGTACACTCTTTTAAAACTTCTCGTGTATGTTCCGTTTAAATTATTACACTTGATATTATTCTAACTGCTTCACACATTAGCGAAACATGAGCGTAATGTTAAACACATTCAATGGTTTTATTATATACGCTTTATACTCAACTTAAATGGAAATTTATATGGTCTTCTTGAAGCGAATATATGTCGCTTATGTATACATACAAATTACACATAGACATATATATATATATATATATATATATATATATATATATATATATATACAAATAATTGTAACAGATAGACTATTTAAGAAATACATTTTAAAAATAGGTTAATGTTATAAGTAATATTAAACACATTATAAACTTTTTTTGAATTGTGCATGTATCTCCATTTATAAATGATACAAAAATTCTTCATACATGTTAAATGAATATCTTCTCATATTAGACATGATTTTCATAGAATAATAATTTCTTTCTAAAAATTCCGAATATAAAATTAAAAGAAATACACATATGTTTTCCTTATTAAAATATCACAGTTGGAGTGTAAATAAGCAAAATAAACGAATGAACACACAATTTGAACTTTATAAATAATTAACAATCTTTATCAGAAGTTTGATAAAACTTTTAGTTGGTACATGTACGATAGATAAGAAAAAAATAAATCATGTTTAATGTGTTATAATATTTGATTAGTAATTACCTATTCTGATGATGTAGTTCTTATAGCGGAATCGGAAGAGACGTTACAGAGAATTGTCATAGAGTAGAATGAAGAGCTTAAAATAAAAGGAATGAAAATTTATACAAATAAATAATTATTATATTTTAAAATATATAAGATATAAAATTATTATAAATAAAAAAATATTTGTAAGTAAAGAAATTAATTGGAAGATTCTCTCTCTCTCTCTATCTGTCTAGTTTTATATATATATATATATATATATAGAAATATATATAGAAATATATATATATATATATATATATATATAAGCTGTTAAAAGTACATATTTTGTGTGTTTATAACAAAAAAATATGCTACTATTATGGTTTTGTAATTATATAATAAAATAATGAGAATAGGTGGAGATGAAGATCGAGACCTCCATTTAACATGCATTAATCAAACGCTAGAGGAGGTTGTGGAGTATGATTACCTACGAGTCAAAATTAGCAGGGATTGGAGGATCGATAAGAAAGTACTGAGTATGGTTAAGAAGACTAACAGAATTTACTACCAGCTTAGTCAAACAATGATAGGAAAGAAAGAGGTAAAGAAGAAGACCAAGTTGCAGGTGTATGAGTCAATATTCCTACCATCAATCTTATATGAAACAGAGATGTGGATAACATTTGGTAAGCACACAAGACCCATCACGGCAGCAAAAATGAAGTTCTTGCGAAGAGAGCAGGGAAAACAAGGAAATACTGTATAATAAATGAAAGGATTAGGGAAAACTTGGAGGTATGGGTCATAAAAGATATATTGAAGATACAGTTGAAGTGGTATGGGCATGCATGCAGATCAAATGAGGACAGTAAAGTTTAGAAGTAAGGACCAAAGGAAGGAGAGGAAGAAAGAGACCGAGAACTACGTACGAGGGATACATAGAGCTGCTTAGAAGTCAGCGAGGAACACGATGCAGGAAATAAAGATATTGATCAACAGCAGAAATAGATGGAAGAGATAGACCGAGACCGTTCCCATGTTGGGAGGCAGATAGGGAGAACTGAAAAAGAAAAAATAATATTTGTTTAATACCAATTAATAACTTATTATCAATTAATAAGTTTATTATATTAAAATAAATGTTTCGTCAAATTCAATTCTGACCATATTCATGTTTGACAGTTTTATTTAATAATTACGAGCAATTAAAAAAAATTATCAGAAAATGAGAAATAAAGTTCTATATTTAAATTTAAGCTCCATCTAAATAATTTAACTTACTTATGATTTACTACTTTTAGAGATTATGTTCAACCGACTGAGCGATCATTGAGTGCTCACTGTTTATGCTCATTTAATCAGAATTGAGTGCTCTGTTTCAGATGAATGACTCACAGCCTTATTTGATATTTGCTTTATTTCGGGATTACAAAATTATTCCACATTTTAACAGCTATGGACTTGTTATCCCATTCGAATTTTTCGTACTCATCTCCAATTATAAGCAAAAAATAATAATAATAACTGCAAAAAATACATGAATATTACAAAAATACATTTTATTAAAAAAGAAAACAATATTTTTAATCATCCAATTTTGAAATTTATCATGAAATAAAATATTTATAGGCTGAAACCACTGAAATTGCCATAAAAATTTACATTCACAAAAATAGTGAAAAGCTCAAATGAGCAACGTTGTATACATCATCGTTAATCGAAATTGTGACTGAGAACACTGAGCATTCAGTAGGATGTAACCAGTAGGCTGCATTCAGCAAATTATATATATATATATATATATAATATAATCGTAAATTTGTGATTTTAGTCATTCCTCTCTGAGATTTAATATCCGTTATATTGTCAATTTACATGGAAGAAATATTTTGGTTCATTGTTTGTATTAGTATATAAATTCACTAGAAAAAGAATCTGATTTATCAATATTTTTTTCAAATGTATGGTCTTAAAAGTGAACAAGACAATTACAAAATAAAAGTTTTTAGTGTGATTTTCTTTCTAAGAAAAACATTGAATCAATAATAATGTTACTTTAAAACATACAAGATATAAAATTATTATAAATAAAATATTTTTAAGTAAAAAAATTAATTTTAAAACTATATCTATGTATATATATATACATACATTCATACATATAAAACTGGTAATAGTACATATTTTGTATATTGATAACAAAAAAAATGTGATACTATTGTGATTTTGTAATTTATTTTGTACCGTTCGAACTATTTGTTCTATCAAATACAATGCAGTTTATTGGATAAATTTTTAGAATTGAAAATTTCTATATACACATACCTATATACAAATATATACATTATATATATATATATATATATATATATATATATATATACGTATATACATATTTGTGAATTTGTGTGAGATTTACTAGTGATTGATTCTAGTGATTGTATTTATCTACGTTTGATGTTGCCAAACAATAGTTTTAAACAGAATTGCAAAATACTATCGTTATTGAATTGATAGTCTACAAATTCTCTGACGGTTAATTTGATTTCAATTTGTATTCGGATTTTATTTCACCCTTTACAACATTTTTTTAATTTTATCATTTTCAACATGTTTTTAGGTTATTTATTTTAATTACCATATTTTGTGCTCGTATTTCGAAATGTCTGTTAAGAAATATTAGAATAGAATTACTATCTAAAAGATTTTAAACAATATCAGATATATTTTTTAAGTTAAATATGTCTAATTACATTTTTAGAATAATAAATGAAAAAAATGTTGATGTTAAATAATAACATTACAATATGAACTTATACATATATACATATACATATATATATATATATATATATATATATATATATATATATATATATGCACAGTATGCATTTTGAAAGCTATGATTCTTCGAAGCACGTTCTGTGACGACATTCCTATTATTCAATGTCTCTTGGCATACAAAGTATTAAAAAAAAATAAAATAAAAATTATTCCAAGTAGCATTTATAATAGTTCTAGAGTTCTTAAAAAGAAGAAAAAAGTTTTAATCATTAAAGGTCTCAAATATGCGTATAAAGTTTCGTGGTGCCAACTTCACGTAGTATACAAACAATTAAAAATTCGCATTTCGACGACTGTCCGGAGCTCATCTAGAACAGTTCTAGAGTTCCTGCAGGAAGAAAAAAAATTTACAAATTTGGCACCAAAAACGCATTTTTATTTTTTTTAAGATAATAATGGGCGATGATGCTTTGCTGACATCAAAGTAACTGCAATTCGTTGTATTAAATTAAATATTATATTTAATGTTAGTTCATATCACTATAAATTAAAGGAACTCGTCTATTACATATCAGCAAGTAACCCTGTATGGCATTGGAATATCCATATGAGAATTAAATACAACGCATAGCAGTTGCTCGGATGTCAACGAAGCATCGTCACCCATTATTATGTAAAAAAATTGAAATTGCGTTTTTGGTGCCAAATTTGTAAAAAAATTGTCTTCTTGCAGGAACTCTAGAACTATTCTAGATGAGCTCAGAACAATCATCGAAATGCGCATTTTAAATTTTTTGAAGTTTGTGACCCGAAATTTTATTTGCATATTTTAGGTCTTTAATGATTGAAATTTTTGTTCTCCTTTTCAGAAACTTTAGAACTATATGAATGCTACTTGGGACAATTTTTATTTTATTTTTTTAAACACTTTGTATGCCAACTTCACAGACATTATTATTCATTATCTTATCATATCTCTCCAATCAACAATTAATTTTTATTTCTATTCATATTCAATTTATTATATACTTTATAAACAATAAAAAAACTATTTATTTTATATTCTAAAAGGGTACTTATATTTATATTAACATCCATAAACCTCTTACATTAAATCATAAGAAACTTTTGGTTATATTTAATTTTAATTAAAAAATATAACATTTAAATAGTTATGTATATAATCCAAAAGTAATAAAAAACTAATGATACGAGTATCTAAGCATATTATGTTTCTGATATCTTTTTAATTTTTCTTTTCTAACAATGTACAATTTTTCCAGTCCGTCATATCGTTTCACATAAAGACCAAAGATACGATAAAGACCATTGTCACATCCAGTAAAACAGTGAAAAGGAATGTTAGAAATGATAACATCACGCATTCAAACGATTTTTTATCACAGTGTAAGGTATTAAGCTGCATAATAAAACCTGCTGACCATCATTTTATCGAGATAAGTCGAATGGTAGACGATTCGTCGTACAAAATCGCAGTCGATTTCGTACGACCTAATCTAAATGTTCGACGTTTACTTTTTTTCGGAGGGATTCGACGTTGTTCGAATAAGTAAACTGTGAGAAAAATTATTATTCCATTGCTTGTGACATTTCAGTTAACATTTCATTGCATATGACAAGGAATTTTCTATTGTGACAGTACGTCTGCACGTCATTTTCATATTTTTTAACATTTCAAAATTGTGAATGTAAATGTGGAAATCATTAAGTGGTTGAACACCAAATTTTAGTGTGCGTTTCATATGAAAGAACTGTAAAAATTGAAGTTTTCGATATACCATTTTTCAGAACTTTTTATCAATTAATAATAATAATTTAAGAGGAAAATAAAAAATCAACAAGAATATATAAATATTCCGTTTACAAAATCTATAATTTTTGGTAGTAAAATCAGTAAAAAAAAACATACTTTATATTTTATACACATTTTTTTTTAAAAAAATGATTAATGAACCAAAGTGTTTGATTTATCAGAGGAAGAAAAAATACATCTTTATATAATATATATAATTATGTTGCCTTATACAATATGTAGTATGATTAATGTTGCATTTTATAAATTAACACATGCTTTTTGTTTACAGCTCCGAAAGGTTTTTTATTGAAACTCGACTTTCGGGACATTTTCGATCTGGAACCGTCGGTCGACTGCAAATATGACTTTTTAGAAGTACGAGATGGGATGCATGGTTACTCTAAAGCGTTCGGTAATTTCTGCTCAACCACCGTCCCTCCTTTTCCGCCAGTGATTATAAGTTCAGATAGATATTTGTGGCTACGTTTTCATTCGGATGAAAATATCGAATATCAAGGCTTCAAGGCGATTTATGAGTTTGTACCAAGGCCTACAAAAAGTGAGTAGAAATTAATACATTCTGTAATTTATATTTGGGTTGTACTATAAATTGTAGTCTATGATTATATTTCATGTGTAATTTTTACTCGTTCGTGGACTTATTTTCAATCTTGAGAGCACATATAAATTATTCGATAGAATATAATAATCAAATTAAAAAAAAAAACAATTTAATTATATGATAATATTTATATAAGAACTTTCAAGTACACCAATTAATAGTTTATATTCAATTTTAAAACTTTTATTTCAATTAAAAACCCGTTTACTATTGAACATAAATTAAGGACTCGTTAAAAACGTATCTAATTTTTAATATTATTTAAAACAATATTACATTTTTAGTTTTTTGTTCGTGTGTTTAATTTTATTTGGTGGTATTAAAATCATTTTTTAAATTTACTAATTACATTTTTCTTAAAGAAACATAATTAATTTATTTCATGAATGTTTCATAATAATATTATTTTATATATATAAATAAAAACAAAGTTTTTTAGGTTACAAAAATATGTTTCTTTCTCACTAGTTTAATCTATTGGAAATTTAAGATATTCACTAGTTTAGTATATCTTTAATTTGTTTTGTGTGCCTTTAATTTCAACAAAGCATCCAGTAAATTGATATCAGATAAAAACTTTAAATCATTCAACCTGTGTTATCATAAATTTATTTTTTATTTAAATGAAATAGAAATAAATGGACGTTTGTAAAATTTTTATCGCCTCAAAAAAAATACTTAAATAGAAAGTAACATTTTATATTTTAAATATTTACTACAAAACATCAAAAACTTATACATACTTATATAAATATATATATATATATATATATATATATATATATATATAATTATATTATAATCACTAAATTAAGGACAATAATAAAATAGATAACTTCATGAATTTATTCAAAACTTTTTAACAAATACCAGCCTTGAACCCTGAAAAAGTACGTTTAAATAAGTCATTAATGTATATTACATCCATTTAAATTAATATAAATTTATGTAAAACTGTCTTTTCGAGCAGTTTCTTGATGTGGAGTTTGTGCTTGAGAAATACAATTCTGGTTTTTTCGTTAAGAAATCAAAATCATCTTGAAAATTAAAAATTTAAAACTTGATTAATGATCAAATTCGCATTTTCTTAAATCTTTAATTGATATTTTTTTTGTGAGTACAAATAAATGAAATCATAATTATACAGATTTAATAATAGTCCGTGCGTTATCATCATAGGTTCTTATTTGATACTATCCGTTCGTTCATAGTAACAGACAATTTTAATTTAAGTCAGCTAATTCCTACAATTTTCTTGCCGTGATAGTAAATAGCTATTTTTTTGTTTGACTTCTTCCTTAATTATAAGCTAGTAATGTCATTTAAATGTAAGTCAAACTCTAATTTACTACAGAAGACCTAAAGATATAGTTTACTAATAACTCTTTTTCATCACTTACAAACTTTTATTTTAATGAAAAAAATCGTCCGATATTTCCATCTATTCATAATTGTTTTATCTCATTTCAACTGTCTGTGTTTCATGTTTTCATTCTTAACTATATATAACAAAATTGTAAATTTGATTCCAAGTATTTCAATTGATTTACGTTAACCTATTTCATCTGTAGTAACTAATGTTGCTTTCTCAATATCTGCTTTATTAAGAACTTTTTTACAATTACTGAAGTACTTTTTTACAATTACGAGCCATTTTAATAACCGAAAAATATTAACTTTAAAAGTATCTTATAGAATAGTGAAACTAAATCATGAAAAAATATATTTAAACAATTCTAAGCCTACATTTATGTTATTTTAAATATGGCCCCTAATAATCGACCATTTACATCTCTACTCTGATATTTTCTATCTATGATCTAAATTTTTTACCAAATGTAAGTTAAAATCAATATTTGGTTTTAAATTTTTCACATGCTCTCAACTAATAACAAAATAAAAGAAAATAAATAAAAACACTATAAATTTAAATAATGTTTTCTCTTAAGAAACTGAAATAAATAATTTACTTTCATAATAGGATAGACAACTTCATATAACTATAATTTATCAGAAACTAATAATTTTTTTTTAATCAGTTGACAAATGTTATTGCACAGTTCTGTACAGGCAATGAAAATTAAAACCTTTTCAATATAAAAATATGCTAGTTTGTGCAACTACTCTTCCTTCTTACAGAACCGTCCTCCTTACAATTACCAAACCTCCTTAGATTTCTTTACATATTTTATGTCTTGTTTTTCTATACATTTAACATATTTTGAAAGACAAACAATTTTGTTTAATAAAATAATTAATGTTTTTAACAAAAGTGGATACATTTTCACATTTAATTTCATCAACAATTTAATTTTCTTTAAATTAAATTGACTAATATAATTAGGAATTAAACTATTACAACATTTTTGATGAAATAAAATTTACAAATATATTTTATAATTACTATTTATATATATATATATATATATATATATATATATATATATATATACATATATATATATATATATATATATTAAAAAATCAGTAAATTTTTATTTGATGCAAATAAAACTATTTTCCCTCAATGAAGATTTATATAATTTGATAATATAAAGCTAAATTGTTTGTACCCATATCTTTGCACTCGTTATTCTATTCTTTGATCTATTCATTTCAATCCATGTTTAACCATTAGGTACTTGTGTTTGTAAAAACATGTGTTGTGTAATCAAACAGTTTGTAAATTTTGTAATTTTAAATACTTAACAATTCGTAAATATTGTAATGTCAATAAGAATATTCTATTTTCTTTACATCTACAAACTACATAATAAATCTATTCGTTGCAAATATCTCTGAAATTGAATTACAACTCGACAAAAACTAATTAATCTAGTTATATTATATAATTATTTGATCTATTTGAAAAACTTGAATTTTTTGTTGAATGTTGTAATTGATTTTTATTTCATAATTACTTCTCGAATATATCATTTATTGAAACATTATTTTTCCAAACATGACATTCTGAAAAACAAAGAAAACTGGTATGTGACAGATGTTATATAGAATGATTGGTTTGTTTTGTTGAATCGTATCATTCAAATATTTGCGACACTATTGTCCGAATATTTGCCTGGAGAGCATTGATTCTCAACAACCTTTGATTTTTCACTGGGAAATTTAATTCCAGAGCTATGAATTAATTTTTGTATTATATTCCAATTTCGACTTTTTCATTGCAATTCTTAAAAATGAAAAATTTAATAGCGTGGTTATTGAAAAATAATCTATTTTTAATAGTTTGTACAAAATATAAACACTTGTTTTTGTGATTCAAAATTGCTAATGATATTAAAAAAAACTTTTTAAACCATCTAAGTCATATTTAACAAAAAAATTTCTACCTTGAAATATTAATGTTTTTGTACTTGTATACATGTAATATTCACTGTTGAACTACTTGATTTACAGTTCTTAGTACCAGTTACAGCACTATGTTATCATTAGATATTTTAATAATTTAATATTTTTGATTCGAAAAAGAATATTTGTGAAAATGAATTTAGCCACAGTACAGGTCTATACTATGATAGATTTCAAGCTGTAAAATTATAAAAATAATATTACCAAACCAGTATAAATGTATACAAAAAATAATTGCAAATTTTAGATCGTAGTATTTTTGTTTTAATTTTTAAGTAGTATCGGTTTCTCCAAATAGAAAATCATCAACAGTGTTCTTTTTATTTTTAAGTGAAACGAAAGTTTTTTAAATTTATTTAAAGCAGTACTATATAGTATTTACCTCCATTGAGAACTATATTTATATATTTTACACATTTTAAGATATTTAATTTCGACGAAATTTATCTATTTACTTGACAATCATACGAAAAGTATCTTATATTTGATTTAATAATATTGATAAGATGTTAATAATTAAAATAAATATAAATTCAGCAATTACGCTATTTATTTGAAACCCTAACTGACTAGTGGAGCTTAAAAACTGTAAAAAAAGTCACACTCATTTTATTTCATTCATTTATTATTTTTAAAAATCTTCTCTTCGATTTAAGTTCTGCACACAGCGAAAAAAATTTTGTAACATTCCTATTAAAGTTAAAAAATTCTAATTTTTTATTTTATTAACTATGTATGTATTTATAACAATACTGCTGTCGAGAACACTTTTATTTAATAGTTTTTACAAGTTTTAACTTGAGTCACAAACAGAACTGAAAAATTAAATAAAATTCTATTCTAAATATAACACAGCAAAATAATAAACAAATATGTAAAGGAAAGTGGTTCTAATACTTGTAAAAGTATTTGTTTTGTACATAAAATGTATACATGTACATATATATATATATATATATATATATAATGTAATCTGTGTATATAATGCTAGTTCCTTTAATACACAAATGCACACCTTGAACACATACACACGTCACAAACGTACACAAAGTAAATAGTAATAAAGAAGGCCGAAGAATACGAGTGGTGACATGCGTTCGCCTTGATCTCGAACTCCGTTTCAAATTTCATACTGAGTTTTGTCACATTCCTCTGTGATCGTTTCTGTACGACGTCGGTCTTATTTTTCTGTCACGGAAATATTGTTGACATGTGACGAACATGTAACCGGAACAAGTTAAAAAATATATATTTATATGTAGCCGTACTATATATATATATATATATATATATATATATATATATATATATATATATATATATATATATATATATATATATAAAGTAGTAGTAAATAAAATAGACGATGTATCCTGCCCATGTTTCGTGTCGCGAGACTAACATGAAAGAGGTTTGACGCAACGTCGAAATTTCTGTGGTCTCCGTCACAACAAGCGAGTTTGAAGTGGATCAAACAGGGTTGGTTTTAGATACAAGATAAATGGCAATACTTTGACATGGTCATTTTATATGATTATTGATATTGAACGATACATAAATAATGGTTAGTATTTTCGAGATGAAAATTATTTTATGAATGTTGTTATTGGATTCAAACTCATTTCACAATCATATATAAATTATTCAATGTATATTTACTTATATGTATATATATATATATGTAGTTTTTATTAAAAATGTAACTTTTTCTATTAAATTACATTTTCGCCAAAATCTAATGAATTATTTTTATGTGAAAACCACAAGTTATTTTAAATTTAAGTCTCTCTTAACGTTCAAAGTAATACTTTTTCAATTTTTAGAATTATTACAATAATATCTTTTGATAAATTTTAAAATCTTGTTAAGATTTAGTTGAAGTAATACTTGTTTATTTATTACTGTTTGTATTTTAATTGAGGAATGACATTAAAAGTATATATTTGTAAAATAGCGATTCGTCTGATGATTTTCGTCTGTTTGGATCTCTTTAATTTATATTTTCCACTACTATATCAGCCATCTTCAGGTAGATTTCTTTATAAAGAGATATAGGAAATCTGTCTGAAAATGACACACGTGCCGAAACTAGTAGTGGAAAATAGAAACTCTAGTTGTCTAAAAGGATAAACAGATAGCCAACACAACTGATAGTATTATTGTTTAATTCTGACTATAGTAACATTTGATGAGTATTTTCCTTAATTTTAGAATGTTTCATCTTTTCAATATTCGTTCATATCTGGATATTGAGTTCCACGCGTGTTCCTATTTATTATCTTAAGGAGGAAAAATAATGTTTAATTATTTTAATTTTTGTAAATATCTTTTTATAGTTTGCCTTTATTTCTATAAGTTGCTCGTGTATTACTAACATTTTTGTCGAGAGCTTCGAATCCACAATACTAATCAACATTTTTTTACTAATAAAATAACTATCCAACAATTTCAATCAACATTTAAAATCACTTCATATAAATAATAGTATTGCTCCACTTCCATTTTTAAATTATCAAATATTTTCATTTTTGTGTTCAATGCAATTTTTAATACTCATTTTTGAATAAGTCTGGACCAGTTGCTCTTCAAACTGTGTTCTACGGAACACTGGTATTCGAAGCAACCTCTTCCACGAATCAGTTAAAATTCGAAATAATTTTCAAAGAAAAAGCCCGGAAAGCAAAAAATTGAAAATAGTTAATTCATAATATTTTCTTTTATTTCTATAAATACCTATTATAATGCAATTAAACTGTATTTATTCCTATTATACTGTAATTCTGTAATTATACCCATTATGTAGTAAAACTGTATTTGGGTACAAATTACGACCTTATGGTTGATTTTCAAAACTTGTGGAGCATGCATCTTGAGTTTTCTGGAGATAGTAAAGGTTCCGAAAAAAAATTATAATCTTAACACGTTGAATGCCTTGGGGGTCATCGGTGACTAGCACTCAAATTACCTGTAGCGCCGTGAGGGAGATCTGTGACCGGCGATGCCAAGATTAGTAAAAACACAGTTCAAGTAAATGGCAACACTTGTATAATTTTCAATGTAATTATCGTTATTACAATGATGTCAAAACACTAGTGCAACATAAAAATCGAATCGTCATCGAAAAAACGCAGATCAGCTCCACGGCGGTCACCGATAACTCCCACTAAGATAAACACATAAAACGTCATAATATAGTTCAACTTAATTGTTTTATATTATATTTTAGCCTAATATGCATCGTACAATAAAAAATTCATTATGGTGCCTAAAATTGGTCCGGCATTCAACATGTTAATATTCTTCATCTAAGTTTCGTCTAGCACCTCGAATCCACAATACTAATCAACATTTTTTACGAATAAAATAACTCTTTTCAATGATTTGAATCAATATTTATAAACATTTCTATTTAATAATGGTTATTCTTCACTACCACTTTTAAATCGTTGTTAAATATCTTCATTTTTGTCTTCAAAGTGTTATTTTCAATATTCATTTTTCAGTTAAAGTCTAGTCAAGTTGAATTTAATTTTATACAACAAAAAATATATAATCGTTATAATTCTAACAGAATTATAAAGTAGATATTTATTCTCTTTGTTACCATTCGAATCTCGAATAACTATCTTCTTAATGGCAGCAATAGAGATAGAATTAATTAATGTTCAATTAGTTTGAGCAGTCACAGTATATGGAGCATCTAATGAGCAACTATATCAGAGAGCATTGCAATTGTAATAATATTATCTATAAAAGTAGTGCGGTCTTAAACTGCAGTAGTTTTATTAGCCACAACCTGCAAATAGAGTTCAAATATTTCTGAATACGTAAGGTGAAATAAATTCTCTTTTTTAGATTTTTCTTCAGCATTTAATTCTCTCATGATCTTGTCTAAAATATATTCTATTCAACCAAAATAGATTCCAAAGTAATTCTATGAATTCAATCAAAAATTTTAAATAGAATTCACACAGTTAGACAAAAAATGATTTTCCAGCTCCAATGTCATTCAGTTAAGGTCCAACAAAACAACGTAATTAGTCTATTTATACTTATTTTAATTATTAAGATCTTCCCAATATTACTAAATCAAATATAAGATAATTGTCTGATGATTATAAAGTAAATAGAGAAATTGTATGGAAATTAAATATCTTAAAATGTCCAAAATTTATAAATATAGTTACTCAATTGCGGAAAATAATAAAGTATTACTTTAAATACATCTAAAAGTACTTGCATTTGTCTTAAAAATAAAAATAATTATACTATACAATTTTGTATGTATACACACACATTTATTTATATATATATATATATATATATATATATATATATATATATACATATATTATTGAAATTACCAGATAACATTTTAATATATTTCGAAATCAATTGGTCAGTTTTCTGGTTTTGTTTTAATTTGCAAAGTTTTATTGTAACTTATTTTTAATTATTTTTATTACAAATTAAATAATTCCTTTCACACGAATATTGACTTACTATTTACTCTATTAAGAAGAAAAAATATGGAAATTTTAACTGATTTTTAAATCTAAGTACAATAATTTATGAAATAAATTAGTTACTAAGAATATCTTAATTTAAGATGAAAAAACAGGAATATTTTCAAATACAGGCCCTGCATGTTATAATTTTTAAAACTATTTTTACACAGATATCACACGTTAATTTTTTAACCTTGAATATCTGTTCTTTTGACATTTCAAATAAGAATTTTTTTCTGTTTTAAAATAAATTTCAAATAAATTTTTTTACTCAATAATATTTCATTATTTGATTTAAATAATTTCTATAATTAGTTACTAATATTTTTTATAATTTAATAATAGTGTATAATTGAATGAAGTACTTGTTTTCAGTCAATACTTTGCCAACAATTTAAAAACAAATTAAAGTGGGACAACTGCTTATTATTAATAAAAGTTTTCAAATTACAACAATACAGAAATTAAAGAATTAGGATTGGTGGATTGATCCCTAAAAGTGAATTTATAGAATGAGATAAAGTAATGCAAAAATGAGAAAATATACACAGTCAAAATATAAACAAAAGTATAAAATATAAACAAAAAGTGCTCTCTGATTTTATGTGCAAGCAAAATTTGTTTTATCCTATAAATTACAGAGATTTACAATTTATATATATATATATATATATATATATATATATATATAAATGCACGTTTATAAAATTCAATATTATTATAATAATCTCTTTTGTTATAACTTGGTAAGATGGTATAATCAGTAAAAACAAATTGAAATAAAAAAAAAATATTTACAAACAGCGGGAGTTAGTTTACAAACATTCTCTTTTACTCAATTTTTAAATTTTGTTCTACATTTTGTGTCATAAATAATTTAATATTTTTTTCAAATATACAACAGCCATCTGCTGTATCCATTAAAATTTCATTTCAAGACATCTTCTATCCGTTATATTTCATTTAACATAAATATTATTTTCATTACGTAATGGGTCTTGAAGAACTATTTTCTTTAATATTTTGTCTTTTATAACTCGCACAATATATTATATACATATATATATATAGAGAGAGAGAGAGAGAGAGAGAGGATTTTTAATAAATGTACGAAATTCATTGTTGTACTTTATCATAAATAAAAAAGAATTTGCTGCTTTTTAATTATAAATTTAATTCCCGGATTTTGTAATAAAACATTCATCTAAAATAATTATTTATTCTTTTATGTAATCACTAATTAAACTGTTTTGTTTATATATATATATATATATATCCAATTAAAGAAATAATCTAAAGATGATTCTTTTTTATTTTTAATTTAAATCTATTTTTATACATCA